>JAUIMM010001041.1:600000-915000 GCA_031769625.1 Taudactylus pleione | reverse complement strand
GGAGATAGGTAGATAGATAGGAGATAGGTAGATAGATAGATATGAGATAGATAGATAGATAGATAGATAGATAGATAGATAGATATGAGAGATAGATAGATATGAGATAGATAGATATGAAATAGATAGATGGATATATATGAGATATATAGGAGATAGATAGATAGATAGATAGATAGATAGATATGAAATAGATAGATGGAAATATATGAGATAGATAGATAGATAGAAAGATAGATATGAGATAGATAGATATGAGATAGATAGATAGATAGATATGAGATAGATAGATATATATGAGATAGATAGATAGATAGATAGATAGATAGATATGAGAAAGATAGATATGAGATAGATAGATAGATATTAGATAGATAGATAGATATGAGATAGATAGATAGATATTAAATAGATAGATGGATAAATATGAGATATATAGATAGATATATATATATAGATAGATAGATAGATAGATAGATAGATGATGGATATATATGAGATAGATAGATAGATAGATAGATATATGAGATAGATAGATTATAGATAGTTAAATATGAGATAGATAGATAGATAGATAGATATGAGAGATAGATAGATATGAGATAGATATGAAATAGATAGATATGAAATAGATAGATGGAAATATATGAGATAGATAGATAGATAGATAGATAGATAGGAGATAGGTAGATAGATAGGAGATAGATAGATTATAGATAGTTAGATATGAGAGATAGATAGATAGATAGAAAATAGGTAGATAGATATGAGATAGATAGATTATAGATAGTTAGATTTGAGATAGATAGATATGATACAGATAGATATTAGATAGATAGATATGAGATAGATAGATATTAGATAGATAGATAGATAGATAAATAGATAGGAGATAGGTAGATAGATATGAGATAGATAGATAGATGTTAGATAGGTAGATATGAGAGATAGATAGATAGATAGGAAATAGGTAGATAGATATGAGATAGATTATAGATAGTTAGGTATGAGATAGATAGATAGATAGATAGATATGATATAGTTAGCTATTAGATAGATAGATATGAGATAGATAGATATGAGATAGATTTATAGATATGAGAGATAGATAGATATGAGATAGATATTAGATAGATAGATAAAATATAGGAGATAGGTAGGTAGATAGATATGAGATAGATAGATTATAGATAGATATGAGAGATAGATAGATAGATAGATAGATAGATAGGTAGATAGATAGATATGAGATAGATAGATTATAGATAGTTAGATATGAGATAGATAGATAGATAGATAGATAGATAGATATGATATAGTTAGATATTAGATAGATAGATATGAGATAGATAGATTTTAGATATGAGATAGATAGATATGAGATAGATATATAGATATGAGAGATAGATAGATAGATAGATAGATAGATAGATAGATAGGAAATAGGTAGATAGATATGAGATAGATAGATTATAGACAGATATGAGATAGATAGATAGATAGATAGATAGATAGATAGATAGATAGATAGATAGATAGATATGATATAGTTAGATATTAGGTAGATAGATATTAGATAGATAGATATGAGATAGATAGATATGAGATAGGTGATAGATAGATAGATAGATATGAGATAGATGATAGATAGATAGATATGATATAGATAGATATTAGATAGATAGATATGAGATAGATAGATATGAGATAGATATATAGATATGAGAGATAGATAGATAGATAGACTCACCCCCCATATATCTTCCTCCTCTAGAGTTTGATGTAATACGAATCCTCTGGACCCTCTGAGGGTTTGTGGAGAAAGACGGTGGTGTTTTGCATAAGGGCGGATGTTTGTATAGACCTCCTGCACCATTAACAGCATTTTCCAGTCAGTGGTACAGAAGTAGGGGTCCCTATTACCCTCACTCTATCCGTACCATTGCTGGATAGATGTGTTCCTGGGCTTATTTCTTATGCACAGGACAAAATCATTCTGCCTTTTTTCTCTCTCCATGTAATACACAGTAATACGTTCCTAATAGTCCAATTCTTTACAGATATTTAATGGCATATCACCACCTCATGGACCACAATGTCTAATATATTGCACAGCACTTGTCAGTCTCACTAAGAAGCTTTAAACAGAATAATTCAATATATTGGTTCCTGGAAAATCTCATGAGATAAATGAATCAATGTTTTCTGAGAATAGATGATATCTGTCCCAGACTATAACAGAGTATTATATATAAAGACGTCCCTCCATAATTGTCTGGTATCCTGCAATGGCCGGAGGGCCAGAGATAGACGCTAATGCAATCGCACCACGGCATTCTCTCACAGATCGCAGCTGCTAAAATAAGCTAATGCCTCCAAAGCGCACCCGAGTACAGGAACGCCACTGCTGCCTCCTCATATCCGTGCGATGACGTGCAACAGCGTAAACATCGACGCAAATCGGGCAGCCACACAGCATGTAAGTCTAGCCACTCCCCCCCCCGTTACCTCCCCCATACACTGACTACGTGTCCCTCACTTTGGGAATTAATCCTCTGTGCGGGCGTAATTGCAAAATAATTGCTGCATGTGCGCAGTGCGACTTACACGCTGAGCAATGGCAAACAACGGCTCCATCTGCATAAATGTCTTGAGCACTGATGGACACCTTGGATGTGTCATGTGACCAGGAAGTGTACTGCAGTGTTTAGAGATTGGAGCTGAGTCAGCAGCAGCAAGAGAAGACAGTGATGCAGGCAGGAGAACCAATGGACACTGAAGCTTAGTGTAGTGAGGGGAGAGCTACAGTGAGTAGGGGATGAGACAGGCTCCCAGCACTCAGGGGGTCATTCAAACCCGTTCGTGAGCAAAGGACGCTCGCAAACGGGTCGATGTTGCCCCACTGGGCATGCGCACGACGGAGGGATCTCCGTCGTGCGCATGCGCGAGACCCGGACTGCGACAGCCAAGCTGTCGCTCCGGGTCTCACACCAAAGGGGGCGTGCTCTCGATGGTGACTGACAGCACGCCCCCTTTGGTGGGCGTGCCGGGGGCGTGGCGGCCAGACGGAGGCGTTCCCATGGGAGCGCCTACCGTCTGAAGCCGGCCCCACTGACATCACTAGTGATGTCAGTGGGAGTGATTTTGGCTCTGATAGAGCCAAAATCACTCCAGGGCTTGCGTCAGCGAGACCCTACCGCAGGGTCTCCGTCACAAGCCCGATGGTCGTGATGGTCTTGACCATCGCGACCATCATCATGGACGCTCGCATAAGCTGTGGGTGGTAACCCACAGCTATGCGAGCGCCCATGAGGACGCTCCTAAAACAGGTAGGAGGGCCCTGATTCAGAGCGAGCGCTCTGGTCAGAGCGTTCAGCTCTGAATCAGGCCCTCAGACCCAACTCCATGTGAGCCTCCCCAGCCAATGATCTCACCACACATCACTGATGAAAGGCCCAGTTGTTTATTGTAAGAAGTGAGGATGATTAGAATGGACTCAATGTCTCACCTAATCAGACGATGGCTTATTAGAGGCAGTAGAATAATGCAGATGTGCTTTGTGTCCCTCGTACCCCTTAGGCCAGTCCGTGGCTGACAGCAGCAGCTGGTGATGTGATGACAAGTGAATAGAAGTGTAACACGTGTGGGACAGGTGTGTGAGTGTAGCGTGTTGTATACATGTATACCGCCAGCTGGCTGCATGACGTACAGTTCTAGGTATAAGTGCCCACATTTAAAGGGACATTCTCTGATCTATTTCTCCAGACTGTATACTGGAGACTGCATACTTATCATGACTACTTTTTATTAGCTTAAAAGTCCATGTATCCTTTCAGTGGGAATCTGTTGCTAAGAAACAGATGGAAGAGCCTCTCGGTCCTTCAGCGAGAGCGAAGATAAAAGGCAGCCGAGCTGAAGGGAATGGGGCTCCCTACTTCTTGGTTTAAAGGAAAATGTAACGAGTGAAAGTATACATGTTCCTTAGGATGTCAGGAACGGGGGGGGGGTGGTAATTTGCATATACTGTGCTGTTAAATTTATTTCTGCTCCTAGCATAGAGAACGTCTATCTGCAGCAGCCAGCTAGCATGGTCCAGACCCCAGGTCTGTCTGCTCGTACTCCGGAGGGGAGTATGTACCTGACAAAGGAGTAAGTGTGCAGCGTTCAGCACAGAGATCTGAGGAAATGCTCTGCTGTCTGTGGTCTGCTCCGCTGAGAGCGCTGCCAGTCATCCATCACTGGGAGACTTAGGGTGCGACATGCAATATGGCAGAGAGAGCTTACGCTCTCCTTCCTCTGTCTTATTTCTGTACGTCTCAGTACCATGACCATGGTACTGGTCTGATGACCGTTTTATTTAAACAGCATTATACACTGACGTGCCACAAGTCATGGGATAGCAGTATGTATAGGTAATGGTAGGTGACGTCACTGTATAGTTACGTCTTGGAAATGCCCAGACCTGTATCAGTTGTAATCTGTCATCTCGTGAGCTGATTTGAATACCGGCTAGGCTGCTCATGATTGAGAGTGCCCGACGGATGGGACATTCCATCTCCGAAGTTGAGCGGAAATTCAACATTTATCGATCTATGGTGTCACCTGTATACCGGGAATACCTCATGGAAGGCATTGCCACCCACCATGGCCTGCGCAGTGGCCGACCATGGATGCTTAATAATTTTGACCAGCGGTGTCTGATGAGAATGGTCCCTGGTAACAGACAAGTGAAACTGGCTCAAATCACATCCACATTCAGGAGGTACCAGATGCATATCCAGCAGAAGACCCGCAAAACTACAAAACCGGACCCAGCGTCCCACCTGGGCTTGTGAACCTGGAGGACTGGCAACATGTGGCATGGTCCGATGAGGCATAGGTTCTTTTGCTTTGGGCTGATGGTAGGGTTCGGGTGTGGCACAGACAACTATGAGGCCAACTGTCAACAAGGCACAATGAAGGCTGGTGGTGGTTCCATAATGGTGTGAGGTGTGTTCATAGTGCATGGGTTGGGTCTGCTGGTCCACCTGAACACGTCATTGACCAATAACCACTACGTTGCTTTGTTTGATGACCATTTGCAGCCCTTCAAGGACTTCACGTACCCCCGCAAAGGTGGAATATTAAAGCAGGATAATGCACCATGTCATTGGTCTCAAGTTGTCCAGAATTGTTTCGAGAAGCAACCTGGTGAGTTCCGATGAATGGTGTGGCCACCACGTTCACCCAACATGAACCCAATCGAGCATTTATGGTGGAGAGGTCCATTTGCGCCAAGATCCTGCACGTACAAATATCAGGGAGCTGTGGGAAGTTATCCAGATGGCATGGGTCAGCATCTCTCCAGAGGTCTTTCAACCACTTTTGGAATCAATGCCACATCGAGCTGCTGCCCGGCTAGAGGGGGTCCTACATGATACTAAGCACCTATCCCATGACTTTTGGCACTTCAGTGTACAGGACTCTGTCACATCTATCAGTGCATGTAGGGTAGTATCTAGTGCTATTGGCTGATGTACAGGTTGGCACAGGTGTATTTGGAGATGACGAGGTAAGATGGGATGGATAATAATCGCACAGCTCTGTTGGTAGAATAGCGTCAGTGTCATTAAAGATCATGGTAACATCACAGTATGTACAGTTATCTATTTCCCCTCATACCCCAGGAATATAGATCTATTCAGTCATTTGGTTCTTGCTGACACTGAGAAGACAGGAGCCCCCAGTGCCCCTTCTGTCTCTTCATCTCAGAGAATGTTATCATCTAAAATACGCAGTCCAGTATAGTACACTGTGAGAGGAGTTTCGCTGCGTTTGTGATGCATATCAGACACAAAATTTAAAGAAAACTACAATATGCTTCACCTCTCATATCGTCTCAGCCACGCCAGGTGCCACATGGCGTGTGGCCTATAGGCGCTAGGGGCATGAGGACACATCTGTACAGGTGGGCATTAATCAGGTACTTCTGACATATAAAACAGAATTCCTGTAAGATCATGTTTCTAGAGCTCTGGGCAATATTTCTATAGGATTCCTTTGTTCAAACCTCTGGAACGAGCCCTTAATGAACATTTTTACAAGCATTTCATGTCCATCCGGGTGTGTTCAGTTCAAGAGCCCAGCAAACTCCCTGTTTATATACACGCCGTCGCGCATTGATCCATTCGCATTACTTATTCCAAGTGGCAAGCGCTGAAATGCTACTCTTACATGGAGGTCTGTAGAGAAGGCTGAGTCCATTATTGCATTGTAAGATATACTGTGGGAATGCTCAGCCTATATAACTAATGATGACGCATGATTACGGCAATGTGTGAGTGCGCTCATACAGTACCCTATCTAAGAGTTTCCAGCTGTATAGGGTCTATTCTGAAGCTTTCCGGTGCAGCAGATGTATAGGGTCTATTCTGAAGCTTTCCAGTGCAGTAGATGTATAGGGTCTATTCTGAAGCTTTCCGGTGCAGTAGATGTATAGGTGTAGGGGCCTATTTATCATAGACACCCGTTTTGCTGCATGGCCTTAACAAAAACGTTCCAGCTCTGTGATTTGCACAATCGCTGCCGGCTAAAGGCTTGTTCGTATTTACAGTGGCTACATAAGTGTGGGTGTGCGGGCGAGAGATCCTGCACATGCGTGGTAAAAACGCACCCTTGTTTCCATACTGGACATGTGTGAGCTGATGAGGCTGCACATGTCCAGCAAACACTTTACTGTCATCTGTACTAAACCACTCGAAGATCGCGCATGCGCAGTACTTCTACCTAGGATCCTTGCTGCCGGTTCAGATGGTATGATAGACGGAATATACTCCCCAGTCCCCATAGTAGATTACAGGGCTACACTATAGTGTCATTATGGATAAATATGTGATTTATCTGTTCTTTCCCTCTTATGCCCGTATTCAATTATAGGCGAAAAGTCGGCAACGTTTTGGCTGTCCGACTTTCCGCCTCCTTCGCCTGTCTCAGAGGCGAAATCTTTCTGTCCCCGCTTTTCGCCTAATTCAATTCCAAAACAGGCAAAAACGGAAAGCAGCGAATGTGGAACAGGCGGAAAGTAATGAAAGAATTGAGGAAATCAGTCTGTACCCCAAAAGAGATGCAGTAACATAAGAAATCAATGTAGCTGTGTACTATTAGCCCTAATATAACTATTTTGGGTACTTAAGTTGTGTAAATTGCTTGCTATTAGCGTCTTTGTAAAAGTGGTGAAGAATGGCATAAAGCTGTATTTTTTGGTGAAAATAAGTAGTCCTGTCAAATTTGGGGTACCTGAAAATGGGTGCTAGCATGGTTTTATGTCTCTAAAGTGAACTTTTAAAAACATGAAATATTACCTGCTACATGCACCTGCAATCCCAAAAACACCTGACCCCTCCTTGCAGCCCCTCAAGAAGTCTATTTCACTAATATTTATATTTGTTCCTCCACTTTTGACTTTTTTGCCCCAAAAATGACATGTCTTTTTTGGGGTATTCTGAGGTAATTTTTTTTTTGTTGATTTGCCCTTTGGGGGGCTGACCCAAGGGTTCTGAGTTGTTTCCCCATAACAACTCAGACGGGCCCCTTTGCCCGAAGAATTCTGCATAATTAAAGCACTCCTAGAAGAGCACTGCATGAGTACCGCGTGATGTCATGACATCACGCGGTCCCACCTCCACTCCCAGAGTCCCGCGCGGCTATCTGCACAGTACTCTCTGGGAGGTGTGTGCAGCCCCCGTAGCCATCTGCACATATAAAAGTGACACCCACGCAGCGCACTGACTCACCCGCCGTCGCCGCTCTATCCCAGCTGCTCCACCTAGCTCCGGCCACAGCCTGTAACTCTGCCAGCCCGCCGCCCACCAGCAGCAGCAGCACCCAGCTAGGCCAGGCGGGTAAGTTCTTATGCTGATGATCTGCCTGTAACTGAATGGGAGAAAGCTGCTGTGAGGGCAGGGGTGGGTCTGTGCTGTGAGGGCAGGGGGGTTCTGCACTGGGAGGGCATATGGGGGGTCTTTCCTGAGAGGGCAGAGGGGGGATCTGTGCTAAAAGGGCAGAGGGGTATCTGTGCTGAGGGGTATCTGTGCTGAGGGGGATCTGTGCTGGGAGGGGAGAGGGGCCTGTGCTGGGAGCGGAGAGCTGTTTGTGCTGTGAGTAGAGAGGGGTGCTCAGAGGAGAACGGGGTCTGTGCTGTGAGTAGAGGGGTGCTGTTACTGGAGAGGGGTTCATGAATTAGGATTGAAAGTATAGTGATATTGATTGTTTGAGGGAGGGGGGGCCTCAAAATTGGTATCTTGCCTAGGGCCCCATGAGGTCTAAATCCATCTCTGTCGGACCCCCGCGCCGACGTGGCACTCTGGAGAGATAAGTAATTCTATGGGTGCAGGGTGTGCGGTGCGGGGCTCCCCTGGACCCAGGGGCCCATGTTTCCCGCACACCCTGCATCCATTATAGATACGCCCCTGACGCCAATACAATCATCGGGCCAATCGGCCGAAATCGGGTGATCGTCCCAAGTAAGGTGGAGGGGAGAACTTGTACAAGGTGTTGGTAGTAATGTACAGAGTAGGCGCATCAGTACACCCTCATATTGCTGAGACACTGACTGTGTGGGATAAGATACAGAGGGGGAGAGAGAGCTCCTTGTAAGGGAACCACTCAGGGCAAGAAGAAGCCCATAGTTACACTATGCTCAGGTACAATAACAGTAACAAAACGCTTAGGTATAATGTATGATGAGGAGCATGCCAGCTGGCTGAGGGATCCATAAATACAACCCCTCCTCCACTCTCTCCACTTACACATCTTGGAGCAAATTACTAAATTTCCTGCAGTCACCTTATGAAGGGGGCAATGTCTAATGTTTGAATCAGAGAATATATAAGGGTGGGTAAGAATCACCTCTCCCTGCCCATCTATACCCCTGAGGGCTGAGCTCCTCACATAGAGGGAGTGGGGGCGCTAGGTGAGAACCTGGCCTTCGCTCCCCCTGTGATTGTGCTATGTAAGATGTGGTCCTTGCCCCAACTCATGGAAGGAACATTCCCACGTGGGACCAGTGGGATGGCCATGAAGGGCTGGAGATTAGGTCCGCAATCTGTGTCTCTTTGTGCTCTATATGTCTGTAGTGTATTCCAGATACATGGTGGGGATCAGAGCCGTAACTAAACTTTTTGGTGCCCTGTGCCAGAGAGAGCATTGGCACCCCCCTGATTTTTTAAAGGGACATAATGCACTCAAAAATGGGCCATGGCCTCATGGGGAAGGGCCAGGGAGGAGATAGGTGAGGCCAGGAGATGCTGAGGATAAATAGGGACATAATATAGTGCACCTGAGAGAGGGCCATGGCCTCATGGGGAAGGGCCAGGGAAGAGATAGGGGAGGCCAGGAGATGCTGGGGATAAATAGGGACTTAATATAGTGCACCTGAGAGAGGGCCATGGCCTCATGGGGAAGGGCCAGGGAAGAGATAGGGGAGGCCAGGAGATGCTGGGGATAAATAGGGACATAATATAGTGCACCTGAGAGAGGGCCATGGCCTCATGGGGAAGGGCCAGGGAAGAGATAGGGGAGGCCAGGAGATGCTGGGGATAGGGACATAATATAGTGCACCTGAGAGAGGGCCATGGCCTCATGGGGAAGGGCCAGGGAAGAGATAGGGGAGGCCAGGAGATGCTGGGACTAAATAGGGACATAATATAGTGCACCTGAGAGAGGGCCATGGCCTCATGGGGAAGGGCCAGGGAAGAGATAGGGGTGGCCAGGAGATGCTGGGGATAAATAGGGACATAATATAGTGCACCTGAGAGAGGGCCATGGCCTCATGGGGATGGACCAGGGAAGAGATAGGGGAGGACAGGAGATGCTGGGGATAAATAGGGACATAATATACTGCACCTGAGAGAGGGCCATGGCCTCATGGGGAAGGGCCAGGGAAGAGATAGGGGAGGCCAGGAGATGCTGGGGATAAATAGGGACATAATATAGTGCACCTGAGAGAGGGCCATGGCCTCATGGGGAAGGGCCAGGGAAGAGATAGGGGAGGCCAGGAGATGCTGGGGATAAATAGGGACTTAATATAGTGCACCTGAGAGAGGGCCATGGCCTCATGGGGAAGGGCCAGGGAAGAGATAGGGGAGGCCAGGAGATGCTGGGGATAAATAGGGACATAATATAGTGCACCTGAGAGAGGGCCATGGCCTCATGGGGAAGGGCCAGGGAAGAGATAGGGGAGGCCAGGAGATGCTGGGGATAGGGACATAATATAGTGCACCTGAGAGAGGGCCATGGCCTCATGGGGAAGGGCCAGGGAAGAGATAGGAGAGGCCAGGAGATGCTGGGACTAAATAGGGACATAATATAGTGCACCTGAGAGAGGGCCATGGCCTCATGGGGAAGGGCCAGGGAAGAGATAGGGGAGGCCAGGAGATGCTGGGGATAAATAGGGACATAATATAGTGCACCTGAGAGAGGGCCATGGCCTCATGGGGAAGGTGGAGGGAAGAGATAGGGGAGGCCAGGAGATGCTGGGGATAAATAGGGACATAATATAGTGCACCTGAGAGAGGGCCATGGCCTCATGGGGAAGGGCCAGGGAAGAGATAAGGGAAGCCAGGAGATGCTGGGGATGAAATAAGAGGAAGCTACAAGCAAGAATGATAATAAACAGAAATCTGACAGACCCAAACAGCGCCCCCTGACCTGTGGTGCCCTGTGCCACGGCACCAGCCGCACTACCCTAGCTACAGCCCTGGTGGGGATGTAGTTAAAATACTAGCGGACGGGGTTCCGTCCACCGATATACCGACGCTGGAATCCCCACTGCCGATGATAAACAGATGCTGGAATCCCGACCAATGGCAAGTGTAGCCCCGAATGAGATCGGAATTCCGGCGTCTGCATCCCAAACGATGGAATCCATAACGTCCGGTACATACCCGGGGGATACGTACCCGGGGATGGGTGGGGGTAGGATTAGGCACCCCCGGCGGGACTTAGGGTTAGGCACCCCCCAAGGAGGGTTAGGGTGCGGGGAGTGGGGGTTAGGGTTAGGCATCACTAAGGGAGGGTTAGGATGGGGAGTTCCGGCATCTGTATTTGAACCAACGGCTATTGAGCCACCGGTATATCATACCCATTCCTTCATGGTGCCAGGCAGCGGGTTTAGTGACAGACCCTGATTATTAAGCACACCCTGTGTGTATCTCACATTTCTCATTTATTATATGTGCATTCTGAGTGACGCGGCTCCTTAGAATCACTGACAGTGGGTGTAACATGGTACATAAAACTGTATGTAAAACTAATATAACAATAATTTATATTCTCCACTGTTTAACACTCTTTAGCCTCACAAATCACCTAGCAAAACAATATTTCTTTGCTGGACAGGGTGTGAGTTACATCAGCCGGAGCTGGCTAGGAGGGAATATTATGAATGGGAATACCAGACCCGCGTATCTCCCTTAGTCTTCTGCATGAAAAGCCTGTAAGCAAATGTGATCAGTGTAACACATGAGAGGTGGAGAGTTTTCCTATCTGAGCCTGGCAGAGTGGCATCCTAATCTAACCAGGGTCTAGGACCTGCCTGCACCATCAGAAGAGGAGACATTCTGGAGAGATGGCCAGCCGTTTATCTGCTGAATTATGTAACTTTTCTAAAGGAGTCGGATAAAAAGAGAGGAAAAATGAACTTTCAATTTGCCTTTAGATTACCAGGGGGCAACACATCTTGGAGAATTGTGAGGAACCCAATGAGAAGCACTTTCTTTGTCTGCATTGTGGTCAGATGTCATCGGAATCATTACAAAACCAACCATACTGTATGCAAAGAGAGATTTAGGCCAAATGTAATAGGATGAGAGGTTAGAGAATGTGAGAGTTTAGCACTAAACTCTCACACTTTTTAAACTCGGCCAAAGTAATAGAGAATGAGAACATGGAAACTCGGCCAAAATAATAGAGCCCGAGAACATGGAAACTCAGCCAATGTAATAGAGCCCAAAAACATGGAAACTCACCCAATGTAATATAGTCAGAGAACATGGAAACTCGCCCAATGTATTAGAGTCAGAGAACATGGAAACTCGCCCAATGTAATAGAGTCTGAGGACATGGAAACTCGGCCAATGTAATAGAGACAGAGAACATGGAAACTTGCCCAATGTAATAGAGTCAGAGAACATGGGAACTCGGCCAATATAATAGAGACAGAGAACATGGAAACTCGCTCAATGTAATAGAGTCAGAGAACATGGAAACTCGCCCAATGTATTAGAGACAGAGAACATGGAAACTCACCCAATGTAATAGAGTCAGAGAACATGGAAACTCACCCAATGTAATAGAGTCAGAGAACATGGGAACTCGGCCAATATAATAGAGACAGAGAACATGGAAACTCACCCAATGTAATAGAGTCAGAGAACATGGAAACTCGCCCAATGTATTAGAGACAGAGAACATGGAAACTCGCCCAATGTATTAGAGACAGAGAACATGGAAACTCACCCAATGTAATAGAGTCAGAGAACATGGAAACTCACCCAATGTAATAAGAGTCAGAGAACATGGAAACTCCCCCAATGTAATAGAGTCTGAGGACATGGAAACTCGGCCAATGTAATAGAGTCAGAGAACATGGAAACTCGCCCAATGTAATAGAGTCAGAGAACATGGAAACTCACCCAATGTATTAGAGACAGAGAACATGGAAACTCGCCCAATGTAATAGAGTCAGAGAACATGGAAACTCACCCAATGTTGCAGAGTCTAAGAACATGGAAACTCACCCAATGTAATAGAGTCAGAGAACATGGAAACTCAGCCAATGTAATAGAGTCAGTGGTCATGGAAACTCGCCCAATGTAATAGAGTCAGAGAACATGGAAACTCACCCAATGTAATAGTCAGAGAACATGAGAACTCGCCCAATGTAATAGAGTCAAAGAACATGGAAACTCGCCCAATGTAATAGAGTCTGAGAACATGGAAACTGGGCCAATGTAATAGAGACAGAGAACATGGAAACTCGCCCAATGTAATAGAGTCAGAGAACATGGGAACTCAGCCAATATAATAGAGACAGAGAACATGGAAACTCGCCCAATGTAATAGAGTCAGAGAACATGGAAACTCGCCCAATGTAATAGAGTCAGAGAACATGGAAACTCGCCCAATGTATTAGAGACAGAGAACATGGAAACTCACCCAATGTAATAGAGTCTGAGAACATGGAAACTGAGCTAATGTAATAGAGTCAGAGAACATGGAAACTCACCCAATGTAATAGATTCAGAGAACATGGAAACTCGCCCAATGTAATAGAGTAAGAGAACATGGAAACTCGCCCAATGTTATAGAGTCAGAGAACATGGAAACTCGCCCAATGTAATAGAGTCAGAGAACATGGAAACTTGCCCAATGTAATAGAGTCAGAGAACATGGAAACTCGCCTGTTTTTAGTCTCAAAAAACTCTCACGATTTAAACTCTCATCCAGATGTTTTCCCATTTTGAAGATAAACCTCGTCCAATGTAATAGTGTTACTGCTAAACTCTCACATATTCTACACTCTCACCCTATTACATTTGGCCCAAAATGTCTAATATCCCAAATGGCTCAGAGATTAAAAATAGTATCCTGGATTCAGGGAATATAAGAGCACTATTTGGAGAAAATAGCTAAATGATACCTGTTAATGGTACAGAACTCAGATGTGGGTTGTAAGTAAGAATCGGATAAGAGAGCTGTGAGGTTTTGATGCATAAAAGGATTAACACATTGTCACGTCTAGTTTCCTAATACAAATTTTTGCGGTTTTGTGGCTGTTTAAAGCCTATGCCGCCTAAAGCATCAGTGATGTCACTGTTTCCGAGTGTATTGATAGGATGGATATTGGTTCAGCACACGAAACGTCCGCCACCTCTGTGTGTGGGTGACCGGGATTATTATTACTTTATGGAATTTATTAGCAAACCTGTTTCCGCTGTAATGCTTCCCGTAGACACGGCTGTGGACCCATAGTGTAATTTAATTAGTGTCGGCCAACAGCTTGTTTAACCTATTTCCAATCGTTAGTGTCCAGTTACATTACATCTTTGTAAGCAGATAATCCATTTCATGCTCAATTCCAGATCCATTTCTTTCAGTGTAAAGCACAGGAGGAGTCACAGACGTCTCTTTCTTTCAAGGTTTCTTGTTCAGGGGACAAAACAAACTGGAAGTAAAATAACACTAAAAGTATTTTATCTGCGCAGCACAAATGTCTCCTCTTATCTGCCGATGTTATCACTGAGCCTGTGTCAGAGATGTACGGTGTTGCAAACGCAGATGCCAATTCCTATATATGCTGTGGAGAAGCGATTGTTAGTAAAATAGACCCCCCCCCCCAACAGTACTGAGATGCCCAACGGAGCCATTGCAAACAGCCCCACAACTGCGCAGCCCATACGCAGGTCCTCTGATAATCGCCCATGTGAGTAACCATATGGTCACGCAGCATGGACGCCTGGACTGAGGCGCTGGAGCCATCTTTTGTACGTAGGTGATCGTAAACGTCTGCTGTGATCCGCCCCCAAAACGGCATGACCGGCTTGTGTTTTACCGACCACTCCCCCGTTTTGTTTGGAGAATGAGCATCTAGATGAATACGCAGTTCACGATAATCGCTCAAATACATAAAAATGGGAACATCGTGCATGTCTGAGGGCAGGATACATGACGTATTACACTCTCCATACCATGCAGTCCGCCGTTCATTGCATGCATGCATAACGGCGTTGGTAACACCGATATGCATGATGATCCCTGCACAGGACAGCCCCTCCGGCGTCCTTCTGCACATACGCAGAAGGACGCACGCGCCACAGGTTGTGCTGGGAGGGATCCCTCTATCAGCACTCAGCAGAGAGAAGCTCATAGGCCTCTATGGGTAACGTCATAAGGAAGATGGCGTTACCCACCGCAGCTAAGTCCCTGAGTGCATCGCATGAGAAATGCGGTCAATCCGCATTTTCGGGGTCTGACCGCATTTTGCCCTTAATGCATCCGACAGAGCGGTCCTTTGTGGGGATCGTCATGCTTCCAGCCCCTAGAGTTAAGACATTTTTACCTCACATCATTTTTCCCCCACACGCGGCTAATTCCACAACTCACGTCATAGTGTACGGTCCCAATGGATCCTCATACAGGTCAACAAGCTGAGACTTTTGTCAGTGACTTCACCGGCTCTGTGACATTATAGGCTGAAACATTATAGGCTGAGACATTATAGGCTGATACATTATAGGCTGAGACATTATAGGCTGATACATTATAGGCTGAGACATTATAGGCTGAGACATTATATAACTGATACATTATAGGATGAGACATTATAGGCTGAGACATTATAGGCTGATACATTATAGGCTGAGACATTATAGGCTGATACATTATAGGCTGAGACATTATAGGCTGATACATTATAGGCTGAGACATTATATAACTGATACAATATAGGCTGAGACATTATAGGCTGAGACATTATAGGCTGATACATTATAGGCTGAGACATTATAGGCTGAGACATTATAGGCTGAGACATTATATAACTGATAAGATATATATTTCACCCTTCTAACTTATGTTAATAAGATGATTTTCTTGTATGGAAAGATTTATCAAACCTTCTAAAGAGGACAGGGGAAGAAGTTGCCCTTAGCAACCAAATGAGCTTCTAACTATCATTTTATAGAATGTACTAGACCACCAGTGGCGTAACTATAAGTTTTACTCCCCCATGCCAAAAAAGTTTCAGTGCCCCTTATGCAATGCCCCCTGTAGTAGTGCCCCTTATGCAATGCCCCCTGTAGTAGTGCCCCTTTTGCAATGCCCCCTGTAGTAGTGCCCATTATGCAATGCCCCCTGTAGTAGTGCCCATTATGCAATGTCCCCTGTAGTAGTGCCCCTTATGCAATGCCCCCTGTAGTAGTGCCCCTTATGCAATGCCCCCGGTAGTAGTGCCCCTTATGCAATGCCCCCTGTAGTAGTGCCCATTATGCAGGGCCCCCTGTAGTAGTGCCCATTATGCAGGGCCCCCTGTAGTAGTGCCCATTAAAGTAGTGCCCCCTGTAGTAGTGCCCATTATGCAGGGCCCCTGTAGTGCCCCTTCTAGTAGTTAGCCCCCTGTAGTGCCCCTTCTAGTAGTTAGCCGCCTGTAGTTAGCCCCCTGTAGTTAGCCGCCTGTAGTTAGCCCCCTGTAGTTAGCCGCCTGTAGTTAGCTCCCTGTAGTTAGCCGCCTGTAGTTAGCCCCCTGTAGTTAGCCCCCTGTAGTGCCCCTTCTAGTAGTTAGCCGCCTGTAGTTAGCCCCCTGTAGTTAGCCGCCTGTAGTTAGCCCCCTGTAGTTAGCCGCCTGTAGTTAGCCCCCTGTAGTTAGTCACCTGTAGTTAGCCCCCTGTAGTTAGCCCCCTGTAGTTAGCCCCCTGTAGTTAGCCTCCTGTAGTTAGCCGCCTGTAGTTAGCCCCCTGTAGTTAGCCGCCTGTAGTTAGTCACCTGTAGTTAGCCCCCTGTAGTTAGACGCCTGTAGTTAGCCCCCTGTAGTTAGCCGCCTGTAGTTAGCCGCCTGTAGTTAGCCCCCTGTTGTTAGCTCCCTGTAGTTAGCCGCCTGTAGTTAGCCCCCTGTAGTTAGCCCCCTGTAGTTAGCCCCCTGTAGTTAGCCGCCTGTAGTTAGCCCCCTGTAGTTAGCCCTCTGTAGTTATCCCCCTGTAGTTAGCCGCCTGTAGTTAACCCCCTGTAGTTAGCCCCCTGTAGTTAGCCACCTGTAGTTAGCCCCCTGTAGTTAGCCGCCTGTAGTTAGCCCCCTGTAGTTAGCCCCCTGTAGTTGCTCCCCCCCCTCCGCGCGCACACAAACAAACACACACACAAAAGAAAAAAACACAAACACCTTTATCCCTGCTCCAGTGCTGCTGCCGTCCATACCCCGGCGTCCGCTCTTCTGCACTATGGGAGCTCCGTCCTCCAGCTGCCGCCGGGGGTTTGAATAGGAGCCGGGCGCACGCTGGTAACACACTCAGCGGGTGCCCGGCAGATGGAGGGTGCAGGGGGTGCGACCGCACCCCCTGCATCCTCCGTAGTTACTACTACTGCCCCCGTCGCCCCCAAGCTACCCAGCGCCTCAGGACCCCACACAGTGCATGTTTTCTAGGTCTCTTCACAGAATCAAAAGTGAAATAATTAGAACCACCTGTGGATGTGTCAGTGAGTAATGACTACACCTGTGCACCTGCTGTGTGACCTGAAAAACGTGACGTTGTGGGGTCCTGAGGACCGAGTGTGAGAACCTCTGTACTAGACAAATGATAGCTAAAATCTGATTGGTCGATATGGGAATCTTCTCCACTTGTCCTTGATACATATAGAATTTTCGTGAACTGCAATATGGTTGCTGATACAGAAAGCGCAGGCGGGCGCCATAGAGCTGACAGACAGGGAAAGGGGGTGAATCTGGTGCCCGTCTGTTTGAGCAGCTGACTTTTGACCTCTCTGAGGGGCCTATTGATCACATTTGCAAATGCAATCTGGGCACAATATTAGCGCCCATGATCGCATTGCAGGATGCGCTCACAGCCCTGGGATATATGAAAAAGCACATGGCAGGGACAGGGACTCTGAAAGGAGCTTGTCCCTTCGATGCGCTGGGAGTGAAGTGATTGCATGTCGGGAATCCTGCATATGCGCACTCCTGTGTCGGGAATCCTGCGTATGCGCACTCCTGTGTCGGGAATCCTGCGTATGCGCACTCCTGTGTCGGGAATCCTGCGTATGTGCACTCCTGTGTCGGGAATCCTGGATATGCGCACTCCTGTGTCGGGAATCCTGTGTATGTGCACTCCTGTGTCGGGAATCCTGCGTATGCGCACTCTTGTGTCGGGAATCCTGTGTATGTGCACTCCTGTGTCGGGAATCCTGTATATACGCACTCCTGTGTCGGGAATCCTGCGTATGCGCACTCCTGTGTCGGGAATCCTGCGTATGCGCACTCCTGTGTCGGGAATCCTGCGTATGCGCACTCCTGTGTCGGGAATCCTGCGTATGCGCACTCCTGTGTCGGGAATCCTGCATATGCGCACTCCTGTGTCGGGAATCCGGCGTATGCGCACTCCTGTGTCGGGAATCCTGCGTATGCGCACTCCTGTGTCGGGAATCCTGCGTATGCGCACTCCTGTGTCGGGAATCCTGCGTATGCGCACTCCTGTGTCGGGAATCCTGCGTATGCGCACTCCTGTGTCGGGAATCCGGCGTATGCGCACTCCTGTGTCGGGAATCCTGCGTATGGGCACTCCTGTGTCGGGAATCCTGCTTATGCGCACTTCTGTGTCGGGAATCCTGCGTATGCGCACTCCTGTGTCGGGAATCCTGCGTATGCGCACTCCTGTGTCGGGAATCCTGCGTATGCACACTCCTGTGTCGGGAATCCTGCATATGCGCACTCCTGTGTCGGGAATCCTGCGCACGCACGGTCTATTGACCACATATCCTACGGAACCCTTTCCTGGCTAGTTTTGCAATGTGTAGCCCATAGACTACAGCGGCGTACTCCATCTTCAGATGGCGTAATCTGCGGGGACCAAGCTTGGTAAATCTGCAGCATCGCATCCCCTATAGAAACCTAGGGGGGCTGTGGCTGCTGGCGGGAATGGGGGGACCTCCAGCAGAGATCGGAGAGAGATACCTGCTGCGATCTCTCCATAGTACATTCTGGGGATGCTAAATATTTATGGGTACTAAACCCGCAAATATTTAATGATAAATGGGCCCCTTAATCCCATAGACCCCATGCTGTGTAACTAGGGTGGGTGCAGAGCCCCGGCATGTGTGCTCTGCAGTAAACGCGCTTTGTCTCTGAGTGGGAATAGAACAGCAGAGACTGGTGTGTAATATTTCCACCGCTCCCAACGTCTCATAAATCAGAGAATTGATGTCACTGCGCCCTGTTCCGCTGTCCGCATCCCTAGTATGGCGAATGGCAGAGCCGCAGCTACATGATATATAATGCATTCACAAGCATTGTTCTGTATAGGATGGGAACCAGCGTAACATAACTAGATTATCAGTCTCGGGATTCGGGAGACAGTGACAGATCAGGTGACCTTCAAGTCTCATGCTTCCCCTGTCACAGGAATCCATTACAATCCGTATGTGCCCTTTGTGCTCCCCTGGAATGATATATACTCCCCTCCATGCCGGCATGTAGGACACATCCAGGAGCTGCATGTGGTTACAGGTTATGGCAGTACAGGGCACGCCGCTCCTACTTACAGCACTTTTATTTTCCCTTCTTATTTAAAAATCCCATGAAAAATCTCTAAAACAAGAAGAATTTATCCCCTGCTGTGGGGGTGACGGCTTTCACTGCTGCGCTGTGACCCCCACCCCAAAGCATGCTCCAGGAGCTGTGGAACTAAAGGTCCCAGGTCAGTGATCAATACCAAGTGCCTGATCAGCATGGAGGATAGAGGGGTACACCTGCAGCACAGAGGATAGAGGGGTACACCTGCAGCACAGAGGATAGAGGGGTACACCTGCAGCACGGAGGATAGAGGGGTACACCTGCAGCACAGAGGATAGAGGGGTACACCTGCAGCACGGAGGATAGAGGGGTACACCTGCAGCACAGAGGATAGAGGGGTACACCTGCAGCATGGAGGATAGAGGGGTACACCTGCAGCACAGAGAATAGAGGGGTACACCTGCAGCATGGAGGATAGAGGGGTACACCTGCAGCACGGAGGATAGAGGGGTACACCTGCAGCACGGAGGATAGAAGGGTACACCTGCAGCATGGAGGATAGAGGGGTACACCTGCAGCACAGAGGATAGAGGGGTACACCTGCAGCATGGAGGATAGAGGGGTACACCTGCAGCACGGAGGATAGAGGGGTACACCTGCAGCACAAAGGATAGAGGGGTACACCTGCAGCACGGAGGATAGAGGGGTACACCTGCAGCACAGAGGATAGACTGGTACACCTGCGGCACAGGGGATAGAGGGGTACACCTGCAGCACATAGGATAGACGGGTACACCTGCGGCACAGGGGATAGAGGGGTACACCTGCAGCACAGAGGATAGACGGGTACACCTGCGGCACAGGGGATAGAGGAGTACGCCTGCGGCATGGAGGATAGAGGGGTACACCTGCGGCACGGAGGATAGAGGGGTACACCTGCGGCACAGAGGATAGAGGGGTACACCTGCAGCACGGAGGATAGAGGGGTACACCTGCATCACGGAGGATAGAGGGGTACACCTGCAGCACAGAGGATAGAGGTTACACCTGCAGCACAGAGGATAGAGGTCAGAAATCATTCATCATATCTGGCTTGTGTATGGAGCATACACACGCAGACTTGTTAGAACGATGAACGATTTCTGACTGTAATAAAATGAATGAAATCGTCCAAATCTGTCTGCAAACAAATCAGATGTCAGAGATCGCTATCTGACATGCGGGAACGCACATCATTCATTGATGCATGCCCTATATGTCAAAGATATGAACGTTTGAACGATTTTTACAATCGTTATCGTTCATATCTGATAAGAAATGTGACCGTGTGTATGCAGCATTAGCCTTCAAATTCCAGATTCAAACCCTTCCTTTACCTTCCTGCTTTCTCTGTGTGTACAGTACATGTATGTTCAAGGCCGGTGCTAGGTTCTTCTGCGGAATCGCCATGGACTTTCTCTAATTACATACACTGCACTATGTATGGCTGGTCCTACTGCCGCATACACATGGGTAATGGTGCATACACACGGTCAGATATATCAGATGAACGATTGAACGATTTCAAACAGTATTAAAGTGAATTAAATCGACCAAATCTGACTGCAAACACATCAGATGTCAGATATCGTTATCTGAGATGTGGGAACGCACATCGTTCATCGTTGCAGTCACACATGTCAGATTCTCTTTCAGATATGAACGATTTTTAAACTCGTTATCGTTCAAATCTGACAGAAAATCTGATCGTGTGTGGAGTTGGTCCATTTGGATCCTGGGCAGGTTTTGAAGGGGCTAGGGTCCTTGTCGGACCTCCCGTTGCTGTATGCTGGGCAGAACTTTGACCAGGGGAGCTTGTACAGAGCCTCTGCATGGATTTGAGCTAAAAATTCACAGAGTAGTAGTGGTTGGGGTCTCGGTCGAACCTCACGCAGAGAATGCGCCGGCCAGAACTTTGACCCAGGGAGCCTGTTCTGGGCCTTCCACTGGAATGATTTGGACGGAAACTTCATGGAGTGGTAACACTGGATCCCAGAAGAGGTACTAGGGGGATAGGGTCCTGGTCGGACCTCCCGTTGGTGCACGCTGGGCAGAACTTTGAACCAGGGAGCCTGTTTTGGGCCTTGCTCTAGGTGGATTTGGACGACATCACATAATAAAACTTTAGAATTTAAACGCCAGGTACTTGAGCTTGTAACTATATAAGTATAACGTATGGTATTTTAGGTATATTATTTAGCAATATATCACATGAAGTTTGGTATTCATATGCAAAACTGATTTATTTACCCATCAATCACAGTTATCCTGAGGAGGACATATTGGCATCAGTAACAACATATTGCGCTGTGAGAGCAGAGGGTGGAATTAACTTGTCTTATTCCTGACGAGTGTAATTCTCATCTTACAGTTTATACGTCCTGAGAAAGAGATGATATTTTTGTCAGTGTAGTGTGAGGAACATTCTATAATAATGACGCAGAAATGTTGGTATTAGGGCAGCTGGCAAGACCGAGCCTGTACATCGCGCTTAGGAGCTCATTCAGACCCTCTCGCTAGATGCGAACGCTCGCTCGATGCGTATGCAAATCCAGCACACGCCCAGCAAGGCAGGCGATCGCACGGCAAGGCATTAGCACGCCCACTATGTCTTGGCGTGCGATCACTATATGTATGCAGACGCCCACCAGCCAGTCCTAAGACGCCCACTTGCGCACGTCATCTTCTGGAAGTGCTTGAAACCATTGGTATATCAATCACCATCGGATGCGATCGCAGCGCTTCAGGTTGATCATACCCTGCCGCTAGCACTGCGATCACTTCAGTGTGTAATTCAACCAGGTGACGTGTACAATGACACTGCCTGATAATTATGCGCGCCTATGTAGCGGCGTTGAGACGCTCAGGCACGCCTGCGTTCGCAACTCCACTCCCCCGTTTCTAACGGTATGCTCCTGTCACTCATTAAGCTGGGCTGTCTATGCTGGGCGAGCGTAAGCTTCCCGATCTCTCGCTGAGGTTTGCGCAATGCGCAGATCGCAACTATCGGTCAGCTACGAGCGTTCACATCATAGCGAGAGGGTCTGAATGAGCTCCTTATTGCGCTACAACTTTGCTGCAGAGTGCGAAGGTTAAATCTCCTATTTAGGATTTATAAAAGTCCCCCTCCTCCGCCGTGAGTGGTCTGGAGTATCCTGTTGACATTATCTTGAACACGATTCCTTATTTCAGCCGCTCTCAGGAGATCTCAGCTGCGTTTGCGGCGTCTGCTGATCATTACCAGTCTAGACACATATTAGAACTTTAAGTATCTTTAAGTATTTGTGAGTTATTGTAGAATCATTTCTCGGCAATTCTCTTAGTAGGTGATTACATTATAGTTCTTACCCCTCTTATAAAGTCATGCCTAAACTATTTCACACTTTAGTAATTGAATGTTATGCTGAAGCACCAAGGGAGGAAAACAAATGTCAAATACTCTCATTTCATTTCCTGAGCAGTTTACAATACAGAAAGTATACTCCAGGAACACAGGGCCTGATCCAGAGCCGGACGTTCTGACCAGAGCTCGCTCTGAATCAGGGCCCCCCTACATGAAAATGGAGCGTCCTCCTGGACACTCGCATAGCTGTGGGTGACCACCCACAGCATATGCGAGCATCCATGATGATGGTCAAGACCATCGCGACCATCGGGCTTGCGACGGAGACCCTGCGGTAGGGTCTCGCTGCCGCAAGCCCTGGAGTGATTTTGGCTCTATCAGATGTCAGTGGGGCCGGCTTCAGACGGTAGGTGTTCCCATGGGAACGCCTCCGTCTGGCTGCCACGCCCACCAAAGGGGGCGTGCTGTCAATCAACATCGACAGCACGCCCCCTTTGGTGCGAGACCCGGAGCGACGGCTACCCCGTCGCTAGCCGGGTCTCGCACATGCGCACGACGGAGCTCCCTCCGTCGTGCACATGCGCAGTGGGGTAACATCGACCCGCTTGCGAGCGTCCTGCGCTTGCGAGCGGGTCTGAATGACCCCCAGAGTGCTGCAAGGGGGAATTATTTCCTCCGAGAAGATGGAAACATTTATAGTGCATCCATATTATCACATGTATTATCAAGTATTATACTTATCTTAATGCTAAATAATGTCCAGACACATTCTGAATAAAATATTACTTACCTAATGTGTTTCTGGAAAAAAGGCGTCGATACTGCCCTAAAGCGTAGGGTAACGGAATGCATTTAGGCAATTAAACCCCTAGTATGGAAATGGCCATCCCTGGTCAGGCAAGGGTTACAGTTTGTGTTGTGTTAAGGTGGGTGGTACCTATAGCTGGTCAGCCTATAGTAGTGGTTCTACGGAAGGGTTCAGGAACCATTTTGGAGGTCAGAGTGTCAGTGGCCATTTTGTGACACTCTTCTATTGTGAGGTTTCCACCCCTCCCGCTCTATGTATGGTTTATAGTGGTGGGAAAGAACGTTAGCAGTGACTATCTGCCTTTAGGTGTTGAGGTGCTCTCTCCTCCATTACACGGGTTAGGCTGATTCTACCCTACTAGGCTCAGCGGTACCACCGGTCCAGGCTTCCATACGCTGGATAAGCGCACTTACCTACTCTCCTGAAACAGGGAAAGTGGGCAAGTCTCCCGGGTGGCAGCAGCGGTGGGGACGATGATGAGAGAGGCGCTGAATCGCGTCATCGTGTCCCCACCCCCTGCTTCACTTTGCCCGTAATCTCGGCATTGTGAAGCAGGGGCGGGGGCCACAATGACGCAAACATGTGGTCACGCCCCCCCATTCCACCTCCAATGCCGCGTCATGTCCCTTCCCCGCCCCCCTTATGCTGTGACACGCCCCCCCGCTGTGTTAACCTGGCAGCCAAAATGTCGGCAACTATGTGAATAAGTCTTCAGACATTTATTTATATTCTTTTCTGACATTTTTTTAATTGATTTCTTACTATTTCCGGAACTCGTTTATAAGAACTAGAAATGATATGTAATAAGAAGCTGGCGTACTGCGAAGGGAATCGTCGTGAAATACAGACGGAGGAGATGCCAATGGCTGTAATCCCGACAGGGGAATGGTGAGTACTGTTCCCTTGTCCTATTTACCCCCTAACCCTCCTTTATTGTACCCTCATACTACCTCTCCCTACACCGCACTCTAACCCTCCTGGTAAGTGCCTAAACCTAACCCTCCCCCCTCAGTGTCTAACCCTCCCCCCTCAGTGTCTAACCCTCCCCCCGTTGTGCATAACCCAAACCCCCCCCCCCGGTGGTGCCTGAACCTAACCCCCCCTGTCTGGAGCCAAACCCTAACCTTCCCCCTACTGCAGCCTAACCCTAAGTCCCCCTGGACACCTAACCCTCCTCCCCCACGGCTGATACTTACCTCGCAAAGGTCTCGTTACGATTGGGATTCCGGCGCCGGTGTTCTCTCGGTGGTTGGGATTCCGGTGCTGGGATTTCGCCAGTCGACATCCCGATCATAGGGATATTAACCGCATCCCCTGCGAAGTACCAACAGAGATTGTTCATACTGTATTTCTATGTATAATTCACTGAGATTTCCTTGGTTTCTGGCTAAGCAAAGCCTGGTAGCTTTTTATTACCCTTACATTCTGGCGATCATCAGTTTACAGACATCTAGAGACCTGCAGAGTATTGCTCTTTTACATCTTCCCCCTGACAATATATTCTGCAAACTTTTACATTGCTGATCTCTCTGGTGATTTGCAGAACATTGCTCTGTTCCATCCACCCCCGACAGATACATAGTGATTTATTCTGCAGACTATAACATCACTGACCTCTCTCTAGACCTGCAGAGTATTGCACTGTCACATCCATCCCCTGACATAACATAGTGCTACTGTATATTCTGTATTTCCAAAAATGATCCAGGGCCTGCTAAACATATGGACGTAATCAGACATTCATGGTTCATACAACCCTTTACAAACACATAAACTCTGTGCTGGTTGGCAGGGTCAGAAATCCAATAGATGAGAACGTATACATTGTTCATTAAATGTATATTGATTGTGAGAGAAGTGAAGCCTAACGTAATACAAATACCCTGTACATGGAGAAGGTTCTTCACTAACAGTGTTCTACATGAGCTACATGGTCATAGATACATCTATTAACTACCGACACCTAGATAAGACCCAGCTATATATATATATATATATATATATATATGTAACCTGAGTGCTGCTGTTCCAGTGTTTATATTGTGATAGAAGCACTGCAAAAGTTGTGGATGGCATATATGTGTGTCCCAGATTTCTCACATATGTCTTTAAAACCCCCAGGAAAAGTCTGTTCTGCTGAAACAGATTGGAATGTCGGCTTTGGTGAAAAGCCGGAATGGGTCCTGGGGGTGTGGATGTGAGGAGACGGAGGGCTCCATCCACAGGCCACTCCGGGTGTTGGGCCTTTCAGCCTGGTAGCAGGGCTTGCACCTGGAAATGGCTGTTATGAGCTGGATTTAGTTCGGGCTGAGTGTCTCACACCTGGAAGAGCAGGCCGCAGGCTAGCTTGCTCAGAGACACTGTTTTGATACCAACCAGTAAGTACTGTAGATGTGAACTTATTTAGTGTTCTGTTAGTGAGGGAACCTACTGTCTAGTTAGAGCCCAGACGGGCTAGGGTTTTGTTTATGTTCTGGTTTATTTACGTGTCCAGTACAATAAAGACTGGCACCGACCAGCTTGTATGAGAACCCCAGAATTGTGTCCTGTTTCTCCGGCTGCTGTGTGTGTAAAGAGGGAGTCCATTTACCCAGGAGATGGACCCCTATCTGACTGTGTCAAAATATATATATATATATATATATGTATATATATATATATATATATATATATATATATACACTAGCATTTTTCATCTTCCTTATTAGAACTTAACAAATATTAACAGATAACTAGTAGTATTAATAATTCTGCTGCAAGCCACCTCCCCCCCCAGCTGTTTTTCCTTAGAGAGCCATTGTTTTTGTATCTGTCATCGCTTAATGAATTCCATGTGTTCTCTTCCAGTCCTCCTGCATGGGATGTAATTGGGGGGATATCGTTGTGTTTCGAGAATCTTATATAATAGGAAGTGTACTGGGGAGGGGGAGAATACGTTATTTAAAGTGCTTTAATCCAAATGTACATGTCTGCCTTTAGATACATTGTATTATGTATAATGTTAATGTTTGATATCACACAGGTGTAAAAATAGATACAATAGAAGTTCCCCAAAGTGTTTCTAATAAGGGAGAAGTGTATGAGATCCTGTCTTCTAATAGACAGTAGATCCAGGCTGTCGTTAACGTCATTCTACAGGTCGATATTTTGACTGTCAGCAGCAGAACTGTTGCCCTAATGTAACCATCCCGGCTTAGAAGGATAGCTGTGATGAATGCGTCTGGCCATTCTGCCGGTGTTATGGGCTACATCCTACGTTCCATCACAGAATCAATTTACTCCTTGTACACAGGGACATTACTCGGTTGTGCTGCGCTCCGCACACTGACAATGTGCAATGTAAGTGATGTCATCGTGTTGGCATATAATGACAGTTGGTGTGAACTCTGACTTATTGATTCCTACTTATCTATACACCCTAAAGGTCGCTATTTAGCGTTATAAGCCGCACAAGAAATAATTGCTTTCCAGACTTTGATTGTGGTTCCAAAGCACAAAAAGATATTATTCACCAAAAAGCAGATAGTTACACGCTGTATTCTAAATACAATTAGAGCAAACAGATTATACAATCACAAGGTACAGTCGAATACATACGCATGCGCTCTGGATCCAGATTTCCGGCATCAAAGGTGAAGCCTCCGTCAATAGCAAGAAGATGATGACTAATGGAGCATACACACGGTCAGATTTGTCAGACTTGTCAGATTTGTCAGATGAACGACTGAACAACTGAACGATTTGAACGATTTTACCAAAGTTTTGAACGATTTGAACGATTTGAACGATTGAACGATTTTTGACTGCATTAAAATGAATGGAATCGTCCAAGTCTGACTGCAAACACATCAGATGTCAGATATCGTTATCTGACAAACGGGAACGCGCATCGTTGATCGTCCATCGTTCAGGCATGTCAGATATGAACGATTTTCCTTCAGATATGAACGACTGAACGATTTTTAAATCGTTATCATTCATATCTGAAGGAAAAATCTGGCCGTGTGTATGCACCATTACTCACAGATTCAGAGAGCTTGCATATATACCCTTACAGAGATAGGCATAATTCCATTGGTTCTTCTTCCTGGTTCTTCTGTTACGATGCAGTTCATAGGTCAGTTTATATTGTAATAGTTCAGCCTCCAACAGCTTCTTTGTGTCCGTTTTCCCGCCGAAGAACAAGTCTAAACTGGCTAATAATCATTACATTACTGAGTACATTTCAATGCCTATCTCTCTATGATCCATAATTCCCAGACGCATGTTGCGATTTCCTTGCCGATGGAACCGGAAATCTGCAAATAAACAGTGGTTCAGAATAGCACCAAACATGGTCTGCTTATCATGTACTAAACCTTAGATCTTAAATACAGTCGCTTTATTACATAATTAATAATGAATAAAACCTTGGATATTAACCTTAAATGCTAGGGAACCTTCCTATGTAAGTGTGCAAAGTGCAAGTGTAAGGATATTAAGAAAAGACACTAGTTAGCGTTGTACGACTAAGTGTTTGTGAAGTACACCGTGGTACGTGTTTTGCAGGGTTGTTCATATTATATGTTTTAGTAAATGTATGTATTTATACAATGAGGACTTTTAACATTGTTCTACTGCGTGGGAATCGCACCACGCTAAATAATAGCATCGGCGTATGTACTGATATTGTGGGATTCACTAAAATGGCGTTGTGCGGCCATTCGCAAAAAGGCGTCTTGGTGCCATTCGCAAAATGGCGTTGTGCAGATTTTAACTTTAACAGATTCTGTCTCAGCCAATTATCCGGCTTCGACAGACTCCTCCCACATGAGTCTGTGATGCCACCTGCAGAGAGTTCAGCACTTCTGCTATTTCCATACTTACTCATTACGGACCACCGCGTGGTGAGAACGCAGACACTCCTGATAATCGCCATCGTAGCATTAACCACAACTAAACAAGTATAACAGTATAGAAGAAATGAAAATGGCGACACGGATGCACAGGCCACATACAGGAAATAACACTCTGGGGTGCAGGTAGTGCTAAGGATAATCTACAGTATATAATAAAATCTGGTGCTGGCAAGAGGGTTAGAGAGGGGTAAGGAGAGGATGAGAGAGCATCTAGTACTATATAGGGATAATAATACACTTGTATAATGTTTCCTCACTGGATTGCATGTAACCTGAGAACACATTGGGGCTGTTGGCAGCTATTATATACTATCTGAGTTTTGGGTGAATTTTCTAAGCTGGATAACCAGACCCATCCTGACGTCTTCTCTGTATACTTTTATTGTTGTCATTTTCGGAGACCCTGATTGTTGTCGGTAGTTTGCGCTGTTGTCACTCGCCATCCTGTCTGCACCATTAGGTAAATGTCTTCCGTACGGCACTCTGGGGAGCTATTACAGAGAAGACAGAAGCCATGAAACTGCAGGGCTCCGCATTGTACCCACGACTTGAGCCCAAATCCAATGTGCAATAATAGTCATCAACAGACACATTTCTTCCTTTAGATCAAATATATTCTCTTTGTAATTGTCAAACTGCCATTGTGAATATTTAATCGCACAAGATAAGAAGCAAGAAGAAGTATTGGATCTGAGGTTTGTGAACGTTATTGTCCCCTCGGTGGTCCCAGGCCGGCATCAGGGAGCTTGTCAGTGCTGGGTACACAGTACACACTAAGCGATATATCGTTCATACAGCCGATGAACATTATATAGTTTAGCGTGTCAGCTCATGGGCACACACAATATATCTGTAAGCATCGTCTTTCGCAGGTATATCGCATCGGCCGTGAATCACAGCAGATGCGATGTACCTGAGAGATATGTCATCCACATCTACGTGTGTACAGAAAACTGACCGTCCCATACTGTATGCTGGCCCAGGAACTCGGCAGCAATGACATTACAACTGTTGTGACATCTGGCCAGACATATCGTGCGGCCGATTGGTGTGTGTGTTTGCTTACTAAAATTGGTCGCACATTCGCTGTGTCTGCCATTCGATGGCGATGTTGGTCAGGTGTGTACCCCACAGAAAGCGACCACATGATGAAAGGTAAAGATGTTGCTGAAAGAGTTAATGTATGTTATGATCATAGAAAGGTGTCAGCACACACAGAGCATCGCAGCTAGCTGCTTAGGGAGCTGTGTAGCTGCAGACCAGTCAGAGTGCCCAACTCCAAAAGCGCCTACAATGGGTACGTGAGCACCAGAACTGGACCATGGAGAAATGGAAAGAAAGAGTCTGGTCTGATGAGTCACGTTTTCTTTTACAACATGCGGATGGCCGGGTGCATGTGTGTTATTTACCTGGGGAAGAGATGGCACCAGGATGCGCTATGGGAAGGCAGCATGCCGGGGGGGGCAGTGTTTTGCTGGGAAACCTTGGGTCCTGGCATTCATGTGGATGTTATTTTGGAACGTACCACCTAACTAAACATTGTTGCAGACTGTACACCCCTTCATGGCAACAGTCAGTGGCAGAACTTGTGGGTGGTGGGCCCAGGTGCACAAAAATGCCTTGGGACACCCTCCGCCGCCCAGAATTCATAATCTGGCACACCGCAGTGACAGGGAGAGGCAAAAGGGTGACAGGGAGAGGCAAGAGGGCGACAGGGAGAAGGTGACATGCAGTGGGCAACAGGGAGAGGCAGAGGGTGACAAGGAGAAGGTGACATGCAGTGGGCAACAGGGAGGCAGAGGGTGACAGGGAGAGAGAGGATGATGGGCAGAGGCAGTGGGAGACAATGAGAGGCAAATGGTGACAGGCAAAGGGTGAAGGGCAGAGGCAGTGGGTGACAGGGATAGGTGACAGGGAGAGACGACAGGCAGTGGGTGAGTGGCAGCGGGTGAGATGGAGAGGTAACAGGCAGAGGGTGAGAGGAAGAGGTGACAGGCAGTGGGTTACAGGCAGAGGGTGAGATGGAGAGGTGACAGGCAGTGGGTTACAGGCAGAGGGTGAGATGGAGAGGTGACAGGCAGTGGGTTACAGACAGAGGGTGAGATGGAGAGGTGACAGGCAGTGGGTTACAGGCAGAGGGTGAGATGGAGAGGTGACAGGCAGTGGGTGACAGGCAGAGGGTGAGAGGAAGAGGTGACAGGCAGTGGGTGACAGGCAGAGGGTGAGATGGAGAGGTGGCAGGCAGAGGGTGAGATGAAGAGGTGACAGGCAGTGGGTTACAGGCAGAGGGTGAGATGGAGAGGTGACAGGCAGTGGGTTACAGGCAGAGGGTGAGATGGAGAGGTGACAGGCAGTGGGTGACAGGCAGAGGGTGAGATGAAGAGGTGACAGGCAGTGGGTTACAGGCAGAGGGTGAGATGGAGAGGTGACAGGCAGTGGGTGACAGGCAGAGGGTGAGATGGAGAGGTGACAGGCAGTGGGTGACAGGCAGAGGGTGAGATGGAGAGGTGACAGGCAGTGGGTGACAGGCAGAGGGTGAGATGAAGAGGTGACAGGCAGTGGGTTACAGGCAGAGGGTGAGATGGAGAGGTGACAGGCAGTGGGTTACAGGCAGAGGGTGAGATGGAGAGGTGACAGGCAGTGGGTGACATACATCTACAGCTCCTCCTCTCCTCCTTAGATTTTAACATCAGGGACGGTCACGAGATGGTGACATCAGAGTCCCGGCGCCGGCGGCAATCACTGCCTCAGAGGGGAAGAATTGAGGAGCCGGGCCCGGGCCAGTCGAGGAGAAGCTGGGAGGAGAGGAGAGGAGAGATAAGGGGAGGAGAGGGGGACCCTGCCTTCTCCTACTGGACCACATGCACGACCACCACAGCTCATTCCATGTTACCACTGAGGCGGACTGGTGGACCACAGTGACATATAATGAGTCAGTCTAACTCATTTTAATGCTGCTGGCTGCAGGCCCTTTTATTGCAGCGGGCCCCGCTACAAGGCACTGGCTGCACTGTCGCTAGTTCCTCCCCTGGTAACTATATTCCCCCATAGCAGTGGCCTTTTCAGCAGGATGATATGTCCGGCTGCCTCTCTGCAAAAATAGTTCAGAATTATTTGAGGAACATGATAGAGAGATGAAGGTGTTGACTTGGCCCCCAAATTCCTCAGATCTCAATCCGATCTAGCATCAGTGGGATGTGCTGGAAAAACAAGTCCGAGCCATGAAGACCCCATCTCACATCTTACATACAGGATCTGCTGCTAACATCTTAGTGCCAGATAACCCAGGACACCTACAGAGGTCTTGTGGAGCCCCGATGGGTCAGAGCTGTTTTGGCAGTACGAGGGGAACCTACACAATATGAGGTAGCGGGTTTTAATGTTACGGCTGATCGGCGTGTGTATATATATATATATATATATATATATAATATATATATATATATTATACTGGCAGTGCCTACTCGTCGTCGCCAAGTTATTATTCATTTTATTCAATGATCCTGGATGGAGGATTAAAGTATTATGTGGATGGGGACTCTCTCACCTCGGTGTCAGAGAGATCAGTCAGTCTCTGCCACATCCCTTCCCTCCTCTTCAGTCCTCTCCTGCACTGGGGTCCTCATCGGTGGTTTTCCATCGATGGTGCCATCCTTTATAACCATCGAATGTACAATAGCCATCTATGGTGAACCATTGATGGTTTGCACCACTCGATGGCCATCGCTGCCCAGTGCCTGGTAAGTTGCGGGCCAATCAAACATAGGGGTGGGGCTTAGTGGATACTAGGGGGTGGTGCTAAGCTCTGTGTCAGAAGCAGGATAAACAATACTCTGTGGCAGAAAACCATTGGCCGTATTCGAACCAATTCAAAGGTTGTGATTCTGCATTGGAACTAATTTACACCGTAATGAATAAAATGTTTGTTAATGTGTATATATAAAACCAACCAAGAGTGTCCCAGAAAGAAGTAATCTTTCTTTTCTTTTTACGTTGTATATGCAGATAACCATTGGTTCTCTGCCATCGATGGCAAACCATAGACCATCAGTAGTAAATATTTGTAAACTATCGGTGGTCGATGGCCATCCCTACTCTGTAATGGCCTCCTGATGAGGAGAAATGATTGGTGTGTGTGTGTATATGTCTGGTGTGTGTGTGTGTGTATATATATATATATTATATATATATATATATGTGTATAGGCTGTGTTGTTCGGAGAATCTCAAGGAACATTTAGGTGAAAACCCGATCAAAATTGGTTCAGTAGTCCTCAAGTTTATAGCGAATAAATGTATATAGATAGATAGATCGATATTTATTTCTATACTACAGATATGTAGCATTTTCTGCAGTGCCATCCATGGAGGTGATGGTGTGGGGTGTTACAATACATGATACATTACAGGCAGTGATGTGCGGTGAGGTGAGGCAGAGCCTTTCATGTCATTCTCCAGAGTTTAGACTATAAAAAAGATAAGAAAAAATAAAACAAAATATTATAAATATCCTCTTTGTATTATTCTAATCATTCTGATAGTCAAATCTCTGGAGTAAATGGGGGGTGAGGCGCTGCCTCCCCTGTCTACCTTTCCGCACATCCCTGATCAAAACACACCAAATTCCCACTATGGCCCTCATTCAGAGGCGGTCGGAGGATGCAAGCGGTCGCTCAAAAACTGGGCGGCCACCTCTGTTTCAGTCGTTAGGCTGTGGGTTTACACCCACAGCTCTAACGACCGCTAGGGTGATGGTCGCGATGGTCATTGACCATCGCGACCATCGGGGCTTACGACAAGACCGTAGGGTAGGGTCTCACTTGTCGTAAGCCCCGGAGAGCTTCTGGCTCTGTCAGAGCCGGAAGCTCTCCACAGACATCACTAGTGATGTCAGTGGGGCCTCCCCCAAATGGCAGGCGTTCCCATGGGAACGCATCCGTTTGGGCTGCCACCCCCCCGGCCAGCCTTCCAAAAGGGGCGAGCTGTCAATCAACATCGACAGCTCGCCCCCTTTGGAAAGAGACCCGCTACGACCGGCGCTGTCGGTCGTAGCGGGTCTCACGCATGCGCACGAAGGAGCCGGCTCCCTCGTGCGCATGCGCACTAGCAAAACATCGAGGCGGCCGTGCGGTCATAGACCGTATGGCCGCCTCTGAATAAAGCCCTATATCCTGCTGCACCTGTGTATAATGCCGACATGTACCCTATATGTATGTGTAACTCAGGCTTGCCTACCCTCCCGATTTGGCCGGGAGCCTCCTGATTTTCGAGTGCCGCTCCCAGCCCCTCGGAAAGGCAAGCAAGCTTCCCGGAAGTCTCACACCCTCCCCACCTCCCCCCTGAAAAAAACAGAAATCCCCGCAGCGGGGGGCCCGGTGACGCAATTCGCGCAGAATCGCATCATCGTGGCCCCGCCCCCTGCTTCACAGTGCCTAAAATCACGGAATTGTGAAGAGGGGGCGGAGTAACGATGACGCAATCGTGCAGCTCCGCCCCCGGCTCCGCCCCCAGTGTGACCCAAAATGGCAGCTCCACCCCCAATGGCCGGCCCCGCCCCCCGCTATTAGCCGACAATCAGCTCCCTCCCGGAAGGCTGTAGCTGATTGTCGGCAAGTATGGTGTAACTCTGATACCAGCCAGTGCCTCCCCAGCCATTTACCTCACCGCCCGTCACTGCCAGTGCCTCCCCAGCCATTTACCTCACTGCCAGTACCTCCCCAGCCATTTACCTCACTGCCAGTGCCTCCCCAGCCATTTACCTCACCACACGTCACTGCCAGTGCCTCCCCAGCCATTTACCTCACTGCCAGTGCCTCCCCAGCCATTTACCTCACTGCCAGTGCCTCCCCAGCCATGTACCTCACCGCACGTCACTGCCAGTGCCTCCCCAGCCATTTACCTCACCGCACATCACTGCCAGTGCCTCCCCAGCCATTTACCTCACCATACGTCACTGCCAGTGCCTCCTCAGCCATTTACCGCACTGCACGTCACTGCCAGTGCCTCCCCAACCATATACCTCACCACACATCACTGCCAGTGTCTCCCCAGCCATTTACCTCACCGCACGTCACTGCCAGTGCCTCCCCAGCCATGTACCTCACCACAAATCACTGCCAGTGCCTACCCAGCCATTTACCTCACCACACGTCACTGCCAATGCCTCCCCAGCCATTTACCTCACCACAAATCACTGCCAGTGCCTCCTCAGCCATTTACCTCACCGCACGTCACTGCCAGTGCCTCCCCAGACATTTACCTCACCGCACGTCACTGCCAGTGCCTCCCCAGCCATTTACCTCACCGCACGTCACTGCCAGTGCCTCCCAAGACATTTACCTCAACGCACGTCACTGCCAGTGCCTCCCCAGACATTTACCTCACCGCACGTCACTGCCAGTGCCTCCCCAGACATTTACCTCACCGCATGTCACTGCCAGTGCCTCCCCAGCCATTTACCTCACCACACATCACTGCCAGTGCCTCCCCAGCCATTTACCTCACCGCACGTCACTGCCAGTGCCTCCCCAGACATTTACCTCACCGCACGTCACTGCCAGTGCCTCCCCAGACATTTACCTCACCGCACGTCACTGCCAGTGCCTCCCCAGCCATTTACCTCACCATACGTCACTGCCAGTGCCTCCTCAGCCATTTACCGCACTGCACGTCACTGCCAGTGCCTCCCCAACCATATACCTCACCACACATCACTGCCAGTGTCTCCCCAGCCATTTACCTCACTGCACGTCACTGCCAGTGCCTCCCCAGCCATTTACCTCACCACAATTCACTGCCAGTGCCTACCCAGCCATTTACCTCACCACACGTCACTGCCAATGCCTCCCCAGCCATTTACCTCACCACAAATCACTGCCAGTGCCTCCCCAGCCATTTACCTCAACGCACGTCACTGCCAGTGCCTCCCCAGCCATTTACCTCACCGCACGTCACTGCCAGTGCCTCACCAGACATTTACCTCACCGCACGTCACTGCCAGTGCCTCCCCAGACATTTACCTCACCGCATGTCACTGCCAGTGCCTCCCCAGCCATTTACCTCACCACACATCACTGCCAGTGCCTCCCCAGCCATTTACCTCACCGCACGTCACTGCCAGTGCCTCCCCAGACATTTACCTCACCGCACGTCACTGCCAGTGCCTCCCCAGACATTTACCTCACCGCACGTCTCTGCCAGTGCCTCCCCAGCCATTTACCTCACCACACATCGCTGCCAGTGCCTCCCCAGCCATTTACGGTTTTATTAAAATATCAAAACTGACAAATTTTCACACCACTTATTTCTCGTGTTGTTATTCTTATATACAGTATATATATATATATATATATATATATTTTATATACGGTATATGACTATCTATTTATATAATGTTTAGGTCTAATGGTTATTCATTTTGCATTTGAGCAGAAGTTATCGGTCTCTTATAAGGTCCCCGTGGTAATACATAGCACCAGGAAACGTATTCTTGGCTCAGTTAATTTTTTCTTTTTATTTTGGCATAAAACAAAGCAGCGTTTTTAGAAAAGTTCTGAAATATTCTAATTATGATGGATATAAAACTGTTATTACTGCACTGACTATACGGTGCTTCCCTCGCCCCCCATGTAACCTTCCCGAAATGTTTCCTCGTTGCAGGGCTGGACGACTGCCTACAGCAATACATCAAAAACTGTGAGCGGGAAAAGATCAATGGGGAACAGTTACTACACATCACCCACCAGGAGCTGGAGGAGCTGGGCGTCACCCGCATCGGGCACCAGGAGCTTATATTGGAAGCAGTTGACCTGCTGTGTGCACTGGTAAGGAACTTTTTGAATACTAGAAAGTAGGGGTGTGCACCGGCCACTTTTCGTGTTTTGTGTTTTGGTTTTGGATCTGGATCTTTCTTCGTGTTTTGGATCTGGATTGGTTTTGCCAAAACCACCCTTCCGTGTTTTGGGTTCTGGGTTTTGTGTTTTGGATCTGTATTTTTTTTTAAAAAAGCATAAAAACAGCTAAAATCACAGAATTTGTAGGTTTTTCTGCTCCTATGCTATTATTAACCTCAATAACCTTAATTTCCACTCATTTCCAGTCTATTCTGAACACCTCACACCTCACAATAGTGTTTTTATGTCCAAAACGTTGCACCGAGGTAGCTGGATGACTATGCTAAGCGACACGAGTGGGCGGCACAAACACGTGACCCATCTAGGAGTGACACTGCAGTGGCAGACAGGATGGCAGTTTGAAAAACTAGGCCCCAAACTGTACATAATGCAAAGAAAAAAAAGAGGTGCAAGATGGAATTGTCCTTGGGCCCTCCCACCCACCCTTATGTTGTATAAACAGGACATGCACACTTTAACAAACCAATCATTTCAGCGCCAGGGTCTGCCACACAACTGTGGCTGAAATGATTGGTTCGTTTGGGCCCCCACAAAACAAGCTGGCAATTAATGTGTCCCTGCACAAACTGGCTCTATGGAGGCAAGATGTCATCCTCATCCTCCTCATCCACCGATTCCTCACCCTCTTCAGTGTGTACATCCTCATCCTCACAAAGTATTAACTCGTCCCCACTTGAATCCACCACCACAGGTCCCTCTGTACCTTCTGGAGGCTGGTCTCCCTGGAAGAGCTGATAATTCATTTTGATGAACATCATCTTCTCCACATTCTGTGGAAGCAACCTCCTACGCCTTTCGCTGACAAGGTTCCCGGCTGCACTAAACACTCTTTCGGAGTACACACTGGAGGGGGGGCAACTCAGGTAAAATAGAGCCAGTTTGTACAGGGGCCTCCAAATTGCCTCTTTTTCCTGCCAGTACAGGTATGGACTGTCTGCCATGCCTACTTGGATGCTGTCACCGATGTAATCCTCCACCATTCTGTCAATGGTGACAGTATCATATGCAGTGACAGTAGACATGTCAGAAATTGTTGCCAGGTCCTTCAGTCCGGACCAGATGTCCAAACTTGGTCCTGCCTGCCCTGCATCACCGCCAGCGGGTTGCTTAGGATACCTAAGTTTTTTCCTGGCAGCCCCAGTTGCAGGAGAAAATGAAGAAGGAGCCGTTGACGTGTCACGTTCCGCTTCAGCTGACAGTGTGTTCACCAGCAGGTCTTTGCACCTCTGCAGGCTTGTGTCGGCCGGAAAGAGAGACACCACATAGGCTTTAAACCTAGGATCGAGCACGGTGGCCAAAACGTAGTGGTCTGATTTCAACAGATTGACCACCCTGGAATCCTGGCAAAGCGAATGAAGGGCTTCATCCACAAGTCCCACATGCCGAGCGGAATCGCTCCGTCTTAGCTCCTCCTTCACTTTCTCCAGCTGCTTCTGCAAAAGCCTGATGAGGGGAATGACCTGACTCAAGCTGGCAGTGTCTGAACTGACTTCACGTGTGGCAAGTTCGAAGGGCTGGAGAACCTTGCACAACACGGAAATCATTCTCCACTGCGCTTGAGTCAGGTGCATACCCCCTCCTTTGCCTATGTCATAGGTGGATGTATAGGCTTGTATGGCCTTTTGCTGCTCCTCCATCCTCTGAAGCATATAGAGGGTTGAGTTCCACCGCGTCACAACCTCTTGCTTCAGGTGATGGCGGGGCAGGTTCAAGAGTGTTTGCTGGCGCTCCAGTCTTCGGCACGCAGTCGCTGAATGGCGAAAGTGGCCAGAAATTTTTCGGGCCACCCAAAGCGTCTCCTGCACGCCCCTGTCGCTTTTCAGAAAATTCTGCACCACCAAGTTTATTGTGTGAGCAAAACATGGGACGTGCTGGAATTTGCCCAGATGTAATGCCCGCACAATATTGGTGGCGTTGTCAGATATCACAAATCCCCAGGAGAGTCTAAGTGGGGTAAGCCACTGGGCGATGATTTCCCTCAGTTTCTCTAAGAGGTTGTCGGCGGTGTGCCTCTTACTGAAACCGGTGATACACAGCGTAGCCTGCCTTGTAACGAGCTGGCATTTCTGAGATGCTGCTACTGGTGACGCTGCTGCTGTTGCTGCGTAAGGTGATACATCTACCCAGTGGGCTGTCACAGTCATATAGTCCTTAGTCTGCCCTGTTCCACTTGTCCACATGTCCGTGGTTAAGTTGACATTGTGTACAACGGCATTTTTCAGGACACTGAGGACACTTTTTCTGACGTTTCTGTACAGTCTCGGTATCGCCTGCCTAGTGAAGTGGAATCTAGACGGGATTTGGAACCGGGGACACACTACCTCCATCAATTGTCTAAATCCCACTGCACTAATGGCGGATACCGGACGCACGTCTAACACCAACATAGCAGTCAAGGCCTCAGTTATACGTTTTGCTTCAGGATGACTGCTGTCGTACTTCATCCTCCTCGCTAAGGACTGTTGGAGGGTCAATTGTTTAGTAAAAGTAGTGGTGTTCCTACTTCCTCTCTGGGATGATGAACGACTCCCAGCAGCAGCAACAGCAGCAGCGGCAGCAGTAGGCGTAGCAATGCAGGATCCTCCGGAGGAATCCCGGATAGGAGAGTCAGTCATGCCAGTGACATGGCCTGCAGGACTACTTCTGATCCTAACTAAGGAGGAAATTGACGAGGAGGGAGTTGACGGTGTGGTTTGCAGGCGCTTGGATACAACAGGACAACGGGATTTAGGTGTCCCTGGACTGCTTACGGTCTTAGCCAAAGTTTCTGAACTTGACAGTAACTTTTTATGAACGCGCTGCAGGTGCCGTATAAGGGAGGATGTTCCTAGGTGGTTGACGTCCCTACCCCTACTTATTTCACCTTTACATATGGTACATATGGCAAGACAGTTGTTGTCCGGATTTGGATAGAAATATTGCCAGACCAAAGAGGTGGAATGTTTGGTCTTCTGCCCAGGCATGACCGTGATGGGCTTTTTCATCCCACGGACAACAACTGTCTCCCCCGGAGCCTGATTTAAACAAACCACATCACCATCAGAATCCTCCTCGCCAACTTCCTCCTCAGCGCCAGCTACACCAGTATCCTCATCCTGTTGTACTTCAACAGTGACATCTTCAATTTGCATATCAGCAAGTGGACTGTGGGTGCTCCTTTCAGCACTTGCAGGGGGCGTGCAAATGGTGGAAAGAGCCACCTCTTCCCGTCCAGTGCTGGGAAGGTCAGGCATCGCAACCACCACCACACTTGGACTCTCCTTGGGGATTTGTGATATCTTCTTAGAAAGCACAGTTCTTCGCTGTGCTTTTGCCAGCTTAACTCTTTTGATTTTTTTAGTGGGAGGAGGGCTTCCATCGTCATGTGAAGCTGAACCACTAGTCATGAACATACTAGGGATCGACCTTAGCCGTTCCTTGCCACTCCGTGTCGTAAATGGCATATTGGCAAGTTTACGTTTCTCTTCAGCTGATTTAAATGTCTTTTTCAAGGTCATTTTCCTGAACTTTGCCATTTGGGATTGTATGTGCCCTCTACTATGACATTGGGCATCGGCCTTGGCAGACGACGTTGATGGCATGTTATCGTCTATGTCATGACTAGTGGCAGCAGCTTCAGCACTAGGAGGAAGTGGTTCTTGATCTTTCTCTATTTTATTTTTATCGGAGAAAGTTTGGTCCTCCATTTATGTTATATCGATTTGATATATACGTGCGGCTAAACACAGAAAATAATTTTTTGGGGGGTTTGGACTGGAGTGTACTTTGTGGGTTACAGCACCCTTTAACGGTCAAGCCAGCCGGCCCTTTACTTATGACACAGGCGCACGCTTGGCACTACTTTGTTGATGCACGTGCGGCTACTGCGCACACAATTCACAAACACAGAAAATAATTTTTTTTTGGTTTGGACTGGAGTGTACTTTCGGGGGTTACAGCACCCTTTAACGGTCAAGCCAGCCGGCCCTTTACTTATGACACAGGCGCACGCTTGGCACTACTTTGTTGATGCACGTGCGGCTACTGCGCACACAATTCACAAACACAGAAAATAATTTTTTTTTTGGTTTGGACTGGAGTGTACTTTCGGGGGTTACAGCACCCTTAACGGTCAAGCCAGCCGGCCCTTTACTTATGACACAGGCGCACGCTTGGCACTACTTTGTTGATGCACGTGCGACTACTGCGCACACAATTCACAAACACAGAAAATAATATTTTTTTTGGTTTGGACTGGAGTGTACTTTCGGGGGTTACAGCACCCTTAACGGTCAAGCCAGCCGGCCCTTTACTTATGACACAGGCGCACGCTTGGCACTACTTTGTTGATGCACGTGCGGCTACTGCGCACACAATTCACAAACACAGAAAATAATTTTTTTTTTGGTTTGGACTGGAGTGTACTTTCGGGGGTTACAGCACCCTTAACGGTCAAGCCAGCCGGCCCTTTACTTATGACACAGGCGCACGCTTGGCACTACTTTGTTGATGCACGTGCGGCTACTGCGCACACAATTCACAAACACAGAAAATAATTTTTTTTTTGGTTTGGACTGGAGTGTACTTTCGGGGGTTACAGCACCCTTAACGGTCAAGCCAGCCGGCCCTTTACTTATGACACAGGCGCACGCTTGGCACTACTTTGTTGATGCACGTGCGGCTACTGCGCACACAATTCACAAACACAGAAAATATATTATTTTTTTAGCACTTGGGGGGAGCACCCCTGATGGACAGAGCACCCCCTGGACAACACTACAGCACTCCTTTAGGACTGGGACACTGCACAGGACTTTGGAGTGGACACAGCCCCTATGGAGAACTGACTGCACAACACAGTCCAGCCAGCCCCTATGGACTTTGAAGTAGTGGACACAGCCCCTATTAACAACAGCAGCACAGCACAACACAGCCAGCCCCTATGGACTTTGAAGTAGTGGACAACAGCAGCACTACACTACACTACACTACACAGCCCTAACTCCCACCCTCCCTCTTCACTGTCCACAGCCGAGTGAGAAAATGGCGCCGACGTGTGTACCTTATATAGGATCCAAAACCCGCGAGACTCGGAAGGCGGGAAGATGACGTTTTGCCTCGATTTCAGATCCGAGTCAGGCGGGAAAAGTCGAGCCTGACTCGGATCGGACTCGGATCGGGGGGGCTCGGGGGGGTTCGGATTTCAGAAATCCGAACCCGCTCACCCCTACTAGAAAGCTCTATTGCGCCCGGTGGGAGGGAAACGTCCAATTTCCAATGTGTCAGGGGAAAAAAATATTCTCTGCGTGAATGTTTTTGTGAATTTTTTGTTTCTCATTATTATTTTCACGCAGGCGCCTCAAAAACAATCACTTACTAAATTTTCCCCATACAATGTGTAATCCTTTTTTTTAATGCACATCTGCCAGATGGCTGCAGAAACGCGTCTTGGAATGACGGAAAGGAAGCGAGTGATTATTGTGCGCAGAGCTATCTTAGTCCTAACAAAGCTCATATTCCAGGACGGCTGACGGCGTCTTCTGTCGCACAGGGTGATATTTATAGTCGGTCACAGGAAATCTTTCTGGGCCAATCTATCATCCTGGAATAATAATTCTTTCTGAGTGTGACTATCAGTGGGTGCGATAAGTTATTTAATAAATTATATTAAAAAAAAAAGTGGACGGCAGGCATCGGGAAATAACGGGATATATTTACTAACCCACCAGTGCATCCCCAGCCATTTACCTCACCACACGTCAACAGTGTTGTTGCTTTTGGATTTGTGATTTCAGGGGTTGCAAAGTTTCAGATAGAGTAGATGGTATAAATTGTGGGAAGAGCAGGATATTCCTGGTATGTAGTGTCTCAAAAGTGCGCTATAATACAGGGGGCCTAATACAGAGTAGGGAACAAAAAAGGAAAAAATATAGAGCAGTTTGCTCCGAGAAAAAAACATGTTGGGGTTGTAGTACCTAATGTTCGTGTTATGTATAATAAATGTATTACAATCATGTCCAGCGGTCAGGTCATCTTGGGGCTGTAGTGTCCTATGTCTGTATACAGTGTAATAGATGTGTATTATGGCCATGTACAGTGGTCAGGTCATTTAGGGGGTGTAGTGTCCTATGTCTGTATACGGTGTAATAGATGTGTATTATGGTCATGTACAGTAGTCAGGACATCTTGGGGGTGTAGTGTCCTATGTCTGTATACAGTGTAATAGATGTGTATTATGGTCATGTACAGTGGTCAGGTCATATTGGGGGTGTAGTGTCCTATGTCTGTATACGGTGTAATAGATGTGTATTATGATCATGTACAGCGGTCAGGACATGTTGGGGGTGTAGTGTCCTATGTCTGTATACGGTGTAATAGATGTGTATTATGATCATGTACAGCGGTCAGGACATGTTGGGGGTGTAGTGTCCTATGTCTGTATACGGTGTAATAGATGTGTATTATGGTCATATACAGCGGTCAGGACATGTTGGGGGTGAAGTGTCCTATGTCTGTATACAGTGTAATAGATGTGTATTATGGTCATGTACAGCAGTCAGGACATGTTGGGGGTGTAGTTTCCTATGTCTGTATACGGTGTAATAGATGTGTATTATGATCATGTACAGCGGTCAGGACATGTTGGGGGTGTAGTGTCCTATGTCTGTATAGGGTGTAATAGATGTGTATTATGGTCATGTACAGCAGTCAGGACATGTTGGGGGTGTAGTGTCCTATGTCTGTATAGGGTGTAATAGATGTGTATTATGATCATGTACAGTGGTCAGGTCATCTTGGGGCTGTAGTGTCCTATGTCTGTATACAGTGTAATAGATGTGTATTATGGCCATGTACAGTGGTCAGGTCATTTAGGGTGTGTAGTGTCCTATGTCTGTATACGGTGTAATAGATGTGTATTATGGTCATGTACAGTAGTCAGGACATCTTGGGGCTGTAGTGTCCTATGTCTGTATACAGTGTAATAGATGTGTATTATGGCCATGTACAGTGGTCAGGTCATTTAGGGGGTGTAGTGTCCTATGTCTGTATACGGTGTAATAGATGTGTATTATGGTCATGTACAGTAGTCAGGACATCTTGGGGGTGTAGTGTCCTATGTCTGTATACAGTGTAATAGATGTGTATTATGGTCATGTACAGTGGTCAGGTCATATTGGGGGTGTAGTGTCCTATGTCTGTATACGGTGTAATAGATGTGTATTATGATCATGTACAGCGGTCAGGACATGTTGGGGGTGTAGTGTCCTATGTCTGTATACGGTGTAATAGATGTGTATTATGATCATGTACAGCGGTCAGGACATGTTGGGGGTGTAGTGTCCTATGTCTGTATACGGTGTAATAGATGTGTATTATGGTCATATACAGCGGTCAGGACATGTTGGGGGTGAAGTGTCCTATGTCTGTATACAGTGTAATAGATGTGTATTATGGTCATGTACAGCAGTCAGGACATGTTGGGGGTGTAGTTTCCTATGTCTGTATACGGTGTAATAGATGTGTATTATGATCATGTACAGCGGTCAGGACATGTTGGGGGTGTAGTGTCCTATGTCTGTATAGGGTGTAATAGATGTGTATTATGGTCATGTACAGCAGTCAGGACATGTTGGGGGTGTAGTGTCCTATGTCTGTATAGGGTGTAATAGATGTGTATTATGATCATGTACAGTGGTCAGGTCATCTTGGGGCTGTAGTGTCCTATGTCTGTATACAGTGTAATAGATGTGTATTATGGCCATGTACAGTGGTCAGGTCATTTAGGGTGTGTAGTGTCCTATGTCTGTATACGGTGTAATAGATGTGTATTATGGTCATGTACAGTAGTCAGGACATCTTGGGGGTGTAGTGTCCTATGTCTGTATACAGTGTAATAGATGTGTATTATGGTCATGTACAGTGGTCAGGTCATATTGGGGGTGTAGTGTCCTATGTCTGTATACGGTGTAATAGATGTGTATTATGATCATGTACAGCGGTCAGGACATGTTGGGGGTGTAGTGTCCTATGTCTGTATATGGTGTAATAGATGTGTATTATGATCATGTACAGCGGTCAGGACATGTTGGGGGTGTAGTGTCCTATGTCTGTATACGGTGTAATAGATGTGTATTATGATCATGTACAGCGGTCAGGACATGTTGGGGGTGTAGTGTCCTATGTCTGTATACGGTGTAATAGATGTGTATTATGGTCATGTACAGCAGTCAGGACATGTTGGGGGTGTAGTTTCCTATGTCTGTATACGGTGTAATAGATGTGTATTATGATCATGTACAGCGGTCAGGACATGTTGGGGGTGTAGTGTCCTATGTCTGTATAGGGTGTAATAGATGTGTATTATGGTCATGTACAGCAGTCAGGACATGTTGGGGGTGTAGTGTCCTATGTCTGTATAGGGTGTAATAGATGTGTATTATGGTCATGTACAGCGGTCAGGACATGTTGGGGGTGTAGTGTCCTATGTCTGTATACAGTGTAATAGATGTGTATTATGGTCATGTACAGTGGTCAGGACATGTTGGGGATGTAGTGTCCTACGTCTGTATACAGTGTAATAGATGTGTAGTATGATCATGTACAGTGATCAGGTCATGTTGGGGATATAGTGTTCTACGTCTGTATACAGTGTAATCGATGTGTATTATGGTCATGTACAGTGGTCAGGACATGTTGGGGGTGTAGTGTGCTATGTCTGTATACGGTGTAATAGATGTGTATTATGGTCATGTACAGTAGTCAGGACATCTTGGGGGTGTAGTGTCCTATGTCTGTATACAGTGTAATAGATGTGTATTATGGTCATGTACAGTGGTCAGGTCATATTGGGGGTGTAGTGTCCTATGTCTGTATACGGTGTAATAGATGTGTATTATGATCATGTACAGCGGTCAGGACATGTTGGGGGTGTAGTGTCCTATGTCTGTATATGGTGTAATAGATGTGTATTATGATCATGTACAGCGGTCAGGACATGTTGGGGGTGTAGTGTCCTATGTCTGTATATGGTGTAATAGATGTGTATTATGATCATGTACAGCGGTCAGGACATGTTGGGGGTGAAGTGTCCTATGTCTGTATACGGTGTAATAGATGTGTATTATGGTCATGTACAGCGGTCAGGACATGTTGGGGGTGTAGTTTCCTATGTCTGTATACGGTGTAATAGATGTGTATTATGATCATGTACAGCGGTCAGGACATGTTGGGGGTGTAGTGTCCTATGTCTGTATAGGGTGTAATAGATGTGTATTATGGTCATGTACAGCAGTCAGGACATGTTGGGGGTGTAGTGTCCTATGTCTGTATAGGGTGTAATAGATGTGTATTATGGTCATGTACAGCGGTCAGGACATGTTGGGGGTGTAGTGTCCTATGTCTGTATACAGTGTAATAGATGTGTATTATGGTCATGTACAGTGGTCAGGACATGTTGGGGATGTAGTGTCCTACGTCTGTATACAGTGTAATAGATGTGTAGTATGATCATGTACAGTGATCAGGTCATGTTGGGGATATAGTGTTCTACGTCTGTATACAGTGTAATCGATGTGTATTATGGTCATGTACAGTGGTCAGGATATGTTGGGGGTGTAGTGTCCTACGTCTGTATACGGTGTAATAGATGTGTATTATGGTCATGTACAGTGGTCAGGTCATGTTGGGGTGTAGGGTCCTATGTCTGTATACAGTGCAATAGATGTGTATTATGATCATGTACAGTGGTCAGGACATGTTGGGGGTGTAGTGTCCTATATCTGTATACAGTGTAATAGATGTGTATTATGGTCATGTACAGTGGTCAGGACATGTTGGGGCATACATGCCTACCCTCCCGGTTTTCGCGGGAGGATCCCGATTTTTCGGGTAACCCCCCGCACCCCCGGAAGGGTAGGCATTTCTCCCGCATTCTGCCCACTTCCTAGTGAAGGGGCGGGGCTTAATGACGCGAATCATCAAGCCCCGCCCCCGTCGGCCCTCTGCTGCTTCTCTTACCCGGGCTTCTCCCGGGAAGAGAATATTAAAGGTAGGCAACCCTGTGTTGGGGGTGTAGTGTCCTATGTCTGTATACAGTGTAATAGATGTGTATTATGGTCATGTACAGCAGTCAGGACATGTTGGGGGTGTAGTGTCCTATGTCTGTATACGGTGTAATAGATGTGTATTATGGTCATGTACAGCGGTCAGGACATGTTGGGGGTGTAGTGTGCTATGTCTGTATACAGTGTAATAGATATGTATTATGAGCATGTACAGTGGTCAGGACATGTTGGGGGTGTAGTGTCCTATGTCTGTATACAGTGTAATAGATGTGTATTATGATCATGTACAGTGGTCAGGACATGTTGGGGGTGTAGTGTCCTATGTCTGTATAGGGTGTAATAGATGTGTATTATGGTCATGTACAGTGGTCAGGTCATGTTGGGGGTGTAGTGTCCTATGTCTGTATACGGTGTAATAGATGTGTATTATGGTCATGTACAGTGGTCAGGTGATGTTGGGGGTGTAGTGTCCTATGTCTGTATACGGTGTAATAGATGTGTACTATGATCATGTACAGTGGTCAGGACATGTTGGGGGTGTAGTGTCCTATGTCTGTATACTGTGTAATAGATGTGTACTATGATCATGTACAGTGGTCAGGTCATGTTGGGGGTGTAGTGTCCTATGTCTGTATAGGGTGTAATAGATGTGTATTATGGTCATGTACAGTGGTCAGGTCATGTTGGGGGTGTAGTGACCTAAGTCTGTATACGGTGTAATAGCTGTGTAGTATGGTCATGTACAGCGGTCAGGACATGTTGGGGGTGTAGTGTCCTATGTTTGTATACAGTGAAATAGATGTGTATTATGATCATTTACAGCGGTCAGGTCATGTTGGGGGTGTAGTGTCCTATGTCTGTATACAGTGTAATAGATGTGTATTATGGTCATGTACAGTTGTCATTTCATGTTGGGGTGTAGTGTCCTATGTCTGTATACAGTATAATAGATGTATATTATGGTCATGTACAGTGGTCAGGTCATGTTGGGGGTGTAGTGTCCTATGTCTGTGTACAGTGTAATAGATGTGTACTATGATCATGTACAGTGGTCAGATCATGTTGGGGGTGTAGTGTCCTATGTCTGTATAGGGTGTAATAGATGTGTATTATGGTCATGTACAGTGGTCAGGTCATGTTGGGGGTGTAGTGACCTATGTCTGTATACGGTGTAATAGATGTGTAGTATGGTCATGTACATTGGTCAGGACATGTTGATAGTGTAGTGTCCTATGTCTGTATATGGTATAAAAGATGTGTACTATGATCATGTACAGCGGTCAGGACATGTTGGGGGTGTAGTGTCCTATGTCTGTATACAGTGTAATAGATGTGTATTATGATCATTTACAGCGGTCAGGTCATGTTGGGGGTGTAGTGTCCTATGTCTGTGTACAGTGTAATAGATGTGTAGTATGGTCATGTACAGTGGTCAGGACATGTTGGGGGTATAGTGTCCTATGTCTATATACGGTGTAATAAATGTGTATTATGATCATGTACAGCGGTCAGGACATGTTGGGGGTGTAGTGTCCTATGTCTGTATACAGTGTAATAGATGTGTATTTTGATCATGTACAGTGGTCAGGTCATGCTGGGGGTGTAGTGTCCTATGTCTGTATAGTGTGTAATAGATTTGTATTATGGTCATGTACAGTGGTCAGGACATGTTGGGGGTGTAGTGCCCTATGTCTGTATAGTGTGTAATAGATGTGTATTATGGTCATGTACAGCGGTCAGCTCATGTTGGGGTTGTAGTGTCCTATGTCTGTATACAATGTAATAGATGTGTATTATGATCATGTACAGCGGTCAGGTCATGTTGGGGGTGTAGTGTCCTATGTCTGTATATGGTGTAATAGATGTGTAGTATGATCATGTACAGCGATCAGGACATGTTGGGGGTGTAGTGTCCTATGTCTGTATACAGTGTAATAGATGTATTATGATCATGTACAGCGGTCAGGACATGTTGGGGGTGTAGTGTCCTATGTCTGTATACAGTGTAATAGATGTGTATTATGGTCATGTACAGTGGTCAGGACATGTTGGGTGTCTAGTGTCCTATGTCCACTCTGTATACAGTGTAATAGATGTGTATTATGATCATGTACAGCGGTCAGGTCATGTTGGGGGTGTAGTGTCCTATGTCTGTATACAGTGTAATAGATGTGTATTATGAACATGTACAGCGGTCAGGCCATGTTGGGGGTGTAGCGTCCTATGTCTGTATACTGTGTAATAGATGTGTATTATGATCATGTACAGTTGTCAGGACATGTTGGGGGTGTAGTGTCCTATGTCTGTATACAGTGTGTAATAGATGTGTATTATGGTCATGTACAGCGGTCAGGACATGTTGGGGGTGTAGTGTCCTATGTCTGTATACAGTGTAATAGATGTGTATTATGATCATGTACAGCGGTCAGGACATGTTGGGGGTGTAGTGTCCTATGTCTGTATACAGTGTAATAGATGTGTATTATGATCATGTACGGTGGTCAGTACATGTTGGGGGTGTAGTGTCCTATGTCTGTATACAGTGTAATAGAAGTGTATTATGGTTATGTACAGTGGTCAGGACATGTTGGGGGTGTAGTCTCCTATGTCTGTATACAGTGTAATAGATGTGTATTATGGTCATGTACAGCGGTCAGGACATATTGGGGGTGTAGTGTCCTATGTCTGTATACAGTGTAATAGATGTGTATTATGGTCATGTACAGCGGTCAGGACATGTTGGGGGTGTAGTGTCCTATGTCCACTCTGTATACAGTGTAATAGATGTGTATTATGATCATGTACAGCGGTCAGGACATGTTGGGGGTGTAGTGTCCTATGTCTGTATACAGTGTAATAGATGTGTATTATGGTCATGTACAGTGGTCAGGTCATGTTGGGGGTGTAGTGTCCTATGTCTGTATACAGTGTGTAATAGATGTGTATTGTGGTCATGTACAGCGGACAGGACATGTTGGGGTATGTACTAGTGTCCTATGTCTGTATATGGTGTAATAGATGTGTGTTATGGTCATGTACAGCGGTCAGGACACGTTGGGGGTGTAGTGTCCTATGTCTGTATACGGTGTAATAGATGGGTATTATGGTCATGTACAGCGGTCAGGACATATTGGCGATGTAGTGTCCTAAGTCTGTATACGGTGTAATAGATGTGTATTATGGTCATGTACAGTGTTCAGGTCATGTTGGGGGTGTAGTGTCCTATGTCTGTACAGTGTAATAGAAGTGTATTATGGTCATGTACAGCGGTCAGGACATGTTGGGGGTGTAGTGTCCTATGTCTGTATACAGTGTAATAGATGTGTATTATGATCATGTACAGCGGTCAGGACATGTTGGGGGTGTAGTGCCCTATGTCTGTATACAGTGTAATAGATGTGTATTATGATCATGTACAGTGGTCAGGACATGTTGGGGATGTAGTGTCCTACGTCTGTATACAGTGTAATAGATGTGTAGTATGATCATGTACAGTGATCAGGTCATGTTGGGGATATAGTGTTCTACGTCTGTATACAGTGTAATCGATGTGTATTATGGTCATGTACAGTGGTCAGGACATGTTGGGGGTGTAGTGTCCTACGTCTATATACGGTGTAATAGATGTGTATTATGGTCATGTACAGCAGTCAGGACATGTTGGGGGTGAAGTGTCCTATGTCTGTATACAGTGTAATAGATGTGTATTATGGTCATGTACAGCGGTCAGGACATGTTGGGGGTGTAGTGTCCTATGTCTGTATACGGTGTAATAGATGTGTATTATGGTCATGTACAGCAGTCAGGACATGTTGGGGGTGAAGTGTCCTATGTCTGTATACAGTGTAATAGATGTGTATTATGGTCATGTACAGCGGTCAGGACATGTTGGGGGTGTAGTGTCCTATGTCTGTATACGGTGTAATAGATGTGTATTATGATCATGTACAGCGGTCAGGACATGTTGGGGGTGAAGTGTCCTATGTCTGTATACGGTGTAATAGATGTGTATTATGGTCATGTACAGCAGTCAGGACATGTTGGGGGTGTACTTTCCTATGTCTGTATACGGTGTAATAGATGTGTATTATGATCATGTACAGCGGTCAGGACATGTTGGGGGTGTAGTGTCCTATGTCTGTATAGGGTGTAATAGATGTGTATTATGGTCATGTACAGCAGTCAGGACATGTTGGGGGTGTAGTGTCCTATGTCTGTATAGGGTGTAATAGATGTGTATTATGGTCATGTACAGCGGTCAGGACATGTTGGGGGTGTAGTGTCCTATGTCTGTATACAGTGTAATAGATGTGTATTATGGTCATGTACAGTGGTCAGGACATGTTGGGGATGTAGTGTCCTACGTCTGTATACAGTGTAATAGATGTGTAGTATGATCATGTACAGTGATCAGGTCATGTTGGGGATATAGTGTTCTACGTCTGTATACAGTGTAATCGATGTGTATTATGGTCATGTACAGTGGTCAGGACATGTTGGGGGTGTAGTGTCCTACGTCTGTATACGGTGTAATAGATGTGTATTATGGTCATGTACAGTGGTCAGGTCATGTTGGGGTGTAGGGTCCTATGTCTGTATACAGTGCAATAGATGTGTATTATGATCATGTACAGTGGTCAGGACATGTTGGGGGTGTAGTGTCCTATATCTGTATACAGTGTAATAGATGTGTATTATGGTCATGTACAGTGGTCAGGACATGTTGGGGCATACATGCCTACCCTCCCGGTTTTCGCGGGAGGATCCCGATTTTTCGGGTAACCCCCCGCACCCCCAGAAGGGTAGGCATTTTTCCCGCATTCTGCCCACTTCCTAGTGAAGGGGCGGGGCTTAATGACGCGAATCATCAAGCCCCGCCCCCGTCGGACCCCTGCTGCTTCTCTTACCCGGGCTTCTCCCGGGAAGAGAATATTAAAGGTAGGCAACCCTGTGTTGGGGGTGTAGTGTCCTATGTCTGTATACAGTGTAATAGATGTGTATTATGGTCATGTACAGCAGTCAGGACATGTTGGGGGTGTAGTGTCCTATGTCTGTATACGGTGTAATAGATGTGTATTATGGTCATGTACAGCGGTCAGGACATGTTGGGGGTGTAGTGTGCTATGTCTGTATACAGTGTAATAGATATGTATTATGATCATGTACAGTGGTCAGGACATGTTGGGGGTGTAGTGTACTATGTCTGTATACAGTGTAATAGATGTGTATTATGGTCATGTACAGCGGTCAGGACATGTTGGGGGTGTAGTGTCCTATGTCTGTATAGGTGTAATAGATATGTAGTATGGTCAGGTACAGCGGTCAGGACATGTTGGGGGTGTAGTGTCCTATGTCTGTATAGGTGTAATAGATGTGTATTATGAGCATGTACAGTGGTCAGGACATGTTGGGGGTGTAGTGTCCTATGTCTGTATACAGTGTAATAGATGTGTACTATGATCATGTACAGTGGTCAGGACATGTTGGGGGTGTAGTGTCCTATGTCTGTATACAGTGTAATAGATGTGTATTATGATCATGTACAGTGGTCAGGACATGTTGGGGGTGTAGTGTCCTATGTCTGTATAGGGTGTAATAGATGTGTATTATGGTCATGTACAGTGGTCAGGTCATGTTGGGGGTGTAGTGTCCTATGTCTGTATACGGTGTAATAGATGTATATTATGGTCATGTACAGTGGTCAGGTGATGTTGGGGGTGTAGTGTCCTATGTCTGTATACGGTGTAATAGATGTGTACTATGATCATGTACAGTGGTCAGGACATGTTGGGGGTGTAGTGTCCTATGTCTGTATACAGTGTAATAGATGTGTACTATGATCATGTACAGTGGTCAGGTCATGTTGGGGGTGTAGTGTCCTATGTCTGTATAGGGTGTAATAGATGTGTATTATGGTCATGTACAGTGGTCAGGTCATGTTGGGGGTGTAGTGACCTAAGTCTGTATACGGTGTAATAGCTGTGTAGTATGGTCATGTACAGCGGTCAGGACATGTTGGGGGTGTAGTGTCCTATGTTTGTATACAGTGTAATAGATGTGTATTATGATCATTTACAGCGGTCAGGTCATGTTGGGGGTGTAGTGTCCTATGTCTGTATACAGTGTAATAGATGTGTATTATGGTCATGTACAGTTGTCATTTCATGTTGGGGTGTAGTGTCCTATGTCTGTATACAGTATAATAGATGTACATTATGGTCATGTACAGTGGTCAGGTCATGTTGGGGGTGTAGTGTCCTATGTCTGTGTACAGTGTAATAGATGTGTACTATGATCATGTACAGTGGTCAGATCATGTTGGGGGTGTAGTGTCCTATGTCTGTATAGGGTGTAATAGATGTGTATTATGGTCATGTACAGTGGTCAGGTCATGTTGGGGGTGTAGTGACCTATGTCTGTATACGGTGTAATAGATGTGTAGTATGGTCATGTACATTGGTCAGGACATGTTGATAGTGTAGTGTCCTATGTCTGTATATGGTATAAAAGATGTGTACTATGATCATGTACAGCGGTCAGGACATGTTGGGGGTGTAGTGTCCTATGTCTGTATACAGTGTAATAGATGTGTATTATGATCATTTACAGCGGTCAGGTCATGTTGGGGGTGTAGTGTCCTATGTCTGTGTACAGTGTAATAGATGTGTAGTATGGTCATGTACAGTGGTCAGGACATGTTGGGGGTATAGTGTCCTATGTCTATATACGGTGTAATAAATGTGTATTATGATCATGTACAGCGGTCAGGACATGTTGGGGGTGTAGTGTCCTATGTCTGTATACAGTGTAATAGAGGTGTATTTTGATCATGTACAGTGGTCAGGTCATGTTGGGGGTGTAGTGCCCTATGTCTGTATAGTGTGTAATAGATGTGTATTATGGTCATGTACAGCGGTCAGCTCATGTTGGGGTTGTAGTGTCCTTTGTCTGTATACAATGTAATAGATGTGTATTATGATCATGTACAGCGGTCAGGTCATGTTGGGGGTGTAGTGTCCTATGTCTGTATATGGTGTAATAGATGTGTAGTATTATCATGTACAGCGATCAGGACATGTTGGGGGTGTAGTGTCCTATGTCTGTATACAGTGTAATAGATGTATTATGATCATGTACAGCGGTCAGGACATGTTGGGGGTGTAGTGTCCTATGTCTGTATACAGTGTAATAGATGTGTATTATGGTCATGTACAGCGGTCAGGTGATGTTGGGGGTGTAGTGTCCTATGTCCACTCTGTATACAGTGTAATAGATGTGTATTATGATGATCATGTACAGCGGTCAGGTCATGTTGGGGGTGTAGTGTCCTATGTCTGTATACAGTGTAATAGATGTGTATTATGAACATGTACAGCGGTCACGCCATGTTGGGGGTGTAGCGTCCTATGTCTGTATACTGTGTAATAGATGTGTATTATGATCATGTACAGTGGTCAGGACATGTTGGGGGTGTAGTGTCCTATGTCTGTATACAGTGTGTAATAGATGTGTATTATGGTCATGTACAGCGGTCAGGACATGTTGGGGGTGTAGTGTCCTATGTCTGTATACAGTGTAATAGATGTTTAGTATGATCATGTACAGCGGTCAGGACATGTTGGGGGTGTAGTGTCCTATGTCTGTATATGGTGTAATAGATGTGTATTATGATCCTGTACAGCGGTCAGGACATGTTGGGGGTGTAGTGTCCTATGTCTGTATACAGTGTAATAGATGTGTATTATGATCATGTACGGTGGTCAGGACATGTTGGGGGTGTAGTGTCCTATGTCTGTATACAGTGTAATAGAAGTGTATTATTGTTATGTACAGTGGTCAGGACATGTTGGGGGTGTAGTCTCCTATGTCTGTATACAGTGTAATAGATGTGTATTATGGTCATGTACAGCGGTCAGGACATATTGGGGGTGTAGTGTCCTATGTCTGTATACAGTGTAATAGATGTGTATTATGGTCATGTACAGCGGTCAGGACATGTTGGGGGTGTAGTGTCCTATGTCCACTCTGTATACAGTGTAATAGATGTGTATTATGATCATGTACAGCGGTCAGGACATGTTGGGGGTGTAGTGTCCTATGTCTGTATACAGTGTAATAGATGTGTATTATGGTCATGTACAGTGGTCAGGTCATGTTGGGGGTGTAGTGTCCTATGTCTGTATACAGTGTGTAATAGATGTGTATTGTGGTCATGTACAGCGGTCAGGACATGTTGGGGTATGTACTAGTGTCCTATGTCTGTATATGGTGTAATAGATGTGTGTTATGGTCATGTACAGCGGTCAGGACACGTTGGGGGTGTAGTGTCCTATGTCTGTATACGGTGTAATAGATGGGTATTATGGTCATGTACAGCGGTCAGGACATATTGGCGATGTAGTGTCCTATGTCTGTATACGGTGTAATAGATGTGTATTATGGTCATGTACAGTGTTCAGGTCATGTTGGGGGTGTAGTGTCCTATGTCTGTATACAGTGTAATAGAAGTGTATTATGGTCATGTACAGCAGTCAGGACATGTTGGGGGTGTAGTGTCCTATGTCTGTATACAGTGTAATAGATGTGTATTATGATCATGTACAGCGGTCAGGACATGTTGGGGGTGTAGTGCCCTATGTCTGTATACAGTGTAATAGATGTGTATTATGATCATGTATAGTGGTCAGGACATGTTGGGGGTGTAGCGTCCTATGTCTGTATACTGTGTAATAGATGTGTATTATGATCATGTACAGCGGTCAGGACATGTTGGGGGTGTAGCGTCCTATGTCTGTATACTGTGTAATAGATGTGTTTTATGATCATGTACAGTGGTCAGGACATGTTGGGGGTGTAGCGTCCTATGTCTGTATACAGTGTGTAATAGATGTGTATTATGGTCATGTACAGCTGTCAGGACATGTTGGGGTATGTAGTGTCCTATGTCTGTATATGGTGTAATAGATGTGTATTATGATCATGTACAGCGGTCAGGACATGTTGGGGGTGTAGTGTCCTATGTCTGTATACGGTGTAATAGATGTGTATTATGGTCATGTACAGCGGTCAGGACATGTTGGGGGTGTAGTGTCCTATGTCTGTATACGGTGTAATAGATTTGTCTCATGGTCAAGTACAGCGGTCAGGACATGTTGGGGGTGTAGTGTCTTATGTCTGTATAGGGTGTAATAGATGTGTATTATGGTCATGTACAGCGGTCAGGTCATGTTGGGGGTGTAGTGTCCTATGTCTGTATAGGGTGTAATAGATGTGTATTATGGTCATGTACAGCGGTCAGGTCATGTTGGGGGTGTAGTGTCCTATGTCTGTATAGGGTGTAATAGATGTGTATTATGGTCATGTACAGCGGTCAGGTCATGTTGGGGGTGTAGTGTCCTATGTCTGTATAGGGTGTAATAGATGTGTATTATGGTCATGTACAGCGGTCAGGTCATGTTGGGGGTGTAGTGTCCTATGTCTGTATAGGGTGTAATAGATGTGTATTATGGTCATGTACAGCGGTCAGGACATGTTGGGGGTGTAGTGTCCTATGTCTGTATAGGGTGTAATAGATGTGTATTATGGTCATGTACAGCGGTCAGGTCATGTTGGGGGTGTAGTGTCCTATGTCTGTATAGGGTGTAATAGATGTGTATTATGGTCATGTACAGCGGTCAGGTCATGTTGGGGGTGTAGTGTCCTATGACTGTATAGGGTGTAATAGATGTGTATTATGGTCATGTACAGCGGTCAGGTCATGTTGGGGGTGTAGTGTCCTATGTCTGTATACGGTGTAATAGATGTGTATTATGGTCATGTACAGCGGTCAGGACATGTTGGGGGTGTAGTGTCCTATGTCTGTATACGGTGTAATAGATGTGTATTATGGTCATGTACAGCGGTCAGGTCATGTTGGGGGTGTAGTGTCCTATGTCTGTATACGGTGTAATAGATGTGTATTATGGTCATGTACAGCGGTCAGGACATGTTGGGGGTGTAGTGTCCTATGTCTGTATACGGTGTAATAGATGTGTATTATGGTCATGTACAGCGGTCAGGACATGTTGGGGGTGTAGTGTCCTATGTCTGTATACTGTGTAATAGATGTGTATTATGGTCATGTACAGCGGTCAGGACATGTTGGGGGTGTAGTGTCCTATGTCTGTATACGGTGTAATAGATGTGTATTATGGTCATGTACAGCGGTCAGGACATGCTGGGGGTGTAGTGTCCTATGTCTGTATACGGTGTAATAGATGTGTATTATGGTCATGTACAGCGGTCAGGACATGCTGGGGGTGTAGTGTCCTATGTCTGTATACGGTGTAATAGATGTGTATTATGGTCATGTACAGCGGTCAGGACATGTTGGGGGTGTAGTGTCCTATGTCTGTATACGGTGTAATAGATGTGTATTATGGTCATGTACAGCGGTCAGGACATGTTGGGGGTGTAGTGTCCTATGTCTGTATACGGTGTAATAGATGTGTATTATGGTCATGTACAGCGGTCAGGACATGTTGGGGGTGTAGTGTCCTATGTCTGTATACGGTGTAATAGATGTGTATTATGGTCATGTACAGCGGTCAGGACATGTTGGGGGTGTAGTGTCCTATGTCTGTATACGGTGTAATAGATGTGTATTATGGTCACGTACAGCGGTCAGGACATGTTGGGGGTGTAGTGTCCTATGTCTGTATACGGTGTAATAGATGTGTATTATGGTCACGTACAGCGGTCAGGACATGTTGGGGGTGTAGTGTCCTATGTCTGTATACGGTGTAATAGATGTGTATTATGGTCACGTACAGCGGTCAGGACATGTTGGGGGTGTAGTGTCCTATGTCTGTATACGGTGTAATAGATGTGTATTATGATCACGTACAGCGGTCAGGCCATGTTGAGGGTGTAGTGTCCTATGTCTGTATACGGTGTAATAGATGTTCATTATGATCACGTACAGCGGTCAGGACATGTTGGGGGTGTAGTGTCCTATGTCTGTATACAGTGTAATAGATGTGTATTATGGTCATGTACAGCGGTCAGGTCATGTTGGGGGTGTAGTGTCCTATGTCTGTATACAGTGTAATAGATGTGTAGTATGATCATGTACAGTGGTCAGGACATGTTGGGGGTGTAGTGTCCTATGTCTGTATACAGTGTAATAGATGTGTATTATGGTCATGTACAGCGGTCAGGACATGTTGGGGGTGTAGTGTCCTATGTCTGTATACAGTGTAACAGATGTGTATTATGATCATGTATAGCGGTCAGGACATGTTGGGGGTGTAGTGTCCTATGTCTGTATACAGTGTAACAGATGTGTATTATGGTCATGTATAGCGGTCAGGACATGATGGGGGTGTAGTGTCCTATGTCTGTATACAGTGTAATAGATGTGTATTATGATCATGTACAGCGGTCAGGACATGTTGGGGGTGTAGTGTCCTATGTCTGTATACAGTGTAATAGATGTATTATGCTCATGTACAGTGGTCAGGTCATGTTGGGGGTGTAGTGTCCTATGTCTGTATACAGTGTAATAGATGTGTAGTATGATCATGTACAGTGGTCAGGACATGTTGGGGGTGTAGTGTCCTATGTCTGTATACAGTGTAATAGATGTGTAGTATGATCATGTACAGTGGTCAGGACATGTTGGGGTGTAGTGTCCTATGTCTGTATACAGTGTAATAGATGTGTATTATGGTCATGTACAGCAGTCAGGACATGTTGGGGATGTAGTGTCCTATGTCTGTATACAGTGTAATAGATGTGTATTATGGTCATGTACAGCGGTCAGGTCATGTTGGGGGTGTAGTGTCTTATGTCTGTATACAGTGTAATAGATGTGTAGTATGATCATGTACAGCGGTCAGGACATGTTGGGGGTGTAGTGTCTTATGTCTGTATACAGTGTAATAGATGTGTAGTATGATCATGTACAGCGGTCAGGACATGTTGGGGGTGTAGTGTCCTATGTCTGTATACAGTGTAATAGATGTGTAGTATGATCATGTACAGTGGTCAGGACATGTTGGGGGTGTAGTGTCCTATATCTGTATACAGTGTAATAGATGTGTAGTATGATCATGTACAGCGGTCAGGACATGTTGGGGGTGTCGTGTCCTATGTCTGTATACAGTGTAATAGATGTATTATGGTCATGTACAGCAGTCAGGACATGTTGGGGGTGTAGTGTCCTATGTCTGTATATGGTGTAATAGATGTGTATTATGGTCATGTACAGTGGTCAGGTCTTACTGTAAGCTATAGTGTCCTATGTAAATCGAGGAGATAATCAGGTCATGCTGGAAGTTGTAGTGCACTTGTTCTTAACTTCTACCATTATTTAATTAAAATGTTTCAGTAAAGTCTGGAATATTATAGTGAGATAAAGTCACAATAGTGTGTTGGCTGATATTACCATCTATCCCATTCAGTAGATAGATTCACATCTCTCGCCGCCCACAGGGAATATACCTGACTAATGTTACGCCAAGCAGCGGATGACTGAAGTACGCCAAGGTCTTCCAGGACAAGACATGAATCTTACGCTATTTTTAGATAGCTGTGCTTGCAAATTTATTTTTAGAACAATTTTAGAGACCTGTAATTTAGCTGCGTCTAGGTCAGGCACCAGGCACACCATGGAGAGGGGAGTGACCACCTTTCCTCCCGTCATGCACACGTCTCCTCTGCAGTCAGGAGCACATAGTCATCATTTATAGATGGATGTACTGAGTATCCTAATTCTCAGGGCCGCCCCCCTCCAATGTCTGCACACAGTCACCGGCTGCACAGAATAGATTTCTCTCAGGGTGCGCTATAAAGTGGAACTAATGCAGCCGCTCGGCCTATATTTCCCTTCTTCCCGTTTTTGTGACATAATTTCAATGGTACGAAAGTTGATTGGCACGCACTTGGTTTAGCGCAGCAACATGCCAGCGGCTGATGGAGGGGGACTTCTATTCCTGAGGGTGATTTTGAGCAACTACTGTAAATGCAGCAGATACTGGTCGTCAAAGAGTCTTCTGCGCCCTGCGATGGTTTGAGGTCCCTTGAGGTGACAATGGTTCCTCCCTTTACCTTCAATGACTCCCCTGTTGCATTGCATAGGAGAACAAAGCTGTGTATGCACAAAAGGCAGAGCAATTGGAACGTTACATTGCTGACACAGAGTTGAACGTGCCCCTATTTACGCAACGCATCAGGCGTTTATAGAGGCTTACGCATTTCGATCACATACACTTACAAAATAGGGATCTATTTATTAAATAGCCCTGAAAAAGGCCTATTGTTTTTTATTTAAATCAGACTATTGCCACCCTGAGATAGGCGGGCAGCCGGGGGCAATACTACTTGGAAATGCAGTAAATGTCTTCCCCAGGCTTTGCAGGACAGCGTCTGTAATGGTCACCACCAGCAGGGCACACTGGTATCGATTCAGACCCGGACGCTAAGCTGCGCTCTCTCGCAAATTCCGCTATGTCTTAGAGAGCGACGGCAGAGCGAACGCACGCCGGTATAAAGACGCCCACTTTTCTTTTTTAGCACACATCATCTCCAGGAAGCGTATGATTAATCAGAACCATCGAGAGCCATCGGAGCTGCACGCAGCCCTTGAGGTAGACCCTACCACGCCGCAAGCACTGCGATCACGGCAGGCTGAAATACAACCAAGTGACGTGTACAATGACGCCTCCATGCTAATTATGCGCACCCATAAAACTCAGTTTTGACGCCCAGACACGCCTGCGTTCGCAGGACCACTCCCCCGTTTACAAGCACCTTCCCCTGGTACCACCCACAAACGGCGCTATCTGTCACTCATAGTAGCGTCCAGTCTGTGTACTAGGAGCGCACAATTCCCGAGCGCAGTGGGTGACTCACATATGTGCATATTGATGCAAATGCATGCGCAAACAGGCGATTATCGGCCATTGCGTGTGTCCGCGGCTTAGCGGCCGGGTCTGAATCAGGCCCACTGATCACATCCTGCAGCGCTTGATGAACAGGAATTACCCTTAAACCCGGCTAAACCAGTTGATCTTGCAATATTTAGGGACTTTCTCCCTTTGATAAATAGGCCCCACTGACCTGCGTGTTCTCCTGGGCATTGAGCGTTGGGTGAGTCCTCTGCAGGGTGAAGAATCCATGATGATATCTTCTGCTCTAGCTGCCCTCAGTAAAGAGGTTATTATTGTTAATGCCCCGCAGAAGACTTGTGGTTCTCTATCCTGTAGTCCCCTTACCCTGCATTTCTGTTCCTGTCGCTAATTGAAGCCCTTAGACGCGGCAGCAGTTACCTAACCAGTCACTGCACGTCCACGGTTATTAATGATCTCGTGTCTGTCACACATCTGCCTGATGACACTTAGGGCCTGATTCAGACCCGTTCGCTATCTGCGTACGCTCGCTAGATGCGTATGCAAATTTGTCAAAGTGATTCCACGGGAAGCGATCGCTCGCCAAGGCATAAGCACGCCCACCATGTCTTAGCGAGCGGCCACTTTGTGTATGCGTACGCCCAATCACACAGGCAGAGCCGCCCACCATCACACATCATCTCCAGGAAGTGTATTAAAACATTGGTACATCGAGCACCATCGGATGTTAACGCGGTGCTTGCGGTTGCTTTACCCTACAGCAAGCATTGCGAGGAAATCAGTGTAAAAAAAAGGCAGGTGACGTGTACTATGACGCTGCCTGTTAATTATGCACGCCTCTAAGACGGCGTTGAAACACTCAGGCACGCCTGCATTCGCATCTCCAACCCACCCCTTATTAGTGTCCTGCGCCTGTTACCACCCACAAACGGCCTCTCCTGTCACTCATTACCCTGGGCTGCCTTTGCTGGGTGAGCGAGAGGGTTGCGATCACAGTGTGTAGTTCACGCAGAATGAAGCGTGAGCATGCGCAGAACATCGGGCCGCTTGCGAACGCACAGCGCAAGCTAACAGCTCTGAATCAGGCCCTTAGACTTTGCTAAAGTATTAATGCCGCCCTGAAAGAGTTACTGTAAGAAGCATTGGTGGCCCCAGCCTCGGCACGCGTATTTCTCCAGCAATACCATCTGTTTCGCATTGTGGCATTATTATTTTGTACTGCAGGAATTCATGGGCATTGCACAAAATAAATCATTTACAACTGAGAAGTGGAGTCCGGGGAGACTGGAAGCTGCAGGCTCTTTTCCTAGTCATCACTTTGTCAGTTACCACTAATGCATTGCACTTCTGACTTACAGCCTCGCAAAATGGGGAACACTTTAAATATTGACCTGTCACAGCAGAGGAGTGTATGGGGAGTGAGGGGCAGACAGACTGTCTTACCATGTGACCCCCATACTATTATCTGAGAGTGGGGGCGAGGAGGTGGATATAATGTGTACTGATATATGTAAGCTGGACACATAGATTAATAACATAATGCCATATTTAGAACAGAGGGCCTGATTCAGAGCCGAACGCTCTGACCAGAGCGCTCGCTCTGAATCAGGGCCCTCCTCCATGAAAATGGAGCGTCCTCCTGGACGCTCGCACAGCTTATGCGAGCGTCCATGATGATGGTCGCGATGGTCAAGACCATCGCAACCATCGGGCTTGCGACGGAGACCCTGCGGTAGGGTCTCGCTGCCGCAAGCCCTGGAGTGATTTTGGCTCTATCAGAGCCAAAATCACTCCCATTTTCATCACTAGTGATGTCAGTGGGGCAGGCTTCAGACGGTAGGCGTTCCCATGGGAACGCCTCCATCTGGAAGCCACGCCCCCGGCACGCCCACCAAAGGGGCCGTGCTGTCAATCAACATCGACAGCACGCCCCCTTTGGTGCGAGAACCGGAGCGACGGAGAGCCCGTCGCTATCTGGGTCTCGCGTATGCGCACGACGGAGCTCCCTCGGTCGTGCGCATGCGCAGTGGGGCAACATCGACCCGCTTGCGAGCGTCCTGCGCTCGCGAGCTGGTCTGAATGACCCCCAGAGATATACTGGAGGCTTGTATGTAGCCTTTTGTTGCATTAATAAACTATTCAATCTCAAGCCATTCATTTCACCACGTTATTATTACACGTTTTGGTCTGGTAGTTCTATTTTCAATTATTTGAAGCTTTGTTATTCAATTAAATATATATTTTTTCTTCTTCTTTTGATAGACTACTTTCGAAGGTAGAAACATTTTTTATGATGTGATTGTGTTCAGTGTGTTGTGCATTTTACCTTTATAACATGTTAAAAATAAAGGGCTTGATTCAGACCCACTCGCGAGCGGCTGTCCGCTCGCAAGTGGGTCGATGTTATGGACTGAGCATGCGCACGACGGAGGGAGCTCCGTCGTGCGCATGCGCCAGACGCGACGAGCGAAGGAAAGTCCTTCGCTCGTTGTGTCCGATCAAAGGGGGCGTGCTGTCAATGTTGATTGACAGCACGCCCCCTTTGGTAGGCGTTCGGGGGGCGTGCCTCCCTGACGGGGGCGTTCCCACGGGAACGCCTCCCGTCAAAAGCCGGCCCACTGACATCACTAGTGATGTCAGTGGGAGTGATTTTGGCTCTGATAGAGCCAAAATCACTCCGGAGCTTGCGGTTGAAAACCTCAACCGCAGGCTCCGGCTCGCAATTTTCGATGGTCGCGATGGTCACGACCATCGCGGCCATCAAAATGCACGCTCGTATAGCCTGTGGGTGGTGACCCACAGCTATACGAGCGTCCAGGAGGACGCTCCATGAAAATGGAGCCCGGCCCTCATTCAGAGCGTGCGCTCTGCTCAGAGCGTACGGCTCTGAATGAGGGCCAAAATCTACCTAATCATAATGTTGGCCACAATTTCCCACTCCTCAAATAGCACAACTGTTGGGGGTCCCATGCACTGGACCCCACCTTCCCACTGGCACTGGTAAAACCTACGTCTGCCACATTTGTGGGAGCCATGAGACTCGGGGCAGTGATATGAAGAAAGCTGATTGGCCAGTGGGTGGTGACAGCCGCCTAATCGAATGCACAGATTTTAATTTCGTCATCCACCGTGATATCAATCTGTGGCAGCTCTGGGGTAGAGGAAATCCTGAAGTACTGGCACGGGGGCACTGTGCTTGTACTAGGGTGTGGTGTGTGGGGGGGGGGGATACCATCTCCTGGATAAAGTGTTCTCACTTTCATTTGTTATTTGGGGAACAGAATATTTGGAAGAATGCTGCATTTTTTATGTTCCTTTTTAAATTCTAGTTGATGTACCCATTGGTAAGAGAGGTCCCACAGCCGTCCTCATCTCATGCATGACAGGTTTTGCTATAGGAATGGAATATTTAATGTATTAATGTCTGGCAGCTTTACGTCAGGTAGTTTGCAGTAAGACAGAACACACGTGTATATGGCGGTGGGGGGGAGTGTAGGTAAGATGCGTAATGACGCCTGAACAAGGGCGCATCTTATCTACCAGCCAAATTCATCCCTAATAATATCCACCAGCATCTACCATACCTAGGCACCCCCAGCTGTGACCAGGCTACCACACTATTCCCCTACGCCAGACTGCTTTCCCTTACAACCAGGTGCCCTTCCCTTAGGGGTGTGCAATTACTCCAGACATTGGGAGTTTATCTGTAAAGGATGACTGGTATCAGGGATAGGGAACCGCATCCACGTGGAGAAAATGTGGATACATCATCAAGTCAGTATTCATGAGACTAGTCTACACCATAACCCATGACATGAGACTAGTCTACACCATGACCCATGACATGAGACTAATCTACACCATAACCCATGACATGAGACTAGCCTACACCATAACCCATGACATGAGACTAGTCTACACCATAACCCATGACATGAGACTAATCTACACCATAACCCATGACATGAGACTAGTCTACACCATAACCCATGACATGAGACTAGTCTACACCATAACCCATGACATGAGACTAGTCTACACCATAACCCATGAGATGAGACTAGTCTACACCATAACCCATGACATGAGACTAGTCTACACCATAACCCATGAGATGAGACTAGTCTACACCATAACCCATGACATGAGACTAGTCTACACCATAACCCATGAGATGAGACTAGTCTACACCATAACCCATGAGATGAGACTAGTCTACACCATAACCCATGACATGAGACTAGTCTACACCATAACCCATGAGATGAGACTAGTCTACACCATAACCCATGACATGAGACTAGTCTACACCATAACCCATGACATGAGACTAGTCTACACCATAACCCATGAGATGAGACTAGTCTACACCATAACCAATGACATGAGACTAGTCTACACCATGACCCATGACATGAGAGTAGTCTACACCATAACCCATGACATGAGACTAGTCTACACCATAACCCATGAGATGAGACTAGTCTACACCATAACCCATGACATGAGACTAGTCTACACCATAACCCATGAGATGAGACTAGTCTACACCATAACCCATGACATGAGACTAGTCTACACCATAACCCATGATCACAGGGTTCCGAGTAGAACCAGTTTGGATTCACTTTTGTGTCCCGGTTCAGGTCTATTGCTGGTTCGGAACTCGGATTTATAAACCGAAACCAGTTTTGGATTCGGACTCATATCCACTTCTTTGGTAGGAAGCTTCTGCTCCAGTACATACTGCTTTGTAGGTGTAGAGGAAATTCAGATAAAGGATCCTCTTTGTAATGATGTGAAGATAGGGATCAGGATTCTTTGCAAGCTAGTGTAATGCCGCGTAGTCACTTCGCGACATTACTGAGCGATTGCATGATTACGACATCGTAATTGTACAATCGCTCAGTAATCGTCCGCAAATAGGTCAGCTAAAAAGTAAAAAACGACCAGCGATGCGCGCGCTCGCTGGTCGTATGTGACATCTATCATCGCCCGAACATGCTGGTTAACCTGACGACGACGTCAGGATGACCATGTTCGGGGATGATTGATGTACACTGAATGACTGAACGTAAAGTGTAGGCACATCACCGACTGTGAAACGACTGCACGATTACCGTGCTCTTGTTTCACAGTCTGTAAGTGTATACTCGCCTTAAGCAGTAAGAAGATACAATCTTCTTACAACCATACCAGCATGGTACCAAACCAGCAATACGGACAGAACAGCCAAATGGTCCGAAGCCTGGAACACTGGGAGACCTGGGGATACAGATGACAGACCAATCCGGTATGAGGAATACAAGAGGCACAGCATTCTGGGAGGTAGTAGATAGGTAGCACCACAGGAGATAGGAGACCTCATTCCTTAGCACTGAAAAGTGCACAGTGTGGAGGTAAAATTGGCGACCTGATGTGTATCAGGCCCGCCGATGATGTCAGCGGAAATATGAGATAACTATGACATGGTAGGAAATGTCACACAGCGTGAGAACAGAGGGTAACGGGCGCTGGGACTGGCGTATGACACCAGGCCTGTTTTCCTAGTTGCAGATGCAATCATAACCATTACAAAGACTGTGGGCCTGATTCAGACCCGCTCGCGAGCGCTATGCCGATGGTAGCCCAGTGCGTATGCGCACGAAGGAGCCGGCTCCGTCGTCCGCATGCGTGAGACCCGGATAGCGACGGGTAAACCGTCGCTCCGTGTCTCGTACCAAAGGGAGCGTGCTGTCGATGTTGAGTGACAGCACGCCCCCTTTGGTGGGCGGGCCGGGGGCGTGGCTGCCCAGACTGAGGCGTTCCCATGGGAACGCCTACCGTCTGGGGGCAGCCCCACTGACATCACCAGTGATGTCAGTGGGAGAGCTTTCGGCTCTGTTACAGCCGAAAGCACTCTTGGGCTTGCGGCAACGAGACCCTACCACAAGGTTATCGTCGCAAGCCCGATGGTCGCGATGGTCTTGACCATCGCGATCATCATCATGGCCGCTCGCTATAGCTGTGGGTGGTCACCAACAGCTATGCGAGTGGCCAGGAGGCCGTTCTGAAAAACCAGAGGGCCGGCCCTGATTCAGAGCATGGTGATACAAGGAGCTCCTCACAGCGGATCTCGTACCCACTGTATATGTGACAAGGCTCTTCCCACCAGCCTGTCTACAAAATAAGGCCCTGATTCAGAGCCGTACGTTCTGAACCGGAGTGCTCGCTCTGAATCAGGGCCCACCTCCATTAATATGGAGCGTCCTCCTGGACGCTCGTATAGCTGTGGGTCACCACCCACAGCATATACGAGCGTGCAGGATGATGGTCGCGATGGTCTTGACCATCGCGACCATCGAAACTGTGAGCAGAAGCCTGCGGTTGGGTTTTTCAACCGCAAGGCCAGGAGTGATTTTGGCTCTATCAGAGCCAAAATCACTCCCACTAACATCACTAGTGATGTCAGTGGGGCCGGCTTCAGACGGTAGGCGTTCCCTTGGGAACGCCTCCGTCTGGCAGGCACGCCCCCGGCACGCCCACCAAAGGGGGCGTGCTGTCAGTCACCATCGACAGCACGCCCCCTTTGATGAGACACTACGAGCGAAGGAAAGTCCTTCGCTCGTCGGGTCTCGCGCATGCGCACGACGGAGCTCCCTCCGTTGTGCGCATGCGCAGTGGGGACCATCGACCCACTTGCGAGCGGACAACCGCTCGCGAGTGGGTCTGAATGAGGTCCTAAATCCCCTCTTCATGTTTGGTTGTCAGTTCAGTCATTTACAAAGGTAAAATATTCATTTGAAACTTGATGTGTTCTGCGGATTCCTCGATGAATTGTTGATCCCCTAAAAGCAGTTTTGAGGAGTGATGCACCTGCAGGGCCAGGAATTGTGTGACAGGTACCCGAGAGACTGTGACCCGTTTCCAAAAGAGCCTCTGTCTGTATGAAGTGCGACTGGAACCAGGGCTGCGTTCAAATAACAAAACTGAATTCCTCCATCTCACATTGCATTATACATGAGCGATCTTCCTGGCACGCACTGGTGCTGCTATTCCCAGGTTTGATTGCAAATGTAATTTTATTTCCATTTATCAAAGCACAGATGCATAAGCCGTACAGTGTAAGCAGCAGAGGGGAACATGAAATTACCTAAATACCAATAAGGAGAATTACAGGTATTTAAGCAAGGAGGCCCCAAATAAACAAAACCGACAACAGACCACTGCTTAGAAAAGCCATTCAGTAACTTCTAGGTACGGGACCCTTAAATATATTGTAAACTGAATATTGGCCCTCATTCAGAGCCGTACGCTCTGAGCAGAGCGCACGCTCTGAATGAGGGCCGGGCTCCATTTTCATGGAGCGTCCTCCTGGACGCTCGTATAGCTGTGGGTCACCACCCACAGGCTATACGAGCGTGCATTGTGATGGTCGCGATGGTCGAGACCATGGCGACCATCGAATTTGCGAGCCGGAGCCTGCGGTTGAGGTTTTCAACCGCAAGCTCCGGAGTGATTTTGGCTCTATCAGAGCCAAAATCACTCCCACTGACATCACTAGTGATGTCAGTGGGCCGGCTTCTGACGGGAGGCGTTCCCGTGGGAACGCCCCCGTCAGGGAGGCACGCCCCCGGCACGCCCACCAAAGGGGGCGTGCTGTCAATCAACATTGACAGCACGCCCCCTTTGATCGGACACAACGAGCGAAGGACTTTCCTTCGCTCGTCGCGTCTGGCGCATGCGCACGACGGAGCTCCCTCCGTCGTGCGCATGCTCAGTCCATAACATCGACCCACTTGCGAGCGGACAGCCGCTCGCGAGTGGGTCTGAATCAGGCCCATTGTTACATATTGGCTCTGAGGAGTGGGCTGTCGAGCCCTAATTCATTTTCCTTTTTTTTTAGAAGTTGTGATTGATTAAAGGCCCCCATACATCAGAGATTGATTGCAGCAATCGTGCAATTTGCAATCGATTGTGTATAAAAATCTTTCCCTTTTTCAATCGATTGTGGCAATTCTGCCATCTGCAATCGATTGAAACAGGGAAAGATTTTTATACACAATCGATTGCAAATTGCACGATTGCTGCAATCAATCTCTGATGTATGGGGGCCTTTACACCAGAGTTGCGGAGAGAACAGACGATTGCTGAGATGTTACAATGAGAGAGGATTGGGGGCAGGATGTACAGAAGATGAGTTTAGTAAATGCACCAGCACAGTCTTATTCATGGAATTAATACCATCCTTCCACATGATTTTGTATAAATTGACAACTTGAAAGGGAGGTCTGTGAGGTTAAGATCAATTACTGTAGAAGACTGGCTGGCAAGTTCCTGCCTATATGGCCAATATTACCCTACGTTACTTTATGCAGATAAGAACACCTCTAGCAGCCAGACATAGGCGCAATTCTATTGTACAGGCTATTATTAGCAATTCACTGTGTGGTTCTTGTTTTCCTGCTGTCAGTTTTAGATCCAGACCTTTGCCCTGACCGTGCCAGATCCACCCACGTACTGTCTGCTCAGTATGCTGTGCGCAAGGCCTGAGGATCCTCGGTGCGGCTTGCTCTGCACCTCGGGCTTGTGATTGCGAGTTACCCTTAGTAGCTTACAGGCTGCCCCAGGCCGTAGCTTCTGCATATTGAATGAGCTTCTTACTTATATATTTGTGTTGTGTCATTAGTTAAGCTGCATACACACACAACGATTTTGTTACCAACGATTTTATGAACGATTATCTGTCAGATTTTTTAAAGTGTAATGAACGATTTTTTTGAACTACAAACGATTTTTGCCTATTCCCTTAATGAAAATCGTTGGGTTGACAAGTCTGACTGATCTACAAACTACAAATGTGAACGCGCATGAGCGATAATCGTTCATCGTTTGACTCAGAAAGTGATCGATTTTTTTCAAACGATTATCGATAAACGATATCGTTTAACGATTATCGTTCAAAAAATCGTTGTGTGTGTATGCAGCTTTAGGCAGCGATATAAAGACGGAAAGCCTCCTGAGTCGTTCTGCCATGTGTTGTGTATTGTGTGATTACCCTTTATTTTATATACATATATATAGTTCCACATATGCTGAGCTTTTACCCTGTAGCGCAGAGTTTCTGTAAATCCGACTTTACAGCCCAGGCTTGAGGCCAGTTGGTTAAATTAAATTTGCTGAGGTACTAATTAAGTCACCTGTGCTCAAGCAGGGATAACCTTAAAGCTGCATACACACACAACGATTTTGTTACCAACTATTTTCTGAGCGATTTTATGAACGATTTTCTGTCAGATATTTTAAAGTCTAATGAACGATTTTTTTGAACTACAAGCGATTTTTGCATATTCCCTTAATGAAAACCGTTGAGTTGGTCAGTCTGACTAAACTACAAACTACAAACGTGAACGCGCATGAACGATAATCGTTCATCTTTTTAACTTAGAAAGTGAATGTTTTTTTTCAACGATTGAACGATAAATGATACTGTTAACGATAATCGTTCAAAAAATCGTGGTGTGTGTATGCACCTTTAAATGTGAACTATAATGGGGGAGTTTGGGAACCTGTGCTGTAGCGTATTTTGGGCCTGATTCAGAGATGGACGATAATGCGACCGCAGGTGTGATTTCGTACGCAACGCAGCTGTGAATATATGCTAATAGTTACAAAGCTTACCCGGGCATAGGGACGCCCACCGCTGCCTTGTCACGTGCATACAGCGTCGCCTACCTGCGTAAATATCAGTGACATTGACGCACATTGAGCGGCCATCTTGCCCTTGCGGCATGTCTGACCAGCGGCAGACTCGGCACCTCTCCTGACACGCAGAGGGTTCTCATGCTGCAAGGAGATAGCAGCGACTAATTTATGCGCGCCCGTGTAACGGTGTTAAAACGGTCAGACGCGCCTGCGTTTATTGACCACCCCCTTGTGACCCCCCTCAAACGATGACTACCCATCACTCACTTAGCGATGGATTCCTCTGTGTGTCCATAATCGCAATGTGGTCGCTGCATACGCACAGGGTGGTTTATACGCATGCGCGATGGCAATCGCTCGAGCTGCGTTAGTAATCGCCATTGTGGCCATCTCTGAATCATGCCCATTGTCTATAGGATTTTATTGCTGGCACAGGGCTGAGTCTGACCCTCTGGGTACTAGTGGGAACATCCTGTTTGCTGGAGGAATCGGCTTTGTAGGAGGTGTTGCACCCCGGCTGAAACCAAAACCCTGTCATTATCGCAGCAGTTAAGTCGCTGTTGGAAATTCCCGAAAGAACGATCATCATTCGACAGGCGCACTAAACGTGCGTGTCCGTCTGCACCTCGCTCCCTCCCGCCGAGGTAAAGGCCGTCTCAGGAACATGCAGCGAATCACAAATGAGGCTCATTCTCTGCTGGAAGTTTCCCCCTTCCAATGTCCAAGGCTCCGCTCTGCCTGAAGGGAATGGAATCCTAAATGAGATGAGGCTGCGTGTGAATTGCGTTATCAGGGACATTCGCAGATTATGTATCGGAAGTACTGAGGTTATTTCTGAGAAGCTTTTGTTTTCTGGGGAAGGAATTCTCAATACACCCCGCATTTCCTGTCCTGTAAATCAGGGATCCCTATGGAGGCGCTAGACAATCGCTGAGGGATATTACACACATGTACGTGTCGTTCCATGCACTGGGCTTCCTGTATCTCTACACCTCACACAACAGGACCATCCCCATTCCCTGCCATGTAAGAGGCGTGGTTTTGCATGAAACAAGCGCGGCATGCCGGCATAACCGCAGAGTGTGCAGCAGAGCCGGGGTAACTGCAGAGTGTGCAGCAGAGCCGGGGTAACTGCAGAGTGTGCAGCAGGGCCGGGGTAACCGCAGAGTGTGCAGCAGAGTCGGGGTAACTGCAGAGTGTGCAGCAGAGCCGGGGTAACCGCAGAGTGTGCAGCAGGGCCGGGGTAACCGCAGAGTGTGCAGCAGAGCCGGGGTAACTGCAGAGTGTGCAGCAGAGCCGGGGTAACTGCAGAGTGTGCAGCAGAGCCGGGGTAACAGCAGAGTGTGCAGCAGGGCCGGGGTAACCGCAGAGTGTGCAGCAGGGCCGGGGTAACTGCAGAGTGTGCAGCAGAGACGGGGTAACTGCAGAGTGTGCAGCAGAGCCGGGGTAACTGCAGAGTGTGCAGCAGGGCTGGGGTAACTGCAGAGTGTGCAGCAGGGCCGGGGTAACTGCAGAGTGTGCAGCAGAGACGGGGTAACTGCAGAGTGTGCAGCAGAGCCGGGGTAACTGCAGAGTGTGCAGCAGGGCCGGGGTAACTGCAGAGTGTGCAGCAGAGCCGGGGTAACTGCAGAGTGTGCAGCAGAGCCGGGGTAACTGCAGAGTGTGCAGCAGGGCCGGGGTAACTGCAGAGTGTGCAGCAGGGCCGGGGTAACTGCAGAGTGTGCAGCAGGGCCGGGGTAACTGCAGAGTGCGCAGCAGAGCCGGGGTAACTGCAGAGTGCGCAGCAGGGCCGGGGTAACTGCAGAGTGTGCAGCAGGGCCGGGGTAACTGCAGAGTGTGCAGCAGGGCCGGGGTAACTGCAGAGTGCGCAGCAGAGCCGGGGTAACCGCAGAGTGCGCAGCAGGGCCGGGGTAACCGCAGAGTGTGCAGCAGGGCCGGGGTAACTGTAGAGTGTGCAGCAGGGCCGGGGTAACTGCAGAGTGTGCAGCAGGGCCGGGGTAACTGCAGAGTGTGCAGCAGAGCCGGGGTAACTGCAGAGTGTGCAGCAGGGCCGGGGTAACTGCAGAGTGTGCAGCAGGGCCGGGGTAACTGCAGAGTGTGCAGCAGAGCCGGGGTAACTGCAGAGTGTGCAGCAGAGCCGGGGTAACTGCAGAGTGTGCAGCAGGGCCGGGGTAACTGCAGAGTGTGCAGCAGAGCCGGGGTAACTGCAGAGTGTGCAGCAGGGCCGGGGTAACTGCAGAGTGTGCAGCAGAGCCGGGGTAACTGCAGAGTGTGCAGCAGGGCCGGGGTAACTGCAGAGTGTGCAGCAGAGCCGGGGTAACTGCAGAGTGTGCAGCAGAGCCGGGGTAACTGCAGAGTGTGCAGCAGAGCCGGGGTAACTGCAGAGTGTGCAGCAGAGCCGAGGTAACTGCAGAGTGTGCAGCAGGGCCGGGGTAACTGCAGAGTGTGCAGCAGAGCCGGGGTAACTGCAGAGTGTGCAGCAGAGCCGGGGTAACTGCAGAGTGTGCAGCAGAGCCGGGGTAACTGCAGAGTGTGCAGCAGGGCCGGGGTAACTGCAGAGTGTGCAGCAGAGCCGGGGTAACTGCAGAGTGTGCAGCAGAGCCGGGGTAACTGCAGAGTGTGCAGCAGAGCCGGGGTAACTGCAGAGTGTGCAGCAGGGCCGGGGTAACTGCAGAGTGTGCAGCAGAGCCGGGGTAACTGCAGAGTGTGCAGCAGAGCCGGGGTAACTGCAGAGTGTGCAGCAGAGCCGGGGTAACTGCAGAGTGTGCAGCAGGGCCGGGGTAACTGCAGAGTGTGCAGCAGAGCCGGGGTAACTGCAGAGTGTGCAGCAGAGCCGGGGTAACTGCAGAGTGTGCAGCAGAGCCGGGGTAACTGCAGAGTGTGCAGCAGAGCCGAGGTAACTGCAGAGTGTGCAGCAGGGCCGGGGTAACTGCAGAGTGTGCAGCAGAGCCGGGGTAACTGCAGAGTGTGCAGCAGAGCCGGGGTAACTGCAGAGTGTGCAGCAGAGCCGGGGTAACTGCAGAGTGTGCAGCAGGGCCGGGGTAACTGCAGAGTGTGCAGCAGAGCCGGGGTAACTGCAGAGTGTGCAGCAGAGCCGGGGTAACTGCAGAGTGTGCAGCAGAGCCGGGGTAACTGCAGAGTGTGCAGCAGAGCCGGGGTAACTGCAGAGTGTGCAGCAGAGCCGGGGTAACTGCAGAGTGTGCAGCAGGGCCGGGGTAACTGCAGAGTGTGCAGCAGAGCCGGGGTAACTGCAGAGTGTGCAGCAGGGCCGGGGTAACTGCAGAGTGTGCAGCAGAGCCGGGGTAACTGCAGAGTGTGCAGCAGGGACGGATTACATAAACTTTATATTGAAAACACTTAAAAATAAATAAATAAATAAAAAAAAAGTGAAGTTTTCTTGTTGGAACTCGGGCCCTCCCCTTCCTAGCATTGGCCCAATATCAACTCTACCCCCTGCACCCTCTGTAGTTACGCCACTGGTTCTAATGCTCTGATTGCCTACAGTTCTTTTCTAGTACTTTGACTGACCAACTGATTTGATTCCAATAACAACCGTTCCTAGCTGGGGCATATTGGCGACTGCAGCCGGGTCATGTGATGTATATATCTGCTCTCGTATTGTATACTGTACAGTGACAAGGTGAACATTGAAGAAGGCTCTTTTAAAGACATGAAGGACATTGCATGGACGGTGGATCCTTCCTACAGAATGTACAATAAGCTGTTAGTCAGAGCAATTAGAGTCCGGTGTAATCGCCGCAAAATGCGACTCACAAATTCTGCAGAAAACTCTCCGTTTCTGTCGCACTTTTCATTCCGAGAAATTCCACTCTGAGCGGGATCTGTAAATTAGCTCTGCGCCTTTCATGGGATCAATATTCTATAAATAGAGATGGATGTCAGTTCTTTCTGGCCTGTGGTGGGATTTATGTATAAGGGAGAATTCCAGGCCTGACATAAATGATTCAGTGATTCCAGGCAAAGAATTACACCAGCAAAATATCCCAAATTCTGCAGCCAGAAGTTGAATGAAGTGAATATTCTGAGCAGTTTTTTTTCTCATGTGGAAAATAATAATATACGGTTTTGTAGCAGATTATACAGAATAAAACCTCTCTGATCATTCACTAGATTTAGCGTTTCCTTCTACCAGCCCAGCGCTGTCACTCTGCAGGGATTTGTCTGTGTAACCATCAGATCATATATCTGCTTTGTATTTACACCATACTAATCTACTCTACAGCTGCCCCTCCAAGAGGGGGCTGTCAGGTCGGAGGTGTATGTGTGGGGTGAGGGGGTGGAGTGGTGCGGACATGTGGATGGTGCAGGGGAGCATGGTGGCACAGTTGCGTCATTGTGGCCCCGCCTATGATATACGAGGGTGGTTCAAAAAGAAATGCCTAAATGCTCACAACTCAAATTTTATTATAGATACAGATTTTAAACTTTGCAGTAAAATACTTTGAAGTCTTAGTAACAGAAGGACTCTACTCAAAAAATTCACCATCTGCCCTCAAACATTTTCTCCACCTCTCAACCCAAGCTGTGAATCCACTTTGGAAAAATTCCAGTAGTTGGTGTTTGACCCAGGAACATATGGCGTTTTTTAACCACCTCTATGTCTTCAATATGTTGACCCCGGAGACAGTATTTGAGAGGGACAAACAGATGAAAGTCAGAAGGGGCCAAATCAGGACTGTACGGTGGATGTGGCATTATTGCCCACCCCATTTTGGCAATGGCCGCTGATGTTGCCATCGAAGTGTGGGGTCTGGCATTGTCGTGGTGTAAGATGACATTTGACAGTGGAATTGTTGACCTTTTTTTGCGGATGGCTTCTTTCAGCTGCTTAAGTGTAATAATGTATCGATCAATGTTGATTGATTGGCTTGTTTCCAAGTAATCGATGAGAATAACACCTCGGCAATCCCAGAAGAATGTGGCAATGACTTTGTTTACGGATCGCTGTGATTTAAACTTTTTTGGCCTAGGTGAACTTGGGTGTTTCCATTGTTTTGATTGGGCCTTTGTTTCTGGGTCATAAAGGAATACCCAGGTCTCATCGCCTGTAATGACAATTTCCAAAAACGTCTCAGGGCTGGCTTCAAAGTTGGTCAAAAGGTTATTGCACACTTCCACCCTCTGGGCCTTATGATCCCTGATTAATTGCTTTGGAACCCATCTAGCACACACTTTACCATATCCCAAATCATTGATTAGTGTTTTTACAGTGCCGTGGCTACATTCCAGGTCACCACCGACATCTCTGATGGTCACACGATGGTCTATCTGAATCATGGCATCGACTTTGTGTCGGTTCTCTGCTGACACTGCAGTTGATGGTCTGCCACCACGAGGTTTGTCGCACATTGAAAACGTTTCATCCACCTTCTGACATTGCTATAGTCCATCGTACGCTCACCGTACACTTTTTTCAGTCTTGTGTGGATTTCTGTAGCACTGTTACCTTCTTTTTCCAGAAATACAATGACGGCTTTTTGTTTCATCTTGGATTCCATAGTATTTCTTGAACTACCTAAACAAAACTACATATATAGTTAGCAGACATATTAAACTACAAACAGACAAAGGTTCAAATAAATGTTGCTTATTATTTCAGAGTTATGAGCATTTAGGCATTACTTTTTGGACAACCCTCGTATAATGCAGCGATTACCTAATTTGTAAAACAGGGGGCATTGCCAAGATGACGCAATTCTGCATAATTTACATTACCAAGCGGCCAGGACTGCCCACTTCACTCATAAAGAGGGCGACACCGGGTGGCCGCGAGGGGCCTGCTTTTCTGGGTGTCCGGGAAAGCCACCTGAGATTCGGAAGATTCCCGGGCGCTCCGGGAGAGTAGTGCTTTACACACGATTGTTGGCACATTCTGGTAATTGTACTATGTTGTCGCACTCCTGCTTTATTTCTTTGTGATCCCTGGGAGGAAGTACCAGGACATGGTATGAGATGCTTTAAGCTGAATCCTTTACTTGCCAATTACCCGGGATGCTCGCCCCTCTATCTCATGATGTCACACCGAGCGTCCAGTCACGGCGGTGATGTCAGGCTGATTGACACCACTCTCTGTAAGAATCCTCGCAGTAACTTCTGATAATTGTCTCACATTTTCCTATCTTGCCCCAGACCACAAGCCCCTTTTTTTCCTTCTACATTATTCATGAATAATCTTCTCCACTAACTCCCAAAGTATCCGGCTCCTAAACTTCTAATGGCATAAAGATAAGCTGTGTTTAATGATAATTTGTACCCTAGAGGCTGGTAAAGTGCATTTCCCTGTCTCTGAGGTTCTTTTTCATGTCAGTGGTTCGGGCAGATGACTTCATGGTATATCTGATTATTTGCCGAATGTGACTTTTATAACTTTTTGGAATATTTAAAGAACGATGATATAGGAGTTTAATACATCCTAGACTTCTCCCTTCTTTATCTTGTATAGGCCAGATTTGGTTATGTAAGGATGAAATAACGGATCAGAAGAGGGAATGTTATATAATCAGGTGATAAGTATAGGATAGGTAATAATCACTACAATTACTGATACGCTAAGAGCTGTTGAAGGGAGAATGGGACAGTTGAAGTCATCTGTTATAGGACAAGTGCAATCTGAGATAGGAGATAGAATGAGGGGAGGGGAGATTTGGTACAAGAAGTGCTTATTTTCATTAACCATTATTTACGTAGCACAAATGTTACCTACGCAGCGCTTTACAGAGAATATTTGCCCATTCACGTCAATCTCTGCCCCAGCGGATCTTACAATCTATTATCCTGATTCATTACGGATTGCAACTGCAACAGCGTACGCAGATCGCCCGATGGTGAGTACTGTGCATGCAACAATATTCATATAAAAACAATTAAGTAAAGTTGAATATTTTTGCACTGGGCAAAACAAAAATATAGGGGGTCATTCAGACCCGCTCGTGAGCGCAGGACGCTCGCAAGCGGGTCGATGTTCCCCCACTGCGCATGCGCACGACGGAGGGAGCTCCGTCGTGCGCATGCGCGAGACCCGGCGAGCGACGGGCTCTCCATCGCTCCGGGTCTCGCACCAAAGGGGGCGTGCTGTCGATGTTGATTGACAGCACGCCCCCTTTGGTGGGCGTGCCGGGGGCGTGCCTGCCAGACGGAGGCGTTCCCATTCGAGCGCCATCACTAGTGATGTCAGTGGGAGTGATTTTGGCTCTGATAGAGCCAAAATCACTCCTGGGCTTGCGGCAGCGAGACCCTACTGCAGGGTCTCCGTCGCAAGCCCGATGGTCGCGATGGTCTTGACCATCGCGACCATCATCATGGACGCTCGCATATGCTGTGGGTGGTCACCCACAGCTATGCGAGCGGCCAGGAGGCCGCTCCATTTTCATGGAGGAGGGCCCTGATTCAGAGCGAGCGCTCTGGTCAGAGCGTTCAGCTCTGCATCAGGCCCATAGTCTGCAGTATGGAAGCTGCCCATAGACTGATTTCAACTAAGCGTCGTTTGGATGAAACAAGAGCCTTACGCTGTGCCGCAAACAAGGTTAGGAGAGGACGGCGCAGAACGCTCTCTATGACAACTTATTGCATAATGATGGAAACATACCTTCCTCTGCCAACTTGCGAGATGATTAGAACTGGATAAACCTCTCATTAACTACAGAACTTTTTGTACTTTTTTGGGTACAGTACAACACCCTGACCTGTGTGTTCGGGGGGATCTGTTTGGTAACAGTGAACCATCCACCTTGGTTTGGTGGACAGAGAAGATGGTCTGCCGCTGGGAGTTTGACGTAAGGGTATCGCCAACAAGGTGTCACGAGCCCTACAGTGGTGTCCTCATACACTGTTGTTCACGTTGCGGCAAATAGCGTTTATCAGTGGGCCAGATCCCGAGCGGCTCGGTGGCGCCAAGCGGATTTTCGTGTAAAATGTGCGTACTATGGGCCTGATTCAGAGCCACTCGTAAGCGGCAGCTCGTTCGCTCCGAGCGATGTTTGGCCAACTGCGCATGCGTACGGATCGTTATACGCATGCGCGAACCAGTCAGTGCGGTCGAAATTCATGTGCTCGCAAAATAGCGAATGCTGGCTAATTTGAGTGACAGAATGAGGCGTATGTGGGTGGTAACAGGGGAAGGTGCTTGAAAACGGGGAGTGGAAATCAGAACGCAGGCGTGCTTAAAGGTCAAAACGGGCGTTTTATGGGTGTGCATAATTAAAACAGCAGCGTCATTAACCACGTCACTGGGTTATTTTATAGCCAGAACTGCTCGCAACATTGTGGTAGCAAAAACCGACCACAAGAATAGCGAGCAGTTCATACCCTGGTCGATGTACTCGATTAATCTAATAAATAGCGGACATGACGTAGGATGCGAGCGGCCAGGGGGCGTAGTTTCCCAAAAAACGACCGCAAGTTTTGTTCGCTCGTTCAGACCTAGAGGCGTGAACAGACCGCAAACAGCGAACGGTTCATTTGAATAGCCACCCCTATTTTCAGGACGAACGAGCGCTAATTGCGTCCGGCTCTGAATCAGGCCCAATGTGCACAAATAAAACTACTGGAAGTGACGAAAGTGTTATGCTAGTCTATGCAGACCACTGTGATGTGCGACATTTGTACATCTGTGTGCGACTGAGTCTGAATCTGTGCATAAAGGGCTCTGATGCAATTAGGCGCAACTTTCCCTGCACCAAGTTCCGTTGTGCTTAATCTTCCAAACCAATTCATTTGTGGTTAATGTCGCATCCTGGTGTCTTTGGTGTGCGGCTGTACGCTGCATCTGTGATGCATATTTTACGCAAAATGTAAAGAAATATATGTATGCTACCTTTTCGGTCGGAGAGTCTCGGAGTGTCTCAGTTGCGCCAGGTATCTCACTTTTATGGCGTTTATACTCTAAGTTACTGGTTCCCAAATTGTGTGCCTAGGCACCCTGGGGTGCCTCGGAACACTTGCTGCCTCAGGTTGGTGGTCTAGCACAAAATCAAATTATTTATGGTCAATGTAATTTCAATATGTAGACAAACAGAAGTGTAAACCTGTCCATCACCACATAACTGACCCTAAGGATGACAGGTCAGCACATCCCTGTCCTCATCACATAACTGACCCTAAGGATGACAGGTCAGCACATCCCTGTCCTCATCACATAACTGACCCTAAGGATGACAGGTCAGCACATCCCTGTCAAAACCACATAACTGACCCTAAGGATGACAGATCAGCACATCCCTGTCCTCACCACATAACTGACCCTAAGGGTGACAGGTCAGCACATCCCTGTCCCCACCACATAACTGACCCGAAGGATGACCGGTCAGCACATCCCTGTTCCCACCACATAACTGACCCTAAGGGTGACAGGTCAGCACATCCCTGTCCCCACCACATAACTGACCCTAAGGGTGACAGGACAGCACATCCCTGTCCTCATCACATAACTGACCCTAAGGGTGACAGGTCAGCACATCCCTGTCCTCACCACATAACTGACCCTAAGGATGACAGGTCAGCACATCCCTGTCCCCACCACATAACTGACCCTAAGGATGACAGGTCAGCACATCCCTGTCCCCACCACATAACTGACCCTAAGGATGACAGGTCAGCACATCCCTGTCCTCACCACATAACTGACCCTAAGGGTGACAGGTCAGCACATCCCTGTCCTCATCACATAACTGACCCTAAGGATGACAGGTCAGCACATCCCTGTCCTCATCACATAACTGACCCTAAGGATGACAGGTCAGCGTATCCCTGTCCCCACCACATAACTGACCCTAAGGATGACAGGACAGCACATCCCTGTCCTCACCACATAACTGACCCTAAGGGTGACAGGTCAGCACATCCCTGTCCCCACCACATAACTGACCCTAAGGATGACAGGTCAGCACATCCCTGTCAAAACCACATAACTGACCCTAAGGATGACAGATCAGCACATCCCTGTCCTCACCACATAACTGACCCTAAGGGTGACAGGTCAGCACATCCCTGTCCTCACCACATAACTGACCCGAAGGATGACCGGTCAGCACATCCCTGTTCCCACCACATAACTGACCCTAAGGGTGACAGGTCAGCACATCCCTGTCCCCACCACATAACTGACCCTAAGGGTGACAGGTCAGCACATCCCTGTCCTCATAACATAACTGACCCTAAGGGTGACAGATCAGCACATCCCTGTCCTCACCACATAACTGACCCTAAGGATGACAGGTCAGCACATCCCTGTCCCCACCACATAACTGACCCTAAGGATGACAGGTCAGCACATCCCTGTCCCCACCACATAACTGACCCTAAGGATGACAGATCAGCACATTCCTGTCCTTACCACATTACTGACCCTAAGGATGACAGGTCATCACATCCCTGTCCCGACCACATAACTGACCCTAAGGATGACAGATCAGCACATCCCTGTCCCCACCACATAACTGACCCTAAGGATGACAGATCAGCACATCCCTGTCCTCACCACATAACTGACCCTAAGGATGACAGGTCAGCACACCCCTGTCCTCACCACATAACTGACCCTAAGGATGACAGGCAGCACATCCCTGTCCTCACCACATAACTGACCCTGAGGATGACAGGTCAGCACATCCCTGTCCTCACCACATAACTGACCCTAAGGATGACAGGTCATCACATCCCTGTCCCGACCACATAACTGACCCTGAGGATGACAGGTCAGCACATCCCTGTCCTCACCACATAACTGACCCTAAGGATGACAGGTCATCACATCCCTGTCTCGACCACATAACTGACCCTAAGGATGACAGGCCACTACATCCCTGTCCTCACCACATAACTGACCCTAAGGGTGACAGGTCAGCACATCCCTGTCCCGACCACATAACTGACCCTGAGGATGACAGGTCAGCACATCCCTGTCCCGACCACATAACTGACCCTGAGGATGACAGGTCAGCACATCCCTTTCCTCACCACATAACTGACCCTAAGGATGACAGGTCATCACATCCCTGTCCCGACCACATAACTGACCCTAAGGATGACAGGTCAGCACATCCCTGTCCTCACCACATAACTGACCCTAAGGATGACCGGTCATCACATCCCTGTCCTCATCACATAACTGACCCTAAGGATGACAGGTCAGCACATCCCTGTCCTCATCACATAACTGACCCTAAGGATGACAGGTCAGCACATCCCTGTCAAAACCACATAACTGACCCTAAGGATGACAGATCAGCACATCCCTGTCCTCACCACATAACTGACCCTAAGGGTGACAGGTCAGCACATCCCTGTCCTCACCACATAACTGACCCGAAGGATGACCGGTCAGCACATCCCTGTTCCCACCACATAACTGACCCTAAGGGTGACAGGTCAGCACATCCCTGTCCCCACCACATAACTGACCCTAAGGGTGACAGGTCAGCACATCCCTGTCCTCATCACATAACTGACCCTAAGGGTGACAGATCAGCACATCCCTGTCCTCACCACATAACTGACCCTAAGGATGACAGGTCAGCACATCCCTGTCCCCACCACATAACTGACCCTAAGGATGACAGGTCAGCACATCCCTGTCCCCACCACATAACTGACCCTAAGGATGACAGATCAGCACATTCCTGTCCTTACCACATTACTGACCCTAAGGATGACAGGTCATCACATCCCTGTCCCGACCACATAACTGACCCTAAGGATGACAGATCAGCACATCCCTGTCCCCACCACATAACTGACCCTAAGGATGACAGATCAGCACATCCCTGTCCTCACCACATAACTGACCCTAAGGATGACAGGTCAGCACACCCCTGTCCTCACCACATAACTGACCCTAAGGATGACAGGCAGCACATCCCTGTCCTCACCACATAACTGACCCTGAGGATGACAGGTCAGCACATCCCTGTCCTCACCACATAACTGACCCTAAGGATGACAGGTCATCACATCCCTGTCCCGACCACATAACTGACCCTGAGGATGACAGGTCAGCACATCCCTGTCCCGACCACATAACTGACCCTGAGGATGACAGGTCAGCACATCCCTGTCCTCACCACATAACTGACCCTAAGGATGACAGGTCATCACATCCCTGTCTCGACCACATAACTGACCCTAAGGATGACAGGCCACTACATCCCTGTCCTCACCACATAACTGACCCTAAGGGTGACAGGTCAGCACATCCCTGTCCCGACCACATAACTGACCCTGAGGATGACAGGTCAGCACATCCCTGTCCCGACCACATAACTGACCCTGAGGATGACAGGTCAGCACATCCCTTTCCTCACCACATAACTGACCCTAAGGATGACAGGTCATCACATCCCTGTCCCGACCACATAACTGACCCTAAGGATGACAGGTCAGCACATCCCTGTCCTCACCACATAACTGACCCTAAGGATGACCGGTCAGCACAATTAACTTCACTTTACTACATTGTTTTCTGAATTTCTCAATAACAAACGTTTGGCTTGGTGGTGCTGTAAAAATAATGCTGTTACTCTAGGGCGCCCTCTTTGATAATGGGGCTGCCGCTGCCGAGAAGGAGAGGGCATTTATCACCGGTTGCTAGAGACTGCATCAGCTGCAACCCCTGGAAGAAGGGTAGAGCTGGACGAAAGACATTGGAGCCTCTTCCCACTGGAAGCTCGATCTCTGCTAATAGCAGCCCGGACTGGCAGTCCCAGGGGGAGGAGACACCAGGGGGAGGAGACACCAGGGGGAGGAGACACCTCCCACTGGGGCTGCCTGTTGTGTTTGTGATTGGCAGGTGACGCTTCCAATGGGAAGCCACTGCCAGTCACAATGTAGCCAGTGCAGTCACAGACTCTAACTGGCTCACTGAGGTGGTGGATACTGCTGGGGGAGGGGGGATGCAGCCCCTAGGTAAAATCTGCCATAGGCATAACTCCGCCATATCATGCCTGTAACTGTTCCTTCTCCTTTCCCCGTTTCCTACTTTCTATCCTTTTAAAACAAATTTTGACCATGAAATGTTTTGTTGCCCCCAAACTGCAAATATTTATTTTTCAAAGTAGCTATTAAACCTCTGAGTAATAGGGAATGAGCTGAAAGTGATTTCTGGGCAGCACTGGATATTACGGCGCAGTCCGTTGCATTTGATTCAATAAAAGCAGCTTCGTAAAAACAATATTCCTGAGGGTAACACCGGTCACCTCTCCTGTCATCTGTTTAATCATCTTTATTCATGACAGAGGAGGAATTCTAATCTCGTAGCAGTGAAAGGCCTGTACCACGTTCCCAATAACAAATTCAGAGGCTAATGAGTTAGAGGCGGAACGCTGAACTGTCGCAGGAGCCCTCATGGCTGATACATATTTATCACATGGGGGAAGCTGCCTTTCCAGAAACAGAATACATCGCATGTTATATTACTGTTACAGTATATCAGCCGGGTACTCTGCTACTGTCACTCAGGGCCTGATTCATTACGGATCGCTAGTGCGATCGCAACTGCGACTGCGCACGCCTGCAACAGCTCAGCCAGCATAGAGGCACCCACTGCTGCTATCTCACGTAAGACCTCGCAGTCCTGCGTATACATCGGTAACATCAGCCCCTCACGCACAATTACAGCAGCTCTGACCTGTCTCAGAAATTGCTAACCTCGTCGCACTGAGGCTGCGTATGCCATCACAGTGGATAATTTACGCACGCCCATGTAACTGCGTTCAAATGGACAGGTACGCCTGATTTTCTCTGACCACTCCCCCAAACGCTGACGTTTTTCTATCAGAGCAGCTGTTCAGGCAGCGACTTATTGATAAATAGTAAATAAGGTAAATTTCTTATCATCGCAATCAGAAATTATACTTTCAGGGCCCAACTGCCGCAGGTGATAAATATGCCCCTAACACATTTCTGGGGTGTAAAGGAAACGTCAGCGATGGTTCACAAGGAACAAATACCTGTGAGGACGTTTGTTCTAATATGATAATGGCGAACTAGCTGTCAGCAGATGCAGTGGCGATGTCGGACGCAAACGGATGATGTTTTCAGTCTGTGAATGCGTCAGAATCAAACTGCGAATGCGCCCGATGGATACCGTGGGAGACGCTGAATGATTTTGGACTCAGGAGCTGGGGATTTCAGTGGGCGTTCCTGGGATGTAACATGGAGGTGCCAGAAGCTGGTGTTTCGCGGGCGCGTGACTGACAGCGACTGCGTCTAAAGATGTAGCACTGACATGGGACGCCATGTTTGGGCGGCAAAATCGCACCTGACACAGGGCTGGTTTAAGCTTTGATGTTGGGAGCGATAGTTCCTCTAAATACGCAACGGGACCAAATTGCGCCAACGTGGTCCCAGTAGGCTCAGAATCGGTCATGACATAGGCAAAAAAATGCAGCGGCAGCAAAATACGCAACTGCGTCTGCGTCCACCATTACTCAGGTCCTCTGCCGCTAGGGGGGGATTTCCTCTAGGTACAGCGCTTTTCAAATCCACCATGTCTTCGGCAGTTTCAGCCTTTGGGTTTAAAGGGGCAATAGTATTATATACAACACATGGCTGGTTATATATTGAATATTATTGCCTCTTTAAGTCTAGTGGCAAAACCGCCGAAGGCGCATTGTCTTTCCATAGTAATTCTACCCCTTAGGGTTTAGTATTCCAGTAGTGTCATATCTCCTAAGCAATAAGGCAGCATCCCACAGTACAATGTTAATGTCTATAGTTAAAGAACATTTCTAATTTAGTATTAATGCCACCTAATTTATGTACATTTATTTCGGTAAACCTTAATTTCGTGTCTCCATCACGCAAATGACAAAAACGGAGTCGGCAGCATTTATTTCAAAGGAAAAAATATAATTCTTCTGAGGAAGAGTGTGGAAATGGGGTAACGACAGTCTAATGCTGACAGTGACAGCTGGATTTTGTGGTGTAGTAAAAAACACCACTAATGTGCGATATCTTTATTATTAAATGATATAAATAGCACCTTTACCATGGACACTGAGCCTGATTCAGAGTCGGACGCTCTGAAAGAGTGCTCGCTCTGAATCAGGCCGTTTTTTTTTTTTTCTTGGAGCGGCCTCATGGCCGCACGCATAGCTGTGGGTGACCACCCACAGCTATAGCGAGCGGCCAGGTTGATGGTTGCGATGGTCAAGAACATCGCGACCATCGGGCTTGCGACGAGACCCTTATGGTAGGGTCTCGCCCATCGCAAGCCCCAGAGAGCTTTTGGCTCTAACAGAGCCAAAGCTCTCTCACTGACATCACTGGTGATGTCAGTGGGGCTGCCTCCAAACGGCAATCGTTCCGTTGGGAACGCCTCCGTTTGGCCGGCCACCCCCCCGGCCCGCCCCACCAAACGGGGCGAGCTGTCACTCACCATCGACAGCTCGCCCCCTTTGGTGCTAGCCGGATCTCGCGCATGCGCACGACGGAGCCGGCTCCGTCATGCACATGCCCAGTCGGCAAACATCGACCTGGTTGCGAGCGCTCAGCGCTTGCGAGCGGGTCTGAATCAGGCCCACTGTTTCCTCCTTTCACTGAAGGTGCCCTATTGGGAATCACATTCTATGTGTAGGTGCCAGTGTAAAATTCCTCTATTAAATATTAAGGTGTGTGACGGGGGCGTTGATGTTCCCCCGGTGAGAGTAAAAGGCAAAATTGAGTGTTAGAAAATAAATCTGTATCGGCGTGCATATGCGTGAATTCGCTGTGTATGCGCAGAATCGTGCAAGCTACGCCACGCAAACCGGCATACAGCTGCTAAGTGAGTATGAGAGATTTAGTTTAACAGTAAAAGCAAAGGATCCAGTTCCAGTTGAAAAACAGGGACAGTGGTGGAATATCGCTCTCGGTTCTTGGACCATGATAACGCAGGTCCCGTTATTATGAAGGGCGATCAGAATAATATTTCCCTCCGGCACTTTGCCGATGGCGTCATCGCATCGTTCTCCTGCATCGTGTTTAATTGTATATTAACATTCATCATATTTTACAATCCCTCAGCCGGGAGACAGAACCTCATTACATATATGTGAATGTATGTACAGTACAATGTGTTCTCAGCACTCAATAAGATAGATTGGAATATAATTGTGTAGCTGTGCCGCTCGTCATGGCCAAGGTCAGGCTATTAGCAGCGCGAGCTACCAGCAATGACTGGGTGATGCTGAATAGAGAACACGGCCCATTGCTACAGTCCGCTCATTTCATTAAGCAGAGAAAACCTATAGCGTAACCTTCACCTTGCGCTATAGTCCGTGCAGTATTGCTATAAAGCTCGCACACGCCACAGCGCTGTACAATTTATCAGACCGTTCCCTTGCCTGGTGCAGCTTAGAACTAGTATATTGAGTTGTCGTTGTGCCTCACCTGCTCCTTTACGTCTGCCCAAAACCAGAACAATCTCTCCCTTCCAGGGGTCCCTGGTGATTGGTGGCTCCAGAGGTAGGGCTGCAGCACAGTCCAAAATTCAAATAGGGGAGCTACACCAACTGCCAGTCCCGGCCAGCGATGTCTGGAGTGGCAGTTGGTGTGACCTCTATTTGAATTTTGGACTGTGCTGCAGCCCCACCCCTGGACCCGCCACTGCCGGGGTTCCTATTGGACTCTGGGCTCTACGCATGTACATTGTGAAATGGCTACCGAAAAATATTACTATACATTGCATCATATCGATCACCCCTCCGCGATCCCGGCAAGTAGTGAGAAGACTGACCTATCACGAGCCTGATAAGTCTTCTTCCCACGGCCCATAATAAGTGCAAATTGCGCCTGTGAACAATCGATGCTCTTCTATATGTGCAAAGAAAATGGCTGCACAAAGAGTGATTTGGACAATGTAAGAACTTCACTAATTTTAGTTTTTGTTTCAACATTGTCTACAGTATATCGCTCTTTGTGCAGCCATTTTCTTTGCACATATATAAGAGCATCGATTGTTCACAGGCGCAATTTGCACTTATTATTCACTCTAGATTTTATAAGGAGCACTGGGTTACCCTACTGCATATTTACTACCCAACTGATGTCATCTGTATTGGTGAGCGCGAGGTACCATACGCTTGTTTACGTCTTCCCACTGCGCCTGCGCCAGCATTGCCTTGCGTTCCTGCATCCAATCACGTCAATGTGTATTTTCACCTGCTTTTGTGAATATTAAGTGATGATGAATAAGCCCCTTAGTAACAATGCCGGAACTTCAGCCAATGTCTGTGTCACATGTACAGATGTACATCCTTGCCGATCACGCTACAAACATGCGCACGCATCTCGCCATGCGATTACCCGCAGCATTATACGCTACGGTACACTTTGGCGCGCACTGAGATCATACCATGCAATCCTCAGCAAACGCAGTGCGCGTATACGCTCGCCGGCGCACTCCTCGTGCCATGCATGGCGTGATTTGCAGCGTACACAGCACAGACGCAAGAGGACACATCTGTATGTAATCCTCAGACTGTTTGGAGGATTTCTGGCTGCCTATTACCATCTACAGGCAGAGCCAAGGTAGGACCCATTTTATTACCTGTCCAGCTGTTTGGGTACCGGTCCCGTCCATTTGGATAGTGTTAGAGTCCTACCTGGTCTCCGTTATGTAAGCCAGCTCCCCCACACATCACCTTTTTTATTTTTACCTTTTTATATAAAGATAATTTTTTATGTTTTTTATGCGATTTAATTTTTTGCCACTTGATATTCTTGGCTAATAACATTTCTTCTTGAGCAAGAGGCGTCTTTCATATAAAGAAACCTTGATAGGATTATCTCCATACTAACCTACGTCAGTACTAATACGCACTTACCTGAAACTTGAAAAGAAACCTTTATATGTGTCTTATACCTATCTCCAATGTAAGTGAGGTATGTCATTACCTCTTTGAAAACAACACTCAAGTTTACAATGTGTCATTGGAATTAGATCATATTGAAAAGATACCTTTATAGGAACTTTGCCCCACTGTGAACAGTGAGTAGTGGTACGCTCCATTTGCGCTATGGATTGTGTATATTATAATATTTTTTTGTTATACTACATTAAGGACCTTATTCAGAGTCGGTCGCGAGCGCTGAGCGCTCGCAACCGACTCGATGTCGGTCCACAGGTCGTGCGCACGACAGAGACTGCTCCGTCGTGCGCATACGCGAGCCCCCGCTAACGACGGATCACCTGGCGTTAGCGGGCTCGAAGCAGACGGAGCGAGCCGTCGATGTTGATTGACAGCTCACTCCGTTTGCTGGACGGGCAGGGGGCGTGCCCGGCCAAACGGAGGCGTTCCTTTCGGAACGCTTGCCGTTTTGCGGGCGTCCCCACTGACATCATCAGTGATGTCAGTGGGGAGCTTCCTGCTCAAACAGAGCAGGAAGCTCCCTGGAGCTTAAGTTTGACGAGACCCTACCCTAGGGTCTCGTCGTAAGCCCCGATGGTCGCGATGGTCTTGACCATCGCGACCATCTCCCTTAGCGGTCGTTAGAGCTGTGGGTGTTAACCCACAGCCTAACGACCGACATGGAGGCGGCCGTTCAGGATGCAAGCGGCCGCCCTGTTTCTGAGCGACCGCTTGCATCCTATGACCGCCTCTGAATGAGGCCCTAAGGCCCTGATTCAGACCCACTCGCGAGCGGCTGTCCGCTCGCAAGTGGGTCGATGGTCTGCACTGCGCATGACGGAGGGAGCTCCGTCGTGCGCATGCGCGAGACGTAGTGTCTGATCAAAGGGGGCGTGCTGTCGATGTTGATTGACAGCACGCCCCCTTTGGAGGGCGTGCCGGGGGCGTGCCTCCCAGACAGAGGCGTTCCCAAGGGAACGCCTACCGTCAGAATCCGGCCCCACTGACATCACTAGTGATGTCAGTGGGAGTGATTTTGGCTCTGATAAGAGCCAAAATCACTCCTGGCCATGCGGTTGAGAAACTCAACCGCAGGCTTCTGCTCACAGTGGCGATGGTCGCGATGGTCAAGACCATCGCGACCATCATCCTGCACGCTCGTATATGCTGTGGGTGGTGACCCACAGCTATATAAGCTTCCAGGAGGACGCTCCATATTTATGGAGGTGGGCCCTGATTCAGAGCGAGCGCTCTGGTCAGAGTGTCCGGCTCTGAATCAGGGCCTACGTTCTTTGAAGCCTCTAATACCCTTTTTTATATATATCTTCAACATCATCTAAATGAAATATTGACATCTGAGAACTTCAATGAAAATTCACTGAATAACGTTAAGTATTTGCTTTACTGCTCCTTATATATTATATTTTATTTTATTCACGGTAATAGCGCCATTTCTTTGACACTATCCTCCTTTTCAGTTCATGTTATTATGTAATAACAGAAATCACTGTGAAATGTCATCAGTTACAATGTAGCTATTTCCTCATCTTTGTTGGAAAACACCAAAACCTATTTGTTAATGTTAGAAAAAATTATAATGAAAAGGAACTTTTGCCATTTGGAGCAACTTTTGCAGTAATCTCCTTCCTATAGACGTACAGTATATATGACCTCGCCTGTTCCTGCAAGATTGAAGTAATAAACTTGCTGCAGCCTTTGTCCCGGTTTTGATAGGTTACATTGCAGGAACTATTCATGGCGTGATTCGTAGCGTGTCCTAAAGGGTCGTCCAATTTCTGCCGCTAGATTGTAGGGTTGCGGTGTTACTATGCTTCATTTCCAACCACATTTCTAGCTGCCGATATGTCTTTGTCCGACATTGTTTTCTAGGAATGACCAAAATATTCATTAATCTTGGAGAAAAATACAATGTTAGAGGCCGCATTTCCCGGAGAAGATATTTTTATATTGAGTTTATTTTTCTGTAAATTGCCAAATGTTACTTCTGTATTTTTATATTATTTGTATTCATATATTGTTAGTTGTGGTACAGTTGAATTGTACCTATTGTCTATACACTGAAGGTTTATTAGGCAAATGGAATTGGACTTGGGAGGAGGGATCCTGGCACCTGGAAACAAATTTAGTCGGTGATTAATACCCAAATGTTTGAGGGTCCGGAGGCCGCAGCATTGTAGCATTACTCCGCATCGTCTGAGCGCCGAACAAGTGTCATTTTATTGTGTTACATATTCGCCCCCCACCACATAAATATTAATTTATACAGCACATAGACCACTGAACATTTCATATTGTTAAACAACTTTGGGCCTGGTTTGCTGCTGGACGCAATCCGATTTTTATGACGTTGAGCGACTATTGGGAAATCGCACCACGCAGGCATCAAGCAACATTACCGTAGTCGCTTGCAGTGACTTTTTACTCACAGTGGTGGAGATGTACTAATCTCTGGAAAGACTTTTTTATATGATTGTGATGTATTAACCTTATGTGTATTACATTTGTCTTATATAAGTCATTTTTCCTTAAGGGACTGTACTATCGGTGTGTCCCTTTGACCAATTCCCCTTAATTGGTGTATAACTTATTATCATTTACCGATGGGACCATTTTACGTGGAATGATCTGCACTACATTGTATTTATTTTGTACCTTTTCCATGTTGTGAGTCACAATGACCATACTGTACATTCACGCTCATGTGTTTATCATTTCTACACTTTAATTAATTTAGTAGCAGTGATTGAATATATTGAACATAATTCTCCTGTTTAGTTCTACGCGGAATGGCTGCCCCAGGTCTCAGCGCACGCCCGTTACCTTCATGTACAATGTATTCTGTATTCCCAAACAGACAGGGATGCTTATAATATTTTTAGTGTTCCACTAATTGTGAATGGTCACTGTTTCAGCAGGGGGTGTCTCTAGTGTTCCTGTGAGGTCAGAGGTCTCTGGGGGTGTAGTGTCCCTTAGCTCCCTAATATGAAAAGTTGATAAGCCGGGGACAGCTGGCAGCGAAACTGCCTCATCCCTGTTAGTACAGAAGTCCCTACTGTCACGAATGTGAGCCTTAGCATTTCTGACACGCTCAGACACTCCTTCATTGCTGTATCCAGGCCTATGCAGAAACATTCTACTGCAATTACCTGATGCACCTGAGCAGCTCACCTGTGCGCTCACCTGGTCAGCTAGACCAATGGCTGCTGACCACCTCCTATTTTAAACCAGTTCCTGGGAGCAACCCATTGCCTGAACCACGTGTTCCTTCCCCATATAGTTCTAGGCTCCAGGCTTACTCCTGTATCCTGTGATTGTATCTATGTGACTTTATCTGCTAATCCATGGGTTCTCCATACTTACCATCTGATGCTAGGTTCCGTTACCTGTCAGTGCTGCAGCTCCCATGCTGTGTACAGACCTGCTTTCCATCTGCTGCTATGTTCCATCAGGGCCGGATTGAGGGCCACGTGGGCCTGGAGCTGAAAATGACCAAGGGCCTATTATGACTTATGAGTAGCAGAGGAGGTGTGACCAGTGCTGTGTGGGTGTGGCCAGTGCCATGTGGGCGTGTACACCCCTATACCCAATGTGTCCCTAAATATGTAAAAGAAAAAAATGCTTAATTTTGTGAGGTAAATAGAAATACAATTTTACTACTTATGATTTATGGCTGACCATGTGAGAGCAGATGGCCAGTCAACATCATGTTGTCATGACAATGGGCCTATTTTTATGTGGAGGCCTGGAGCTGTAGCTCCATCCGCCCCATTGTTAATCTGGCCCTGTGTTCCATTACCTGTCAGTGCCGCAGCTCCCATGCTGCGTACGGACCTGCTCCAACCACTTTTTCTCAGCCAGCATGTATACTGTCTTCCATCTGCCGCTGTGTATCGTCACCTGTCAGTGCCGCAGCTTCCACGCTGCATACCCAGTTACTACTCCTCCTCAGTGCAGAGCCGGCAAGTACAGCCGCGGTCTTCATTCCATCACACCGCTGGGGCAGTGCATACAAGTCATACTTGCCGACTTCTACATTTTCCTCCCTGGGAGAAGCCCGTGGAGGAGAAGCCGGTGGTCAGTGTTGGGGCCGGACGGTTGATGTAATTTAGCCCCGCCCCTTGTTGTACTTTGCTGCAAATACTGCATATTTATATAGGGGCATGGCCAAAAATGACGCGTTGTATCATTAGTTTCCATGAGGGTAGGCAAGTATGATGCAAGTTACCTATACACCTGTTATATCCATGTGCAAGAGTTAAATTAAGCCTCCACATCCATCTGCACATCTGTTCAGTCCAATGGTCCCGAACCGGAGCTTACAGAATACCAGTGACTCCTACATTTTGTGCAGTGACATGTGGTGAGGTACATAGCTGGGGAGGCACTGGCAGTGACGTGCGGTGAGGTAAATGGCTGGGGAGGCACTGGCAGTGACATGCGGTGAGGTAAATGGCCGGGGAGGCACTGGCAGTGACGTGCGGTGAGGTAAATGGCTGGGGAGGCACTGGCAGTGACGTTCGGTGAGGTACATGGCTGGGGAGGCACTGGCAGTGACGTGCGGTGAGGTAAATGGCTGGGGAGACACTGGCAGTGACATGCAGTGAGGTAAATGGCTGGGGAGGCACTGGCAGTGACATGCAGTGAGGTAAATGGCTGGGGAGGCACTGGCAGTGACGTGAGGGGAGGTAAATGGCTGGGGAGGCACTGGCAGTGACGTGTAGTGAGGTAAATGGCTGGGGAGGCACTGGCAGTGACGGGCGGTGAGGTAAATGGCTGGGGAGGCACTGGCAGTGACGTGCGGTTAGGTAAATGGCTGGGGAGGCACTGGCAGTGACGTGCGGTGAGGTAAATGGCTGGGGAGGCACTGGCAGTGACGTGCGGTGAGGTAAATGGCTGGGGAGGCACTGGCAGTGACGTTCGGTGAGGTACATGGCTGGGGAGGCACTGGCAGTGACGTGCGGTGAGGTAAATGGCTGGGGAGACACTGGCAGTGACATGCAGTGAGGTAAATGGCTGGGGAGGCACTGGCAGTGACATGCAGTGAGGTAAATGGCTGGGGAGGCACTGGCAGTGACGTGAGGGGAGGTAAATGGCTGGGGAGGCACTGGCAGTGACGTGTAGTGAGGTAAATGGCTGGGGAGGCACTGGCAGTGACGTGCGGTGAGGTACATGGCTGGGGAGGCACTGGCAGTGACGTGAGGTGAGGTAAATGGCTGGGGAGGCACTGGCAGTGACATGCAGTGAGGTAAATGGCTGGGGAGGCACTGGCAGTGACGTGAGGGGAGGTAAATGGCTGGGGAGGCACTGGCAATGACATGCGGTGAGGTAAATGGCTGGGGAGGCACTGGCAGTGACATGCAGTGAGGTAAATGGCTGGGGAGGCACTGGCAGTAACGTGAGGGGAGGTAAATGGCTGGGGAGGCACTGGCAGTGACATGCGGTGAGGTAAATGGCTGGGGAGGCACTGGCAGTGACGTGCGGTGAGGTAAATGGCTGGGGAGGCACTGGCAGTGATGTGAGATGAGGTAAATGGCTGGGGAGGCACTGGCAGTGATGTGAGGTGAGGTAAATGGCTGGGGAGGCATTGGCAGTGACGTGCGGTGAGGTAAATGGCTGGGGAGGCACTGGCAGTGACGTGCGGTGAGGTACATAGCTGGGGAGGCACTGGCTGGTATCAGAGTTACACATACATATATGAAGCTGAGGGTACATGTGGGCATTATATAAAGGGGCAGCAGGATATAGTGCTGGATATTTTGTGCGTTTTTTTGTGCTGGAAAGGTATCTCCAGCAGTGTAATTAATTGTGGCCGGTGGTGCTGTTCCTGTCTATGTGGAGAGGAGGCTGTGTGATATGGGAGCAGTTTGCAGGCTGTCTGTCTATCAGGGCATTGGCAGATATTACTGTGTGCAGATTATGACTGAATTTGCTCGTGTGACTTTTCCCTACAATGAAGTTTCCCAAATTGCGCCATTGTGACCCGACTCCAATGACTCGGGAAGTGTTTGTTCCTTTATTAATAAATGTAGCCCCATGACAATAAAGGGGAATGGTAGTTATGGGTTATACAGAGAATAGGTGAATATTCTGTATAATAGACATGAAACCGTCTCTCCTCTGTACGTGCGCAGAGCTAGGGCAGAGCCACACGGGGCGGTTGGCGCAGTTTGATGCAGAGATGAGCAAAATTTTTCAAATGGAAATATTCCCCTCATTCCGTATTTGCCTGGGAAATTTGGCATTAACTATTCCCACCCCGACCCCAGCAGCACCTCACAGCGCAAGGGACTAACAATCGTGGTACCAGCTTCCACAAAGGCCCGATGGCAACAAACACCGCAGCCCACCCCTGTTATCATGCCAACATCCCTGAGATCCTGCGGGTAAAGCTGTGGCCTGTTAGTGAATATTGCAAATTGGGGGCCTGGCCTGATGTCTGTGTTCAGAAATATTGGACGGACTGCACACTGTATAACGTAATACTTATAATAGGATGATTCTGATTATTGTAGCTGCATCAGGGATATGTAATCACTTTACACGATCAAATCAGCTAAGTGATCTAAAAAAGAAAATTTACATTCGTTTAAAAAAAATAAATAATAATAATAATTTTATATATATATATATATTTATAATTATTGACTAAAGGTCTGATTCAGCACGTGCTAAGACGCACGTGATCAGACAATTGTTGCATACTGCACTTGCGTATTCATCGCAGTGTGCAAACTAGCCATTGCGACGGAGACTGTGGGCCTGATTCGCAAGTGGATCGATGGTGGCATGCGTGAGACCCGGATAGCGATGGGCAAGCCGTCGCTCTGGGTCTCGTACCAAAGGGGGCGTGCTGTCGATGATGAGTGAAAGTACGCCCCCTTTGGTGGGTGTGCCAGGGGCGTGGCTGCCCAGATGGAGGCGTTCCCATGGGAACACCTACTGTCTGAGGCCGGCCCCACTGACATCACAAGTGATGTCAGTGGGAGTGCTTTCGGCTCTGTTTGAGCCGAAAGCACTCCAGGGCTTGCGGCAACGAGTCCCTACCACAAGGTTCTCGTCGCAAGACTGATGGTCCAACTTCCTGCCCGCTCGCTATAGCTGTGGGTGGTCAAGACTCAGACAGAGCCAGAAGCTCTCCGGGGCTTACGACAAGGGAGACCCTACCATAGGGTCTTGTCATAAGCCCCGATGGTCGCGATGGTCTCTGAACATCGCGACCATCACCAGACCGGTCGTTAGAGCTGTGGGTGTTAACCCACAGCCTAACGACCGCAACAGAGGCGGGCGGTCAGGATGCAAGCGGCCGCCCAGTTTCAGAGCGACCGCTTGCATCCTCCGACCGCCTCAGAATGAGGCCCAGTGTGTGATGAGGTTAGTAATTCCTGAGTAAGGTCAGAGCCTGTGTAAGTGTGTGTGAGGATGTGATGGTACTCCATGTTACTGATGGTTTCTCAGTCTTGTGTAATCACTGTGTGTGATGAGGTTAGTAATTCCTGAGTAAGGTCAGAGCTGTGTAAGTGTGTGTGAGGATGTGATGGTACTCCATGTTACTGATGGTTTCTCAGTTTTGTGTAATCACTGTGTGTGATGAGGTTAGTAATTCCTGAGTAAGGTCAGAGCCTGTGTAAGTGTGTGTGAGGATGTGATGGTACTCCATGTTACTGATGGTTTCTCAGTCTTGTGTAATCACTGTGTGTGATGAGGTTAGTAATTCCTGAGTAAGGTCAGAGACTGTGTAAGTGTGTGTGAGGCTGTGATGGTCCTCCATGTTACTGATGGTATCTCAGTCTTGTGTAGTCACTGTGTGTGATGAGGTTAGTAATTCCTGAGTAAGGTCAGAGCCTGTGTAAGTGTGTGTGAGGATGTGATGGTCCTCCATGTTACTGATGGTTTCTCAGTCTTGTGTAGTCACTGTATGTGATGAGGTTAGTAATTCCTGAGTAAGGTCAGAGCGTGTGTAAGTGTGTGTGAGGATGTGATGGTACTCCATGTTACTGATGGTTTCTCAGTCTTGTGTAGTCACTGTATGTGATGAGGTTAGTAATTCCTGAGTAATGTCAGAGCGTGTGTAAGTGTGTGTGAGGATGTGATGGTACTCCATGTACTGATGGTTTCTCAGTCTTGTGTAGTCACTGTGTGTGATGAGGTTAGTATTCCCTGAGTAAGGTCAGAGCCTGTGTAAGTGTGTGTGAGGATGTGATGGTACTCCATGTTACTGATGGTTTCTCAGTCTTGTGTAGTCACTGTATGTGATGAGGTTAGTAATTCCTGAGTAATGTCAGAGCGTGTGTAAGTGTGTGTGAGGATGTGATGGTACTCCATGTACTGATGGTTTCTCAGTCTTGTGTAGTCACTGTGTGTGATGAGGTTAGTATTCCCTGAGTAAGGTCAGAGCCTGTGTAAGTGTGTGTGAGGATGTGATGGTACTCCATGTTACTGATGGTTTCTCAGTCTTGTGTAGTCACTGTATGTGATGAGGTTAGTAATTCCTGAGTAATGTCAGAGCGTGTGTAAGTGTGTGTGAGGATGTGATGGTACTCCATGTACTGATGGTTTCTCAGTCTTGTGTAGTCACTGTGTGTGATGAGGTTAGTAATTCCTGAGTAAGGTCAGAGCCTGTGTAAGTGTGTGAAGCTGTGATGGTCCTCCATGTTACTGATGGTGTCTCAGTCTTGTGTAATCACTGTGTGTGATGAGGTTAGTAATTCCTGAGTAAGGTCAGAGCCTGTGTAAGTGTGTGTGAGGCTGTGATGGTACTCCATGTTACTGATGGTTTCTCAGTCTTGTGTAATCACTGCGTGTGATGAGGTTAGTAATTCCTGAGTAAGGTCAGAGCCTGTGTAAGTGTGTGTGAGGCTGTGATGGTACTCCATGTTACTGATGGTATCTCAGTCTTGTGTAATCACTGCGTGTGATGAGGTTAGTAATTCCTAAGTAAGGTCAGAGCCTGTGTAACTGTGTGTGAGGATGTGATGGTACTCCATGTTACTGATGGTATCTCAGTCTTGTGTAATCACTGCGTGTGATGAGGTTAGTAATTCCTGAGTAAGGTCAGAGCCTGTGTAAGTGTGTGTGAGGCTGTGATGGTACTCCATGTTACTGATGGTGTCTCAGTCTTATGTAATCACTGTGTGTGATGAGGTTAGTAATTCCTGAGTAAGGTCAGAGCCTGTGTAAGTGTGTGTGAGGCTGTGATGGTACTCCATGTTACTGATGGTCTCTCAGTCTTGTGTAATCACTGTGTGTGATGAGGTTAGTAATTCCTGAGTAAGGTCAGACCCTGTGTAAGTGTGTGTGAGGCTGTGATGGTACTCCATGTTACTGATGGTTTCTCAGTCTTGTGTAGTCACTGTGTGTGATGAGGTTAGTAATTCCTGAGTAAGGTCAGAGCCTGTGTAAGTGTGTGTGAGGCTGTGATGGTACTCCATGTTACTGATGGTGTCTCAGTCTTATGTAATCACTGTGTGTGATGAGGTTAGTAATTCCTGAGTAAGGTCAGAGCCTGTGTAAGTGTGTGTGAGGCTGCGATGGTACTCCATGTTACTGATGGTTTCTCAGTCTTGTGTAGTCACTGTGTGTGATGAGGTTAGTAATTCCTGAGTAAGGTCAGAGCCTGTGTAAGTGTGTGTGAGGCTGTGATGGTACTCCATGTTACTGATGGTATCTCAGTCTTGTGTAATCACTGTGTGATGAGGTTAGTAATTCCTGAGTAATGTCAGAGCCTGTGTAAGTGTGTGTGAGGATGTGATGGTACTCCATGTTACTGATGGTTTCTCAGTCTTGTGTAATCACTGTGTGATGAGGTTAGTAATTCCTGAGTAAGGTCAGAGCCTGTGTAAGTGTGTGAGGCTGCGATGGTACTCCATGTTACTGATGGTTTCGCAGACTTGCTATTACAGATGTGTGCTAAGTAAAGTGGGCATCCTTGTGCAGTGCTGTGAGGGTGTAGTGATCACAATGGATTAGCATACTATCGCAGTTGATCTGCGTGTGTAATCGCTATTGCATTCGCAGTTGCGTTCCTTAGTAAATCAGGCCCTATGAGCTTTGGAGACAGAATGCTAAGCATCTAACATGGAGAGTGGTATCCGGTCACTGTGTATGTCCCCTACAGGCTGCGTTGATTTAACCCTTCAGTGTTGGGCTCTGTGTGCAGCAGCCAGACCACACAGCCCCATACTGTAGATCTGGGAGAGAGATGAGAATTGCCTGCACTTGTTAGTGCTGGGATGATGGAGTTGCGCTGTTCTTAGTAGAAGCAGTTATGACCCGGGAATTACATACTGGGTACATGAAGGTAATTCACCTGTCAGGCGTTACAGATTGACACGCAGCTCTGCAGAGACGTGTCATTTATAAGATGTAATTATTTTGATCTTAAGCCATCACTCCAACTTGTCACAAACTGGCCATAGACATAAGCGCAATACAGCCCTAATGGCTTCCCCCGTTCCCATTCTATTTATTTTAGTCGCCTGGGGTTTATATTCGTGAACGTACAAGGGCACCTTACCTTTCGGCTGCTTAATGCAACATAACATATTTATATTTTAGTGGCTACTGAGCCGTCTGGATTATTTTGTCGTACAAACACTGTCTGAGCTTTTCAAACTAATTCTGTATTTTTTATGATGTCTGTTTGCATTTCTGTGACACTACAAGAGCTGTAAAATGAGTTTGTATAATAAAAGGTACAAGTTCAAACCTTATCTATTGTCACCAGTCTAATTCACTCAGTATACGGCACTGATGGCATCGTACATTCCTATCAATGTGCCCTGTTCTTCAAAGCAGGTTAGCGCCATTAATTGAGTACAGACAGCCCGACAGACAGGTTCAGGCTACACTACGCCATGATCAGAAATCTGTCTGAGTGGGATAAAGGAGCTTCCCCAGTAACCCCAACGCTCTGACTAATTACTAACCGGTAAATTTACTAAAGTGAGAGTTTATAGAAGTGAGTTTTCAAAGTGATGTTGCCCATAGTAACCAATCAGATTCTAGCTATTATCTTCTAGGAGGTGCTAGTTAAATGTTAAGTAGAATCTGATTGGTTGCTATGGGCAACATCACTGTTAAAACTCTCTTCTAAAAACTCTCACTTTAGTAAATTTACCCCTCAGACTCTTGAGTTTAATTCAATGATACAAAATGTAAACGGGAACTGGGTTGTACAGTACATTTAGCTCTATAGTCACTTTATATGTTAGATAATACTATATTTATACTGTGTTGTTGCCAAACTTTGTAAGTTGATCATTACAGCATAACGTTGTAACATTACCTACATTACATTATATGTTGTTTTTAGAATGTGCTGTTACTTACAAACAAGTTATTGCTACATTTATTAAACTTAGTGAATAAAAGTGTTGTGTGCAGGTGGCTGGAGCATATTTTGATTGGGGCTTATTTGATCACGGCGACCAGAGATGGACGTACTCACTGGTTCCTTGTTATATTTAGAAGCAGACAATCGATATCGTAGTTGTTGGCGATGTAGGATCATTGCCTTAATCTTGCACTTTCTCACACATTTAAATTGTACAAATGAGTGGAGGGGGGCATATATAAAAGGGATAATGAGTAGCATAATCATATGTACTAAATGGGAGGTAGTTGCTGATAGTAACTCTGTGACTGATTAGCGATACAGGTAGAGCAGTCTGTGAATTGCCTACATTACATAACACTGCGCCTTATGCTGTATACAGTATATACATTATACCATGCAGGTCTGACATCAGTAATACCCAGTACATAGGAAACTTGCAGGGTCACCCCATATCCCCTCCTTGACCCACTTACTGCTCATTGACCCACCCACTCCCAGAGGACCAGTGGGCTCAGAGATGTCGCATGGAGTCCTGGTGCCTTGAGAAGGTGTGTGCTATGATGTTTCACAGCATTTAAGTGCAGCACATGCCCCTAACACATCACTCAGACCTCCACATGCCCCTAACACATCACTCAGACCTCCACATGCCCCTAACACACCACTCAGACTTCCACATGCCCCTAACACACCACTCAGACCTCCACATGCCCCTAATACATCACTGAGACCTCCACATGCCCCTAACACATCACTCAGACCTCCACATGCCCCTAACACACCACTCAGACCTTCACATATGCTCCTTACATCCCATCAGACCTCCACATATGCTCCTTACATGCCATGCTTGTGATCTCTCACCAGGGTTGTACTGTTAATATATAAAAAAATATATTATTTATTGGAAAATCTCAGTCAGGTACCCCTTGCTTTAGTCTGGCTAAAAATAAATGAAGTAAAGATGTTGAGAAGGTCTGAGGGACCTTTGAGTGAATCTGGGAAGGTATGAGATGGATGTAGAGATATCTGAGAGGCAGAAATCTGATGGCATGTGGAAAGGTCTAAGTGACATTTAAGCAGCATGTGTGGAGGTCGATTGGCATGTGGGGATGTCTGAGGGGACTTCTGATGTACAGTATGTTGGAAGATGTGAGTTATATTTAAGGGACGTGATACTTCAGGGGTCTCCATGCCCACTTGAAAGTGGCCACACTCATACAGCACTGGTCACACCGCCACTACTTCTCATTTTCAGCTGGCCAATGTGACCCTTTATCTGGTCTTGGTTGACTATATGTGGCGAGGTTGAGGTCAGCGGGATTCATTTGTGCCTCATGCCACCAGTTCTGACCAACACTCCTGATACAGATGATCTGTGTCGCAGTTAGAAATTATTTGCAGGAGCAGAGCAGCTTTATGAGACTGTACGGTGAATGCATAAATCCACTTTGATATCTTTCCTTTGTTTCTGTTTTGTCTTTTTAATGTATTTTATTGCATTTTTAGTACATCTAAAGAAAATTCATACAATGAGTAACAAAAGTACGTTTAGAGAAAGTATACATTTGTATAGAATGACCATAAGAACATTGGTGGAGGTTCAATAGAGCCCAGCAATAGTCCCTTTAAACCAGTCTAGCGCACATCAATCTGGATAACAAATAAACACTATCACAAGTGTATCAAAATGAATATGGGCACCAAAAACAGTATAATCTCCCATATGCAAAACATTAATGGACAAGAAAATGTGACTAGTCAAGACAAGGGAAGGAAAGAACCTTTGTTCTTATTTATGAAATTATCTGCAAAATAGATATTTCTGTATATGGTGAGAGACTACCGCAGAGTTTCTGCCCCTTTTCATGCAACATGCAAAGTAATTTTGGCAAAAGTCAAACTAATTAAATCTATTGTGTTTCTTTGTAATAACTATTAACCTTCCTGACCTATAAATGGCAATTGGATACATTTCCCGCATCATAAGCAGCGATAATAGTTATAGCTGCAGGTAACACATCCAATCTAATTTTATATCCAGTTAGTTAATTGGCCATCACCACATTACTTAGTAGAGGATTATATTGTCTGATGACCCTACACTGAAGACCCCCAGTCTTCCTCCAGTCACGGCAGATAATACCCACTGTTTGCTGCCTTGTCTCATACTTGCTATTAGTTAGCATTTCTCCTGGTACATTTCATTAGTGATGTCTGAACAGTGCAGTAGATGTGGGATACAACATAGTACATAGTACTCGAAATGTCAACTGGTTCCTGGCTGGACGAACGCAATTGGTATCAAATCCAGAAACGGTTATGGTACCATTTCTACCCGTGATCTGGGCACTCCTGGGTTCATACAGCATTACTGGAGCCAACTACTGTACCAACTATTCCGAAATATTGGCCAAGACTGCTTTAAAAAAAATAACCAGGAGTACAGTGGAGTGAAACTATGGATGTTCTTCTAGGGTCATTTTGGGGTTGGCTCAAGATCTGGAAAAAACTTTGAAGTTAAGACTCTCAAGTTGCCACAACCAATCAGTTGTAATATCTTGAATTTCAGATCGATTGAAAAAATAAAATAAAATAAAACACATCAGTGGTTGCAGTACCCATTAAAAAATATATTTTTTCATTATTATTTTAAACAATCTTTGTTTCTAAAATCAAGGCGAATAAGTGACCATGTTCGTGCATGCTTGCCAATATATGTAAGTCTACGGGCAAATCCTAAAGGTGTTGATATAGGTGCCAGCCGGGTCTGATGGAGGTCAGTCCCCATGATGAACAACTCAACCAGATCTTTAAATTATTAACCCGCTGAACAGGTTGCAGAATACTGTAATACAGGGTTAATACTGGTATGAACATGATGTAGTTATGATCTCTGCGCTCAGAATCCCGGCGCCAGCATCCCCACCGCTGACATCTCGTAAGTATTGGGGTTAGGGCGAGGGTTAGTCATTAGGGGAGGGCTAGGATTAGGCTGCAGGGGGCAGGGTTAGGCTGCGGGGGAGGGCTAGGATTAGGCTGCAGGGGGCAGGGTTAGGCTGCGGGGGAGGGGTAGGATTAGGCTGCAGGGGGCAGGATTAGACACTAGGTTGAGGGCTAGGATTAAGCTGCAGGGGGCAGGGTTAGACACTAGGGGAGGGCTAGGATTAGGCTGCAGGGGGCAGGGTTAGACACTAGGGGGAGGGCTAGGATTAGGCTGCAGGGGGCAGGGTTAGACACTAGGGGGAGGGCTAGGATTAGGCTGCAGGGGGCAGGGTTAGACACTAGGTTGAGGGCTAGGATTAGGCTGCAGGGGGCAGAGTTAGACACTAGGTTGAGGGCTAGGATTAGGCTGCACGGGGCAGGGTTAGACACTAGGTTTAGGGCTAGGTTAGGAGGCAGGGGGCAGGTTTAGGCACTATCGGGAGGGCTAGGATTAGGCTGCAGGGGGCAGGGTTAGACAGTATGGGAGGGCTAGGATTAGGCTGCAGGGGGCAGGGTTAGACACTAGGTTGAGGGCTAGGATTAGGCTGTAGGGAGCAGGGTTAGGCACTAGGGGGAGGGCTAGGATTAGGCTGCAAGGGACAGGGTTAGGCACTAGGGGGAGGGCTAGGATTAGGCTGCAGGAGGCAGGGTTAGGCTCTAAGGGGAGGGCTAGGATTAGGCTGCAGGGGGCAGGGTTAGGCACTAGGGGCAGGGCTAGGATTAGGCTGCAGGGGGCAGGGTTAGGCTGCGGGGGAGGGTTAGGATTAGGCTGCAGGGGGAGGGTTAGTCACTAGGGGAGGGCTAGGATTAGGCTGCAGGGGGCAGGGTTAGACACTAGGTTGAGGGCTAGGATTAGGCTGCAGGGGGCAGGGTTAGACACTAGGTTGAGGGCTAGGATTAGGAGGCAGGGGGCAGGTTTAGGCACTATCGGGAGGGCTAGGATTAGGCTGCAGGGGGCAGGGTTAGACACTAGGGGGAGGGCTAGGATTAGGCTGCAGGGGGCAGGGTTAGACACTAGGTTGAGGGCTAGGATTAGACTGCAGGGGGCAGGGTTAGACACTAAATTGAGGGCTAGGATTAGGCTGCAGGGGGCAGGGTTAGGCACTAGGGGGAGGGCTAGGATTAGGAGGCAGGGGGCAGGTTTAGGCACTATCGGGAGGGCTAGGATTAGGCTGCAGGGGGCAGGGTTACACACTAGGGGGAGGGCTAGGATTAGGCTGCAGGGGGCAGAGTTAGACACTAGGTTGAGGGCTAGGATTAGGCTGCAGGGGGCAGGGTTAGACACTAGGTTTAGGGCTAGGTTAGGAGGCAGGGGGCAGGTTTAGGCACTATCGGGAGGGCTAGGATTAGGCTGCAGGGGGCAGGGTTAGACAGTAGGGGAGGGCTAGGATTAGGCTGCAGGGGGCAGGGTTAGACACTAGGTTGAGGGCTAGGATTAGGCTGTAGGGAGCAGGGTTAGGCACTAGGGGGAGGGCTAGGATTAGGCTGCAAGGGGCAGGGTTAGGCACTAGGGGGAGGGCTAGGATTAGGCTGCAGGAGGCAGGGTTAGGCTCTAAGGGGAGGGCTAGGATTAGGCTGCAGGGGGCAGGGTTAGGCACTAGGGGCAGGGCTAGGATTAGGCTGCAGGGGGCAGGGTTAGGCTGCGGGGGAGGGTTAGGATTAGGCTGCAGGGGGAGGGTTAGTCACTAGGGGAGGGCTAGGATTAGGCTGCAGGGGGCAGGGTTAGACACTAGGTTGAGGGCTAGGATTAGGCTGCAGGGGGCAGGGTTAGACACTAGGTTGAGGGCTAGGATTAGGAGGCAGGCGGCAGGTTTAGGCACTATCGGGAGGGCTAGGATTAGACTGCAGGGGGCAGGGTTAGACACTAGGGGGAGGGCTAGGATTAGGCTGCAGGGGGCAGGGTTAGACACTAGGTTGAGGGCTAGGATTAGACTGCAGGGGGCAGGGTTAGACACTAAATTGAGGGCTAGGATTAGGCTGCAGGGGGCAGGGTTAGGCACTAGGGGGAGGGCTAGGATTAGGAGGCAGGGGGCAGGTTTAGGCACTATCGGGAGGGCTAGGATTAGGCTGCAGGGGGCAGGGTTACACACTAGGGGGAGGGCTAGGATTAGGCTGCAGGGGGCAGGGTTAGACACTAGGGGAGGGCTAGGATTAGGCTGCAGGTGGCAGGGTTAGACACTAGGTTGAGGGCTAGGATTAGGCTGCAGGGAGCAGGGTTAGGCACTAGGGGGAGGGCGAGGATTAGACTGCAGGGGGCAGGGTTAGGCACTAGGGGGAGGGCTAGGATTAGGCTGCAGGGGGCAGGGTTAGACACTAGGGGAGGGCTAGGATTAGGCTGCAGGGGGCAGGGTTAGACACTAGATTGAGGGCTAGGATTAGGCTGCAGGGAGCAGGGTTAGGCAGTAGGGGGAGGGCTAGATTAGGAGGCAGGGGGCAGGTTTAGGCACTATCGGGAGGGCTAGGATTAGGCTGCAGGGGGCAGAGTTAGACACTAGGGGGAGGGCTAGGATTAGGCTGCAGGGGGCAGGGTTAGACACTAGGGGAGGGCTAGGATTAGGCTTCAGGGGGCAGGGTTAGACACTAGATTGAGGGCTAGGATTAGGCTGCAGGGAGCAGGGTTAGGCACTAGGGGGAGGGCTAGGATTAGACTGCAGGGGGCAGGGTTAGGCACTAGGGGTAGGGCTAGGATTAGGCTGCAGGGGGCAGGGTTAGGCTCTAAGGGGAGGGCTAGGATTAGGCTGCAGGGGGCAGGGTTACACACTAGGGGGAGGGCTAGGATTAGGCTGCAGGGGGCAGGGTTAGGCTGCGGGGGAGGGTTAGGATTAGGCTACAGGGGGCATTGTTAGGCTGCAGGGTGGGTTAGGTTTAGGCTACAGGGGGTAGGGTTAGGCTGCAGGGCGCAGGGTTAGGCTGCAGGGGGTAGAGTTAGGGTTAGGCGGCAGGTGGCAGGGTTATGCACTAGGGGGAGGGTTAGGTTTAGGCTGCAGGGGGCAAGGTTAAGCATTAGGGGCAGGGTTAGGCTGTGGGGGAGGATGGGTAGATTTAGGGGTAAGGCTAGGGTTAGCCTATGTGCCGATAGGTGTTGGCATTGTAACTCAGACAGGATGCTGGCATCGGGATTCTGAGCACCGGGATCTGGCTGGCATCCCGTACCCAACCCATATATACAAGGGATTTAGTGAAAATACAGATGGCCGGGAAACAGTCTGTCTAAATCCAGGCATCGAAATCCAGACTCGGACTAAAGATAGGCATTGAGGGGGGGTTAGGGATAGGCACCACCAGGGGGTGGGGGGAGGTCAGGTTACTAGCCACTGTGACCGCATACGCAGCCTGAGCTCTGCGTGCGACGAGGTTAGCAATTTCTGAGTATGGTCACACCTGCTGTAATTGCGTGTGAGGCTCCGATGTTACTCGATGGTACCGATGTTTTCGCAGACTTGCAAAGTATGACAGGTGTGAGAAAGGGAAAGTGGGCGTCTGTATGTTGGCCTGCGACGGCATTGCGATTGCAAACATTAGCATATTGTCGCAGTGGCCTTGCGTGCGTAATCGCATCTGCAATCGTAATATCGATCTGTAATGAATTAGGCCCCTAATCTACACTATCCATCTAAACCAAACACACGTAACTGGGCCTACTGGGTCGTCCTACTGGGGGTATTGGGGAGCAGCGGCTTCAGACGCCACCGCCGCATAGAGCACATTTGTAATGGGTCGATCGTCTCCGTTGTAATATGCTACGTCTGTAACCAACATGCAAAAATCGCTTTGTACAGCACTGTGCATTAAGCTGCAGAAATTATTATAAGGGGTGTATTTACTACTGAGAGTTTTTAGAAGTGGAGATGTTGCCCATAGCAACCAATCAGATTCTACTTAACATTTATCTAGCATCTTCTAGAAGACAATAGCTATAATCTGATGGTGAGATAGGTGTGGCACCATGTCTGTGGCTGGTAAGGGGTGGGGGGGAGAGGGGCTTTGTGCCCGCGGTTACATGAATAGGATAGGCTACATAGCAGTCTGTACACAGGGCACACAGTGACATTGGTGAGATAGGTGTGGCACCATGTGTGGCTGGTGAGGGGTGGGGGGAGAGGGGCTTCAGGCCCGCGGTCACATGAATAGGATAGGTTACATAGCAGTCTGTGCACAGGGCACACAATGACATTGGTGAGATAGGTGTGGCACCATGTGTGTGGCTGGTAAGAGGTGGGGGGAGAGGTGCTTTGGGCCTGCGGTCACATGAATAGGATAGGTTACATAGCAGTCTGTGCACAGGGCACACAGTGACATTGGTGAGATAGGTGTGGCACCATGTGTGTGGCTGGTAAGGGGTGGGGGTGAGGGGCTTCAGGCCCGCGGTCAAATGAATAGGATAGGTTACATAGCAGTCTGTGCTCAGGACACACAGTGACATTGGTGAGATAGGTGTGGCACCACGTGTGGCTGGTAAGGGGTGGGGGAGAGGTGCTTTGGGCCCGCGGTCACATGAATAGGATAGGCTACATAGCAGTCTGTGCACAGGGCACACGGTGATATTGGTGAGATGGGTGTGGCACAATGCGCGCGGCCGGTAAGGGGTGGGGGGAGAGGGGCTTCGAGCCCGCGGTCACATGAATAGGATAGGCTACATAGCAGTCTGTGCACAGGGCACACAGTGACATTGGTGAGATAGGTGTGGCACCATGTGTGTGGCTGGTAAGGGGTGGGGGGGAGGGGCTTCAGGCCCGCGGTCACATGAATAGGATAGGCTACATAGCAGTCTGTGCACAGGGCACACAGTGACATTGGTGAGATAGGTGTGGCACCATGTGTGTGGCTGGTAAGGGGTGGGGGTGAGGGGCTTCAGGCCCGCGGTCAAATGAATAGGATAGGTTACATAGCAGTCTGTGCTCAGGACACACAGTGACATTGGTGAGATAGGTGTGGCACCACGTGTGGCTGGTAAGGGGTGGGGGAGAGGTGCTTTGGGCCCGCGGTCACATGAATAGGATAGGCTACATAGCAGTCTGTGCACAGGGCACACGGTGATATTGGTGAGATGGGTGTGGCACAATGCGCGCGGCCGGTAAGGGGTGGGGGGAGAGGGGCTTCGAGCCCGCGGTCACATGAATAGGATAGGCTACATAGCAGTCTGTGCACAGGGCACACAGTGACATTGGTGAGATAGGTGTGGCACCATGTGTGTGGCTGGTAAGGGGTGGGGGGGAGGGGCTTCAGGCCCGCGGTCACATGAATAGGATAGGCTACATAGCAGTCTGTGCACAGGGCACACAGTGACATTGGTGAGATAGGTGTGGCACCATGTGTGTGGCTGGTAAGGGGTGGGGGTGAGGGGCTTCAGGCCCGCGGTCAAATGAATAGGATAGGTTACATAGCAGTCTGTGCTCAGGACACACAGTGACATTGGTGAGATAGGTGTGGCACCACGTGTGGCTGGTAAGGGGTGGGGGAGAGGTGCTTTGGGCCCGCGGTCACATGAATAGGATAGGCTACATAGCAGTCTGTACACAGGGCACACAGTGACATTGGTGAGATAGGTGTGGCACCATGTGTGTGGCTGGTAAGGGGTGGGGGGGAGGGGCTTCAGGCCCGCGGTCACATGAATAGGATAGGCTACATAGCAGTCTGTGCACAGGGCACACAGTGACATTGGTGAGATAGGTGTGGCACCATGTGTGTGGCCGGTAAGGGGTAGGAGATGAGGTGCTTTGAGGTGAGTGGTGGGTGAAGGCGCTGTATAGTCTGTATAGCACTGCTGGTCATGTAGGCCACTCCCACCACAGGGTCACTATATAAAGCTATACAGCTATAACACCTCACATATATTTTTTTTTTGTTGCCAGAAGTGATTTCATTATGGGCAAAGTCCATGTAACAGCGGGTAACTAATAAATAGCTGCAGTGCTTGTATTTCTTTGGTGATAGTACATGGGCATCACCACCCCATTTATTTTTGTTTCATTTTTCTTTCTTTTAATTGGTTCCAGAAATAGGAAGAAATCAGTGAGGTCATTTTAATAAATGAATAAAATTCTGTGCAGTTTTATACAGACTATGGAAGCTGCTATATCTATATATATCTTGTATCAACTTGTAACTTTAGCTGAGTGCCGGCACCTTTATTCATACACTGAATAGTTTTTATCGTCAGTTTATCTCACAATATTGTCCATGTACTGAGGCCATAGACCTTAATAAACTGATCCAGAGCTGACGTCCAGGCTGGTCCCCTGAATGTCTGCAGAGATGAAGCCCACAGATGATGATACCAGCTTCTGCCGCGCCATCCCAGCTGCTGTCAGTCACTTATATATCCATCACCCACAGCCCAGCTTACGGGTCACTTACTGAGGGTTTTGTGACTCTGAGCTCTGACTAATTCAATTCATTTTTATTTGAATAACATTTTTGCTTTTCCAGGAGAGAGAGGGAGACGTGAGGGATCGCAAATAGCATATTGATTTATTCTTATTTAGCCATACTACTTAGACCAGATGAATCATTAAGTGTATTTAACCATGAGGATTGGAAAGCGAGCTAGATCAGCAGCCGGAGATTCATTCTGGAATAACAGCGGGACAAAGAAACTGAAGAAAATGGCAATAAAATCCCATTTGGTGTTTAATCAGGACACAATAAACTGTACATTTCAGTACTATGTATTTGATCTGTGCATATATCTGACGCGGCTCATACACGATGCCTTTTTTTGCACGATGTGGCCGATATCGATCGTAACGATCAATCGCGCACATCGTGTTTTGTTTTTGTATGTCTAGGATGCCAATGCCACACCGTCGTATAGCTGATCGTAGCTCTTACGGAAAAAAATGTAAGATTGCGACCTATTGTGATGATCGTATGTACAGTCGTACACCATTTGACCACATTGTATTGAGAATTTCAAGGGAAGAATCTCAAGGGAAATCGTACAACACATCGTTACGTTTCTAAATCGCGCTGTGTATGACCGGCCTAAGAGCTCGGCTGAGATCTCCCTCTGTGTCATTTATACTAAATGCAGGATAGGCTGGTCCTGTCCCCTGCCAGTCATTAGCCTCTATGAGAACTTGCTGACTCTCCCGGAATTCCTGGGAGCCTCCCAGCTTCCTGGAGAGTAGACAACACTCCCGCATCCTGCCCTCTTCTCCAATGAAGTGGGAGGGTCAAGGGCACGATGACGTGATTCGCTGTGAGCTGCATCTTCGTGGCATTGCCGTGAATTTGTTGGGCCATGCCCTAACCCACTTGCCCCTCCCACTCCTGTGTTTCCCAGGACACAAGATAATGTAAGATCAGCCGTCAACCTGTTGTTACTGGCACCTCATTTTGGCTCCGACTGCCCGACAACCATTCTTTGAATGCAATGGTCACGTTCACACCGTCTTGTGGGAGATTACCTGTCTGAGTACTGGGTATATGCTTCCTTTGGATCTGGACTGGTGGGTAGAAAGCTTGGCGCTCAGGCAGGACATTGCCAGGGTATGGGTTAGAGTGTTTGCAGCTGAGAGAACATTTCTTTGTTACTTGCTATCGATGCTCTCAGTGTGGTCCATTGCCCCTGTGACTCCCAAACCCAAACGTGACTTCCATGCTGCACCTGCGAGTCCCTCATAGGTAATAGGCGTCCAGGTGTCAATCACTGCTCTGCCCTCCCATCGCTCTGTGGGGTTAGACATAATCCCGACCGTGCTATTGGGAGGGCTGCAGATACCGCCACCCTCCAGTCATGGCCGTATCTATAATGGATGAGAGGCTCCCATGGGTCCAGGGAAACCCATACCACACACCCTGCGCCCATAGTCTAAACCTACTTCTCCACTGACACCCCAGAAGTCACAGAAAAAATGGCGCTGGGGCCATATTCCCAGAGATTTGCGCGTGTGCAGTAGACTCTGGCAAAGTGAGAAAGATGACTCAGGGCCAGCACCAACGGGAGAGGGGGGGCCCGCACACCAGGTGCACACAAGCTTCCGCCTCTCTTGAACCTCCCCAGCCTCTAGTCCTCACTCAGGATCAGAAAGCGGCAGGCGCATTGCTGCGAGACCTCCTTCGCTGGACCCCAGCTGCTCCATGAATGGAATTGTAGCTGCTGCAGAGAGCAGAGCATTGTCCTCCAGCAACCACAATACACGACTCTGTTTATGCAAAGACATAGCTGAAAAGCACAGAACGCAGCTATAAGCTGTGGGAGGGTAACGTACATTTAAAGTCAGTAAAGTTAGATGTAGATCACCGCAGTGCACTGGAGTAATTTCAGGAAAGCACAGAAAACGTTGGGACTCACCGATTATTGTTGATGGTCTTCATTTAATGGAATCATAAAACGCCTGACGCTTTTCCATCTGTTGTATTGCAGGTGAGATGGTTTTGCCGCATTACTGGGGCGTTATCCGAGCACAATCTCTGCTTTTCACTACGGTCCTGTCTGTCCGATGATTAGAACTCTGCAGCCACCTCCTCTTGTGGCATAAGCGGCGCAGAGAAAGGGCGGCAGACGATCGGATGACGCATAAATGAGATTACAGTGAATCTTTCCAGGTTTGCGCAGGGGCATAACTAGGTAATAGAAGGCCCCATAGCAAAAGTGTGTAAGGGCCCCTATGTACTAACCAATGGTGAAAAATGTATATAACACATGTACCAAGAAGGATGGAGCCCCCTCAGCTCTGGGCCCCATAGCAGCTGGACCCCTTGCACCTATGGTATGTAGTTACGTCCATGGTTTTGCGGTTTTCTGTAAGTAAACGTAATTATAACAGTGAGACCAGTAATATAATGTGCGATCTGTCCGTGTATAAATTTGTCAGTTACATGGTGGGCAGATCAGAATACATCCATTCAATGCTGGTATTAATAATTACCTGTATGTCTAATGACACAAATCACTTCACACCTTATCCATGAAGATCCGCTCAGAAAGCCTGGACTCCGCCACTGATAACTCGTGCAGTTTGTTGATTCCAAACCAGCTGCGGTTATTACATTAATGAATGACTATCATCACTAACTTCCCATTCCGTCCTGGTCATGCCTAATAAACCCCTTAGTGCCCAGAGATCAAAGCATCACTGAGTGACTGTTATACACTGTAATGTATCCCCCTTATCTGTCAGCATTTCAGATCTTTTAGCAATTGTTGTTTGATACACTATGATTTTTGTATCAAATCTCTCAAGGGTAGAAAAGAAGAGACACGTTTTCCTGGCACAATTATCATTTGATAAAGAATTATTATTCACCTTATGGCTGTAAAAAAAAAAAAAAAGTAGCATCACTTTGGTGCATCAGATAAAACATATTCCCTATCTGCGTCTTCATCCACATGGAGCCAGAGATCGGAGCCTGCAGAGCTTTATAACGTGTTGTGGGAATTGTCTCTGGGAGGGTTTGGAAGTGGTGCTGTGTATAGGAGACAGCAGATTCACTAGAACCGCGATCAGGTGTTTACCCCACTAGGTCAAGTTCCAGGTACAGTAAATGGGCTGCGTTCAGGATTTGTAATGGTTATAACTAAGGCCCTCATTCAGAGCCGTACGCTCTGAATGAGGGCCGCCCTCCATAAAAATGGAGCGTCCTCCTGGACGCTCGTATAGCTGTGGGTCACCACCCACAGCCCATACGAGCGTGCAGTTTGATGGCCGCGATGGTCGCGACCATCGCGACCATCGAAACTGCGAGCTGGAACCTGAGGTTGAGGTTTTCAACCGCAAGGCCCGGAGTGATTTTGGCTCTATCAGAGCCAAAATCACTCCCACTGACATCACTAGTGATGTCAGTGGGCCGGCTTCTGACGGTAGGCGTTCCCTTAGGAACGCCCCCGTCAGGGAGGCACGCCCCCGGCACGCCCACCAAAGGGGGCGTGCTGTCAATCAACATTGACAGCACGCCCCCTTTGATCAGACACAACGAGCGAAGGACTTTCCTTCGCTCGTCGCGTCTGGCGCAGTGCACGACGGAGCTCCCTCCGTCGTGCGCATGCTCAGTGCAGAACATCGACCCACTTGCGAGCGGACAGCCGCTTGCGAGTGGGTCTGAATCAGGCCCTAAATATCTAAGTTTTTCAGGCGTCATTTGTAGTTAAGGTTTAATTGTAACTGTGCTTTGAGGTCCAATAGTTCTGTTTTGTTATTTGAGTTAATTTTGTATCCCTAAAGGGAGCGATAGGTCTGGGTTTCCAAAATGAGATCAGGAAGATAGGTGTAAGGGCACAATACAGCTGGGAATAGTGGTCCACGTGGCCCCCGTACAGATGGCTAATCGCACCACAAACGTGCGTATGCATCGCATCATGTAGTTCCCCGCGCCTGCATATGCTATGGCACGCACTGCGATCGCACCATGCATTACTATGGAGGCACAGGTTCGATCGCAGTGCGTGTACCCGCTTGCGCCATGGGTGGCGCGATTTGCTGCCCCAGCGGCAAGGATGTAGCGTGGCATATCTATATATGCCATAGTACCACTTCTCCTACTGATACATTTGTAATACTGTCAAATTCCATTCACTTACATTTCACGTAACATCTCTTCTTGGGGTCTATTCATAGAGCAGAGAAAAGTCCTGTTTTTGTGGAAAATTGCTTCGTGCAATTCACAGAGCGGGGTTACCGTGGAGAAGTTCATTAATTACCCAGCAGCACCCCCGCTCCGTGGATGAATCGCATCATTGTACTTTAGTATGGGGAGTGCGATTCACGCTTTCCGCTTCTCCTTTGTGTTCAGATTTCACCATCTCAGGACGGCGTAATCTGAACACCGCCGCAAAGCGGGCAGGGAAGTTGCTTACCTCCCTGTCTTCTGGCCGCAGTCCCTGGCTCCCGGCGCTGGCTCCGCCTTCGTGATGTCCCAGCAGCCACTTCAGTCTCCCCTGACCTGAGCTGCTGGCACAGGGAGGACCTGCTTTCACCTCCCGGCTGCTCACCCTGGATCGCAGCCGAAGACAGGACCACCGGACCCCTGGACAGCGCATGAAGACGTCAGAGAGGTAAGTATACATGAATTGCTGCTTATCATAGTTACTGTATAGATCACATTGGACCAATGCGATATATAGTGAAAATTAACAATTTTTCATTATCTTTATGAATAGACCCCTAAAGTCTACTTCAGTCACAGGTTACAGGTATTTCATCAGCATCAAGGTTGTGGCCCTAAGGGCCATAGGGCCTGCTCATAGTTCTGCGCTAACGCCATTGCGGCTGTAATCCCGTACACAGCTGCTGTACAAAAATATGCAAATGTCGCAGACGCCAAGGAACGCACTGAGACGCCCACCTGCGTATTTGCAAATCCCAACGTCTGCTTACAAAGACGCAGCATCAGTCTCAGATCATTAAATTATCGTTCTTCTGAGTAACCCTATGGTGGCGCAGAATGGCCGAGGGAACTGAGGCGCGGGAGACATCTTGGGTGCGAGATTGTAGACGCAGAATGTGTCATGAATCCCGAAATGGACGCAACAAGTCTGCACTCTTAGCTGCCACTTCCCACTACCTCCCACAAACGTCCCCTGACTGTCTGTCACACTGCGAGGAAATAGTCACCGTGAACGACTACAGTAATGTGTCTGTCACAGTGCGCCGGACACCGGCTACCACTTACCGGGTCCGGCAGCACTGGAATCTACGTCGGCGGCAGGTAGCAGGTAAGGAGTTCCCGGCGCCTGCTGCTGTGATGTCCGCCTCAGGTCCCCCTCACGCTGGCTGGAAGTGCGGTCGCGCCAAACATGAACAGGCGCGCCAAACGTGAACGAGAATTTGAACTTACTCTATTTTAGGAAGTCTCTGGCACCAGACAGGTATAGGCTCCATACCATACTCCAGCGTTCCTAGTACTTACCTGTTATCCTGATCTTGACCTTGGCTTGTTTGTGACTCCAAATTCGTCTGACCCCTTGTACTGCTCCTGATATCTTGTTCTGACCCCGGCTTCTCCCTGTGACCCGTTTTCGTCTGCTCCCTGGTACCGTCTCGTCTGTTGGTTGTGACCCGGCCTGTCGACTACATTTAGTCTTCTGCACCTCATCCAGTGTCCACCAGCACCTGTATAAGGGAACCTAACCTGAGGGCCGCGACCTGTGTGTCGGACGCAGCCAAGTCCACACCTTCTTGCGAGGGTCCCTGGTGAATACCACCAGCACATTACACTCCGCGCATAGGTCTAGCCAATTCCCTAAATACGGGCCACATCCACAATCCGTCCGAGAGTTGCGACAGTGTCTTGACGCATGCGTATATTGCTGATTATCGCTCAACTGCATTACCATCAAAATAGAGTACAACCCTGAATCAGGCCCATGGCGTGGACAGCGCTGGAGGGTAGCGTTCCGTTATTAGATAGCAACGCGCCCGCAGGAGTAGTGTGGAGACCTTAATGGTAGCGAAGCCAATAACAAAGTACATATACAAACGAGCGCACAAGAAATAGTTATTAACAGTATAAGCAATGCGGGACAAATACATCATTTATACACATTGCTGCGCAACACTTAAATAAGCAGCATGACGTCAGCAACCAAGTGTTAGGTGCTGTTGTAAATGATAGTATAAGTAAGGAAAATAAGCAGGTGAGGGAAGAGGGCCCTGCTCGTGAGAGCTTATATTCTAAAGGGGAGGGGCAGACAGACAGGGGTGACACAGAAGGGGAGGGGCAGACAGACAGGGGTGACACAGAAGGGGAGGGGCAGACAGACAGGGGTGACACAGAAGGGGAGGGGCAGACAGACAGGGGTGACACAGAAGGGGAGGGGCAGACAGACGGGTGACACAGAAGGGGAGGGGCAGACAGACAGGGTTGACACAGAAGGGGAGGGGCAGACAGACAGGGGTGACACAGATGGGCTGGATTGTGAGGAAGGAACATGGAGTAGTGGGTTAGGATGAGCGCTGGAAAGCTTTGAGGAAGAAAGGGGCCTTGAGAGCCCATTTGAAGATTATGAGCCAAGAAGTAAAGTTATCAGGGAATTTTGAGCGATGTCCAGGGGGACAAAGAAAGGCAGCTACTCGAGGAAGTTGGAAGAGCCATTGTCCACGTTATTCCAGTCCAGAGTCAAGTTCCAAGCTCATCAGTTCAATTCAACAAGTCTTCCTGCCGGTCCCTCCAGTTCCTGTCATTTATCATCAAAGGCAGTTTTCACTGCTACACAAGTCTTGTAAATAGAGTATCTACATCATCTGTGGTTCCAGTTATGCCGGCCTCCGTTGAAACCCGATGACCACCTGAGACAGGTAACTCGCAGACACCAATTGTGACAGTACCCCAACACCAAGACTGTGGCAACCTCCAGGCCAGGGAGTGTGAAAGAATGTGAGGTCCCCAAAGAAGATAGCTGCAGGAGAGGTGGTGTGAGATGAGTAAATCCATGATTTGGTGATGGCTGGGAGATTCAAGGAGTTGGAGATGAAGCTGTCATGGATGGGGACCAGTTGATTATAGACAGAACTGGCTTTCCAGAGGAGACAGGAGAGAGGGACAGAGTCCAGAGGCGGGAGAAGGAGATTATTAGGGTTGCTGTGGTGTGGGGTTGAGATTGATTTAGTGCAGGGGAATAAAGAGAGTGTGGGTATGTGGTGGGCTTCTGAATGAGGAAGAATGACAGCAGGTGCTGGGCAAGGTGGATGTTTAGTGTGGTGTGATTTGAGAAGAGGTGTAACTTGGAGAAAAGTGAGGGAGCAGTGCTTAGGAGTTATGGTGGAGAGTATTAGACGGGGCTGAAGAGAGACAGGAGAGGAAGGAGAAGGAGGAGACTATGGAGGGAGGAAACAGATGGGAACAAGCGGTAGAAGAAAGAATTATGTAGCTTCTGAGTGATGGGGGAGCAGAAGAAGAGAGAGGCATAGTGTAGATGAGGGAATGGGGGGGGAGCAGCAGTAGTAGTGATGAGAGAGAGATACAGGAACAGTACAGGTAAGATGTCAAATAATCAGATAAAAGGAAAAAGAGTGTTGGTAGATGTAAAGGCACAACTACAATTGTATATAATAAACAATATGAGTTTGGAGCTGTTAAAGTTGCAGGACTTTAGATTAAGGATAAAGTACAGGTGTTAAACAATGGTAGATTTGACAGTGGTACAGGAATGATATAAACAGTGTAAAGTCAAAAAACATACATTTAAATATTAAAATGCAGCAAACTAAGTGGTAGTTGCTTGCAATGCTGAAGCAGGGTGTTGGCAAAAGGTGTAACCAGGTTATACTGAGAGCTGGTGGCTGGAAGCTCAGAAGATCCTTTTCAATTGTTTCCAAGTTGCAAAGAGTTCTTATTAAATGTTGTCCTCCTGTGTTCCTCCTGTTTAACTCTTTCAATTCTACTGTGTATATAAACCACTTAGAATATATAGGGCTCTATTTATTAACATTATTTTTACTAAAATAAAGTGAAAAAGGGTGTTTTCACACCCTTTTCACATTATTTTAGTGTCACCTAAAGTTACTAAAGGGCAATTGGAGTAGAATTCGTAAAATTCTACTCCAAGTCCTAATTATCACTTATTTTTAGGAAGCAGATCGCATTTCCAATAATTGTAATGGGAAATGTGATCTGGCTAAAGTTACTAAAAATAAATTGTAAAAAAAATACCAGGGCAAGCCCTGTGATAATAACGCCACCTGGAGATGGCGTTATCCAGGGTCTCCCTGGGTTACCTGACTCCTGCTCTGCTCTAACAGGCAGAGTAGACCCCAGAGCCAGCCCCAGTGATCAGCTGTGTGGTCTAAACAGACCACACGCTGATCTCTGCTAAAAAAGAAAAAAAAAAAATGTGAAAAAAATAAATAACTTACCAGTCCAGGGACCGGAATTCTGGGCTCCGGTGATGTCCTCCCTCCGGTCAGCTGGTCCCAGTGCAGAATGGGATGTCCGGAGCCATGGAGGACATCACCGGAGCCCCGATCACTGCAGGTAAGTGCAATTAAGTGAGGGGGTCGTGATCGCGGGGCTTAGCGACGGGGGCAGGGCTTATCGGCGGCCGGCGCATGTGCGGGCACTTGTCACGGTATTTTTAGCAAAAATACTGTGATAAGTGTTCAGAGGGGATTCGCAGGGACAGAGCTTTATCGCAAGCTCTGTCCCTGCAAAGGATTTTTAGTAAATCCCTGTGATATTGCCTGACTCGGCAATGCAAATTCAGTCGGTAATCTCACACTACAATCTGCATTCCCAATGCGGATTGTAGTAAATACAGCCCCTTAGAAACACTAAATGGGGCAAATAATATTTTTGCCATAATTTTGTTGCTGTTCTTTTTAACAGGAATTATGGGCCTGATTCAGAGCCGTTCGCTATTTGTGGTCGTTCGTTCAAAAACAAGGGGTGGCTATTCAAATGATCCGTTCGCAAATTGCAGTCTGTTCCCACCTGTAAGTCTGAACGAGCGAGCAAAACATACGCTCGTTTTTTTGATAAAAACGCCCCCTGGCCGCACGCACCATACGTCATGTCCGCTATTTATTAGATTAATCGAGTACATCGTACAGCGTATGAACTGCTCGCTATTCTTGTGGTTGGTGTTTTCAACCGCTATTTTGCGAGCAGTTCTGAGTTAAAAAAAACCAAGTGACGTGGTCAATGACGCTGCTGTATTAATTATGCACTCCCTTAAAACGCCCGTTTTGACCTTTAAGCACGCCTGCGTTCGGATCTCCACTCCCCGTTTTCAAGCACCTTCCCCTGTTACCACCCACATACGCCTCATTCTGTCACTCAAAATAGCAGGCCCTCGCTATATTGCGTACCAACGATTTTCGGCCGCACTGACTGGTTCGCGCATGCGTACTAAAAACCGTACGCATGCGCAGATGTGCGAACATCGCTCGGAACGAGCGTACTGCCGCTAGCGAGTGGCTCTGAATGAGGGCCTATGACTTGAAAAACCTTAATAAATGGATCCTTTAATGAGTCCAATAAAAAAAAAATGCATTTATGTACTATAAATAATTACCAACAATATCCTGACAGTGATTTATCTTAGAGAAATGATGGGTTATTGGAAACAGGGTGCAGCCCCCCAGTAAGATGGGTCCATGAAATTCTTTCAGAGGGTCTCTCCTGGGTAGCAGGAGAATGAGGTGTCGGCAGCTAAGAAGCCTTCGTCTCTGGAACATCTGATGGGTGCACATTAAATTGCTTCTGTCTTCCCCGGGATCATAATCTGCTTATTGTTCTTTTTCCTCATTTAATAATAAGAACATCTTTCTCTGAGAGATCCTCGGGGCTACGACAGACATAAGTGGGCGCGTGAAAGATGTGTGGTCGTGCGCAGCTTTCTGTATACATTCAATGTCTCTTATCTATACATGTGCCAAACACGCCAGCAGGACACGCTTCATACAGGGGATATTTCTCTGGGGTGGGATTTCCTACTTATATCATGACTGAATTATCCTGGATTTAGTTAATATAAAAGTCCTAAATTACTGCTGCCGTATTTATTTCTGTCATTGACAAATGAGTCTCCCATCCGCTGCCCCTTCTGTCCGCAGTTTATTACACACTATGGACCTCATTCAGACCCGGTCGCAAGCGCTGAGCGCTCGCAAGTGGGTCGATGTTTATGCCCTGCGCAGTGGCCGCACTGTGCGTGCGCAAGCCCTGGAATGAGAGAGAAACTCTCTCGCTCCGGAGCTCATTGCAAAAGGGGCGGCTGTCGATGTTGATCGACATCTCGCCCCGTTTTGTAGGTGTGGCGGGGGGGTGGCTTCACAAACGGAGGCGTTCCATAAGGAACGCCTGCCATTTTGTGGGCGGCCGCACTGACATCTGCAATGATGTCAGTGGGGAGCTTCCTGCTCGATCAGAGCAGGAAGCTCCCTGGGGCTTGCGGTTGCCGAGACCCAACCTTAGGGTCTTGTCGTAAGGCCCGATGATCGCGATGGTCTTGACCATCGCAATCATCAACCTGGTCGGTCGCTAAAGCTGTGGGTGGTAACACACAGCTTAGCTAGCGACCAGGAGGCTGCACTTCACAACACAAGCGGCCGCCCTCATTCAGAGCGACCACTCACATTTTGCGACCGCCTCTGAATGAGGGCCCCTGACCATAAGCAGCGCTTGGCGCCCCAGAAACGCGCCGTATTGTGGCATCTCTGTATCTATAGGTATAATGTCGCTATGTGACGGCTTTGGAAACAGACCATAGAGTCAGGATTGTCAGGAGAATAAAATCGGGATCTCCTCACCCCTGAACGCTGGCGACCACAGAGCCATGTAGAGTGTGTTAGATTTATTTTTGCCCCTGTAGGACGCTTATAGCCACTGGCGCTGGCATTTCTGCTCGTCCCCAGAAATGTGCACTAAGTCGGCACTTTGGGATCCCAAATCAGTGCTTCAGACAGGTTTAGACACTTGTGTGGCTAAAACCGGTGCTTATAGGTGCGCACTTGCTACATTCGCGCTCTATGGGCGGAACAATTGAACTGCTCCAGTTGGCGCTTACAAAACAACTGAATTCCCCACATTGAATGTGACTGTGTATCGTTCTCTGGGCCTGATTCAACAAGGATCGCAGAGAAGAGACTGCACCTGTCCGCTGCGAGAATATGCTAATGAATGCATACGCACGGCAATCACAACACAAGATGCAGACGCCCAGCACTACATAATGCCAGCCCACCTCCTTTTACTCTATGCGTGATCAGTACGCAGGCTAGCAAAAACATCGGTAACATCGGGAACCATCGACCCCATAACTGTGGGAGCACTAACCAGCCGCAGGATTGTGGCAGCTTCTTGTGTACATCGAGACTTACAGCTGCATATGCCACCGCACAAACTTAATTATGCACGCCCCTGTAACGCCGTTCAGACGCACTGGCACGCCTGCATTTTCCCGACCACCCACAAACAGCACTTCCTGTTAATCAACATCGACGGTATCTCCGTGCTAATTGCGTATGATATACACGAATATACACACAAGAGGGGGAGTCAGAAAGCGATAGAGCCACATACAGTATACACATGGGGGGAGGGAAACAGAGCGGTGCATATAAAACACACACACATACAGGGCCGGCTTCAAGGGGAGCCGCGCTCTGTTCAGGATGGGTAATCGCTGCCCACTGAAAATGGGGGAGTGGCCTAATTACCATCGGCCACGTCCCCCTAAATTACGTTATTTGTGGGCGCCTCCCGTTAACGTCAGGCTGGGGGTGAGCCCAGCACTACGGCAGTAGCTGAGGTGCCCCCAGCCCTCTTCCTGCACTGAATGGATGCCGCGCGGAATCCATTACTCTTTTCCTGGGCCGGCACCGCGGGTGGAACAACGGGGCAGTGCCTGAAACACGGGATTGTCCCACTGAAATCGGGAATGGCTGGGAGGGGTGCGCCCTCTATGGTCACCCACAACTATGCGAGGGGCCAGGAGGGCGCTCCTAAAAAAACAAGCACCCGCCCTGATTCAGAGCGAGCGCTCGCTTTTTGCAAGCCCCTCTGAATCAGGCCCAATGTTCCTATATAAATGTGCTCCGGTATAATTACCCAGCCTTGGGTTCCAATGTATTCCCTGGAAATATGCTGGTCCGGAACAATTGTTAATCGCTCCCGTATCAGGCAATCCGTATGACGTAGCCTCTGCAGGCTCATACATCCTCCAATAAGTAAAGGCAGCATGTTACAATATATTTCTATATTTTCATACTTACCTCCTGTCTTGTACATCCAGCAGGAGCCAGTGCTAGCGTTAGTGGAGCTCAGGGCGAGAGTTTCCTTCAGCGCTCAGAGCTCTGGGGGGGCGTGTCCTGACAGGGGGCGTGGCCATGGCTGCCAAAAAGAGAATAGCGCGCTGAAGGGGAGGGGGGTGCACCATATGCCTGGAAGGAAGGGGGGCCGGTCTTACCTGGTGCTGCTCCTAGTGCTGCTTGCGGGCAAGAGCGAGCAGGGTAATAGTGGACGCCACCAACTGTTATGACAGCGCCGGCAGGGTGACTGCGGCTGCGCCCTCGGGCTGCAGCACCCCAGGCGACAGCCCTGATTGCCTGCCCCTAGAACCGCCACCTGCATCCAGTATAATCTCAAATTATCAGGGAACCTCCCAGACCCCCGGAAGAGAAGGTAGCCCTCACACGTCCTGCCCCCTCCTAGAGAAATGGGTGGGACAGGGAGCATAATGCCGACATTCCCTGCTCCATGAGGAAGGGGTGGGGCCAAGATGTTATGATTCTATGAGAATGACAGCAAGCGCCCAACCCTGTCCCCATCAGAGTCCGCCGTCCAGGTGCATCTCCTATCCAGGCTTCTCCCGGAGGGGAGAAAACAAATATTGGCAAAGTGTGATCTGTTTTAATATTAGGGAAGAGAAGAATCATCTCCGACAGTCTACTCTCCGTAGCACAGGTATAGGTAACCTTAGCACAGGTATAGGTAACCTCAGCACAGGTATAGGTAACCTCAGCACAGGTATAGGTAACCTTATCACAGGTATAGGTAACCGTAGCATAGGTATAGGTAACCGTAGCACAGGTATAGGTAACCGTAGCACAGGTATAGGAAACCTCGGCACAGGTATAGGCAACCTCGGGACACAGGTATAGGCAACCTTGGCACAGGTATAGGTCACTGTAGCACAGGTATAGGTCACTGTAGCACAGGTATAGGTCACTGTAGCATAGGTATAGGTAACCATAGCAGACGTATAGGTAACCGTAGCACAGGTATAGGTAACCGTAGCACAGGTATAGGTAACCTTAGCACAGGTATAGGTAACCTTAGCACAGGTATAGGCAACCTCGGCACAGGTATAGGTAACCTCGGCACAGGTATAGGCAACCTCGGCACAGGTATAGGCAACCTCGGCACAGGTATAGGTCACTGTAGCACAGGTATAGGTCACTGTAGCACAGGTATAGGTCACCTCAGCACAGGTATAGGTCACCGTAGCACAGGTATAGGTCACCTTAGCACAGGTATAGGTCACCTTAGCACAGGTATAGGTCACCTCAGCACAGGTATAGGTAACAGTAGCACAGGTATAGGTAAACTTAGCACAGGTAACCGTAGCACAGGTATAGGAAACCATAGCAGAGGCATAGGTAACCTCAGCACAGGTATAGGTAACCGTAGCACAAGTATAGGCAACCTCGGCACATGTATAGGTAACCTTAGCACAGGTATAGGTAACCTCAGCACAGGTATAGGTAACAGTAGCACAGGTATAGGTAACAGTAGCACATGTATAGGTAACCGTAGCACAGGTATAGGTAACAGTAGCACAGGTATAGGTCACCTTAGCACAGGTATAGGTCACCTTAGCACAGGTATAGGTAACCGTAGCACAGGTATAGGTCACCTTAGCACAGGTATAGGTCACCTCAGCACAGGTATAGGTCACCTTAGCACAGGTATAGGTCACCTTAGCACAGGTATAGGTCACCTCAGCACAGGTATAGGTCACCTCAGCACAGGTATAGGTAACCTTAGCACAGGTATAGGTAACCTTAGCACAGGTATAGGTAACCTCAGCACAGGTATAGGTAACCTCAGCACAGGTATAGGTAACCTTAGCACAGGTATAGGTAACCTCACCACTAGTGCTACAATGTGGCACTTACGGGGCCAGTCCCTCTCCTACTACATGTGCAGCGTTGCTCCTAAACTCCTGGTGAAACGCTGGAAATATTTTTGCTTGTAATGACAAACATCTGGCATCCAAAGACAAAAACGTTGCCTACCCCTGCTTGTCAGATATAGTAGCAGAAGTCCCAATATACTGTACAGAGCCCTGGGACTTTCACCACTGCTGGATGCAGGGGAGACCAGTCAGCTTACTGTAGTGCCAGTCACCATGGTATTGTGGAGGCGAGAATTGCACAGCTTTGCCTAATTGGTTGCACATAACATGCAATATGCAGCTGAGATCAGGAGGTGCTGATTTGAGTCCAGGAGGGTTTTCTGGGCAACTGCAAACCCTTCCTAAGTGCACTCCTGCATCCATCCACCCATGATATACTCACATTAGGTGTGAACACATCCACTGTTCATTCTAGCAACTTGAGTTCCTCTTTCCTGCCTGGTGTGTCGCTGTCTGCTCTGGTGCTTCTATCACACTCGGGTCTGAATTTCAGCAGTTTGTTGCATTAGCTGAGTGTGCTAGAAACACCAGAGCATAGAGTGACACCGCAGGCAGGAAAGAGGAACTGCACGAGTTGTGATAGGAGCAGGGTGCTAGAATGAACACTGTACATCATCCAGAGAGCTGACACATTTAACTTAAGGTTTAACACTATGAATGCCATCACGCCGATTTCCACACTACATGACAGACCTTTAGTATTTGTGCAGTAGTGTAGGATATAGAAACAAACTTGTCTTTTTAAAATACTCTTCCATGTCCCTTATTAACAGCCCATATTTAATATTATTTCTGCATGTCCACAAACACAAGCTGATATATCATCTGAGCGGGCAGCTATCCTGGACTATAGAGATCCTGCCAGGAACACACAGTCAGCGCACGTTCCAGCCCAGCGTGTGATACAGCCATTTGGCGTAAACTTACTGTATTTTCAGCACTTTACTGCCACTGTAAAATGTAATGTGTGTTTTACAGCACGGATTCATTTCATTGCGCCTTTCAGCAGCGCAGGGGTGTAAATCGCTTATAACTGGCTGTAAACTGTCAGTACACAAACTACTGAGCTTTGCTAATGTCAGTGGATTTGTATGTAAATGAGTCAATTAGGCAAAGGTTTCCTAAGATAATGGATGTGTAATTGTGTTTACAAATACCAGCATAGTTCTTTATATTTAAATTAAAGCCACAGTTCCTGCCAGGAAGGATTATAACTGTGCAATTTAGCAGTAAAATATCATTGTCCTGACAGACTGATAAATGATTTTAAAAGAGAGATTGCACCATTTTCCATGTTATCTCTTTGTTTATGGCTCAGCAAATGAGCAGTCTTCAGGTTATTGTTTTACATAATAATGTGACCACTGGGGGGTGCTGCTGCTTCCTAGTCACTGGAATTTTTATTTTCCCACCTCAGTTCGCACTCATTAATAGTAACAAATCTGCATAAATATGACCTGTGCCCCCTTGCTGTCCTGGCCCATAGTGTCCTGGAGATCTCCAGAGCTAATTACGCAGGGGCCCACACAAGATGGATGCTCTCTGCATGGACTACACAAAGATGGCTGCTGCTGGTTAGTGACAGGAACCCTAGCCTCTTCTGGGAATTCTCAGAACGTGATTGACAGCAAGAGTAGTGGAATAGATCAGAAGCCAGGCCAAGACGTGACGCGGAGCCTTTAAAAGGAGCTGGTTTGGCGTCAAAAGACGTCCCTGTGTAAGAGGAGAGGGAGCGGAGGCTGTAGGCTTACTGGGAGAGTGGCAGCTCTGGATGTAACACTAAGGGACCAATGTACTAAGTCTTGGAGAGAGATAAAGTACCAACCAATCAGCTACGAACTGTTATTTTTCAAACACAGGTACTATGTATTAAGCTTTGGAGAGACCAAGTGGATGGGAATAAAGTACCAACCAATCAGCTCCTGTCATTTTTCTAACACTGTAAAGTGCCAGTTAGGAGCTGATTGGTTAGTACTTTATCCCCATCCTCTTTATATACATATATTGGGTCATGGGGGGGTCCGCACTGCACACCCTGCACCCATAAAACTTACCTCTCCAGTGTCCCACGTCGGCTTCGGTGTCTGCGCCTGTGAAAACGGCTGGAAAATGGCCACCGTGGCCATTTTCCTGTCATTTGCACATGCGCAGTACAGGGAAAGTGGCCACCACGGCCATTTTCCTGGTGACCTGTGCCTGCGCTATAGACTCTAGGCACACTCTAGTGCCCAGAGTCTATAAGTGCGCCACTGGCCGCCAGACGGAGAGTAGGGGGCCCGTGATGGAGACTACACACGGGCCCCCTCCCCTCTAGAAACGCCCCTGCATAGGCAAGAAAATACACCAACTGCAAGTGCAAAGGTTAATGAGTAGGGAGTCATACGGGACAATGGGCCTGATTCAGAGCCGGACGCAATCAGCGCTCGCTCGTCCTGAAAGTAGGGGTGGCTATTCAAATGAACCGTTCGCTCTTTGCGGTCTGTTCACGCCTCTAGGTCTGAACGAGCGAACAAAACTTGCGGTCGTTTTTTGGGAAACTACGCCCCCTGGCCGCTCGCATCCTAGGTCATGTCCGCTATTTATTAGATTAATCGAGTACATCGAACAGGGTATGAGCTGCTCGCTATTCTTGTGGTTGGTTTTTGCTACCACAATTTTGCGAGCAGTTCTGACTATAAAATAACCCAGTGACGTGGTCAATGACGCTGCTGTTTTAAATGTGCACACCCATAAAACACCCGTTTTGACCTTTAAGCACGCCTGCGTTCTGATCTCCACTCCCCGTTTTCAAGCACCTTCCCCTGTTACCACCCACATACGCCTCATTCTGTCACTCAAATTATCAGGCATTCGCTATTTTGCGAGCACATGAATTTCGGCTGCACTGACTGGTTCGCGCATGCGTATAACGATCCGTACACATGCGCAGTTGGGCAAACATCGCTCGGAGCGAACGAGCTGCCGCTTACGAGTGGCTCTGAATCAGGCCCAATGGGCTCCAACCCCGCACATGTTATATGTTATGTTTTATGATGCCAGTGGTGACAGATTCCAACCGGCTCATGAATAAGGAAATATTATATTTTCTGGTGCAGGGTAACAATTGTGCGATCACTTACAATAAATGCAGCATATTGCTTTGATGCCTGATGAAGGGGTAGATTATAATTAGTAGAACCAGATTATTTGTTTTTTCACATATTCCAGCTAACAGTGTTTGAGACTTTTCCAGTGATGCAGAATTTCTTAATCTTCCAGGTCTCACTGTCAGGGAACTGCGCGTTGGGAGGAGTCAGTATTGCTCTGCTGAGAGTGAGCCCCAGTTATCCTCCCGGCCGGGTTTCCTGTCTCCCTCTGCTACAATGAGAAACAGTGCTAGAGAATATTGCTGGTTGGGGAAGATAGATAAATATATAAATTAAATAATTATAAAGTAGAATGAAATAATAATAAGAAAACATTAAATTAATGTTGGTTCTACTAGAAAGTGATTTTTTTTTCTTTTGACTTCTACAAATTAACAAGCGGTAAAAGGCCTAGTTATGCGCTATCTGACGCCATCAGGACTGGAAATTATGGACAGTTGTGGGATAACTGACTGTTCAGTGCTGATGTGATGCAATGCATTGTGGTAGATGTAGTTCTCTGCTGCAATCACTGCACATAGGGCGAGGATGTTGAGCTCCCACCCACCAGGATCAGATACAATGTAGCTTTGACTGAATTTCACAGAAGCTCCGACACACAATATTAAAAATATAAATATTTATTTGCCTTTTTTTTGTTTTTGTTACTTTCAAAGATGTGATTACCTTTATATTACCTGTGCTGGCGAATTCCAGAGTTCTGTTATATGCAGGATGTACATTTCTCATTTCAACGCCTTTTAATAATAATAACATCTGATTGTCTTTTATTTTCGTAGAATTATGGATTGGAAACGGAGAACCTGCGAACGCTATCTCACAAACTTAACGCATCGGCCAAAAATCTGCAAAACTTTATAACGGGTAGAAGGCGGAGCGGACACTATGATGGGCGAGCCTCCCGGCGACTGCCAAATGACTTTCTTACCTCGGTGGTGGATCTGATTGGTGCTGCTAAAAATTTGTTGGCCTGGCTGGACAGGTAACTTCTAATTGTCGAGGTTCAAACAGCAGGGGGCATTTATTAAACTTCGGTGAACTAGGTTGGGTGTGACCCCAGCAAGACTGAAAATCTTATAACTTTTTAAAAAAATACTGCACGCAAGTTGCTGTTTCTTGTAGCTGGAATTGTTATGTTGCCAGTTTGTGTAGTGATGGCGGTTTAGTACGGCGAGTGCTAAATTGTGATTCAAATTTGTTCCAAAGATCTTTTTCAAAAACTTAGTTCGTAAAAAATAGTTTCATTTTTGTTTTCTTGTTTTAAAAGATTAAAGAGTTAATTCCCTTTTTATTATTTAGTTTTATAACATAAGGGACTAGAATTGATGTAATGATGTAATGACAGTTGGAATTACTGTCATACTAAATTGGTATACTTATGGTGAAGTATAGCATGGGGTATGAGATACCCCACATGGTTCGCCATGTTGCTGTTTTTCCAACTGGTTCACAGAAGGTTAAAAATGACCCCTGCCAAAATAGATGTATGCAGGATTTAGTTTCTGTTCCCTCACAGTACTGTATATGCCAGCATAATATACTGCTTTATACAGCTCCTATATACTTCTTTGCTGTAGTAATCTTAAACTTCTTCTATAGTGCTCCTATAGTGTACTTCTATTGTTCTCCTACTGTATGGTATGCCTCATCTATAAAGCTCCTATAGTGTGCCTCTTCTATAGTGCTTCTATAGTGTGCCTCATCTATAGTGCTCCTATAGTGTACTTCTATTGTGCTCCTACTGTATGGTGTGCCTCAAGTATAGTGTTCCTATACTGTACTTCTATAGTGCTCCTATGGTGTGCCTCATCTATAGTGCTCCTATAGTGTGCCTCATCTATAGTGCTCCTATAGTGTGCCTCATCTATAGTGCTCCTATAGTGTGCCTCATCTATAGTGCTCCTATAGTGTGCCTCTTCTATAGTGCTCCTATAGTGTGCCTCTTCTATAGTGCTCCTATAGTGTGCCTCTTCTATAGTGCTTCTATAGTGTGCCACTTCAATAGTGTGCCTCATCTAAAGTGCTCCTATAGTGTGCCTCTTCTATAGTGCTCCTATAGTGTGCCTCATCTATAGTGCTCCTATAGTGTACTTCTATAGTGCTCCTATGGTGTGCCTCATCTATAGTGCTCCTATACTGTATTTCTATAGTGCTCCTATGGTGTGCCTCATCTATAGTGCTCCTATACTGTACTTCTATAGTGCCCCTGTGGTGTGCCTCATCTATAGTGCTCCTATAGTGTGCCTCATCTATAGTGCTCCTATACTGTACTTCTATAGTGCTAGTATAGTGTGCCTCTTCTATAAGGCTCTTATAGTGTGCCTCTTCTATAGTGCTTTTATAGCGTGCTTCATCTATAGTGCTCCTTTACTGTACATCTATAGTGCTTATATAATGTGCCTCATCTATAGTGTTTCTATACTCTACCTCTATAGTGCTCCTATAGTGTGCCTCTTCTATACTGTACTTCTATAGTGTTCCTATAATATGCCTCTTCTATAGTGCTCTTATACTGTACTTCTGTAGTGCTCCTATAATGTACCTCTTCTATATGGCTTCTGTACTGTACTTCTATAGTGTTCCTATAATATACCTCTTCTATAGTGCTCCTATACTGTACTTCTGTAGTGCTCCTATACTGTACTTCTATAGGGCTTCTATACTGTACTTCTATAGTGTGCCTCATCTATAGTGTTCCCATACTGACCTTCTATAGTGCTCCTATAGTGTGCCTTTTCTATTGTGCTTTTATACTGTACTTCTGTAGTGCTCTTATAGTGTGCCTCATCTATAGTGTTCCTATACTGTACTTCTATAGTGCTCCTATAATATGCCTCTTCTATAGTGCTCCTATACTGTACTTCTGTAGTGCTCGTATAGTGTGCCTTTTCTATATGGCTTCTGTACTGTACTTCTATAGTGTTCCTATAATATACCTCTTCTATAGTGCTCCCTTACTGACCTTCTATAGTGCTCCTATAGTGTGCCTCTTCTATAGTGCTCTTATAGTGTTCCTCTTCTATAGGGCTCTTATAGTGTGCCTCATCTATAATGCTCCTATACTGGACTTCTTTAGTGCTCCTATAGTGTTTCTATACTGCCTTCTATAATGCTCCTATAGTGTGCATCTTATATAATGTTCCTATATGTGCATCTTCTATAATGCTCCTATAGTGTGCATCTTCTATAATGCTCCTATAGTATGCATCTTCTATAATGCTCCAATAGTGTGCATCTTATATAATGTTCCTATAGTGTGCCTTTGCTGTACTGCTATAGTGCTCCTATAGTGTTTCTATACTGCCATGCTGCTATAGTGTGCCTCTTCTATAGTGCTCCTATACTGTAATTTTATATTGTTCCTATAGTGTGCCTCATCTATAATGCTCCTATAGTGTGCCTCTTCTATAGTGCTCCTATAGTTTGCCTCTTCTAGTGTGCCTCTTCTATAGTGCTCTTATAGTGTGCCTCGTCTGTAGTACTCTTATGTACTACAGGAGGAGCACAGGAGCTAAATGCTGTGCTCCATTTTTTTAGTTATTAGTAGTTCCCGGGGGCTGAGTACTGTGTGTGGGGGGCCCCCTATGTGTGGGGGCCCCAGGACGACCGCCCCCTTCGCCCCCCCTATAATCCGGCCCTGCCTCCCCCTAGTGCCTAACACTAACCCTCCCCCTAGTGCCTAACACTAACCCTCCCCCTAGTGCCTAACCCTAACCCTCCCCCTAGTGCATAACCATAACTCTCCCCCTAGTGCCAAACCCTAACCCTCCCCCCAGGTGCCTAACCCTAACCCTCCCCCCTAGTGCCTAACCCTAACCCTCCACCCTAGAGCCTAACCCTAACCCTCCCCCTAGTGCCTATCCCTCCCCCTAGTGCCTAACCATAACTCTCCCCCTAGTGCCTAACCCTCCCCCTGGTGCCTAACCCCAACCCTCCCCCCTAGTGCCTAACCCTAACCCTCCCCCCTAGTGCCTAACCCTAACCCTCCCCCTAGTGCCTAACCCTAACCCTCCCCCTAGTGCCTAACCCTAACCCTCCCCCTAGTGCCTAACCCTCCCACTAGTGCCTAACCCTAACCCTTCCCTAGTGCGTAACCCTAACCCTTCCCTAGTGCGTAACCCTAACCCTTCCCCTAGTGCGTAACCCTAACCTTCCCCTAGTGCCTAACCCTAACCCTCCCCCTAGTGACTAACCCTAACCCTCCCCCTAGTGCCTAACCCTAACCCTCCCCCTAGTGCCTAACCCTCCCCCTAGTGACTAACCCTAACCCTCCCCCTAGTGCCTAACCCTCCCACTAGTGCCTAACCCTAACCCTTCCCTAGTGCGTAACCCTAACCCTCTCCCTAGTGCCTAACCCTCCCCCTAGTGCCTAACCCTAACCCTCCCCCTAGTGCCTAACCCTAACCCTCCCCCTAGTGCCTAACCCTAACCCTCCCCCTAGTGCCTAACCCTCCCCCTAGTGCCTAACCCTAATCCTCCGCCTAGTACCTAACCCTAACCCTCCCATTAGTGCCTAACCCTAACCCTCCCCCTAGTGCCTAACCCTCACACTAGTGCCTAACCCTAACCCTTCCCCTAGTGCCTAACCCTAACCCTTCCCCTAGTGCCTAACCCTAACCCTTCCCCTAGTGCCTAACCCTCCCCCTAGTGACTAACCCTAACCCTCCCCCTAGTGACTAACCCTAACCCTCCCCCTAGTGCCTAACCCTCCCCCTAGTGCCTAACCCTAACCCTCCCCCTAGTGCCTAACCCTAACCCTCCCCCTAGTGCCTATCCCTAACCCTTCCCTAGTGCGTAACCCTAACCCTATCCCTAGTGCCTAACCCTCCCCCTAGTGCCTAACCCTAACCCTCCCCCTAGTGCCTAACCCTAACCCTCCCCCTAGTACCTACCCCTAACCCTCCCCTTAGTGCCTAATCCTCCCCCTAGTGCCTAACCCTAATCCTCCCCCTAGTGCCTAACCCTCCCCCTAGTGCCTAACCCTCCCTCTAGTGCCTTTGCCTAACCCTCCCCCTAGTGCCTAACCCCCCACTAGTGCCTAACCCTAATCTTCCCCCTAGTGCCTTACCCTATCTCTCCCCCTAGTTCCTAACCCCCCCCCAGTGCCTAACCCTAACCCTCTCTCTAGTGCCTAACCCTAACCCTCCCCCTAGTGCAGTGTTGGCTAACCTTGACACTCCAGCTGTTATGGAACTACATAACCCAGCATGCACTGCTATAGTTTTGCTATTAGGGCATGCTAAAACTGTGGCAGGGCATGCTGGGATATATAGTTCCACAATAGCTGGAGTGTCAAGGTTAGCCAACACTGCCCTAGTGCCTTCCCCTAACCCTCCCCCTAGTGCCTACCCCTAACTCCCGCAAGTGCCTAACCCTAACCCTCCCACTAGTGCCTAACCCTCCCACTAGTGCCTACCCCTCCTCCTAGTGCCTAACCCTAACCCTCCCCCGAGTGCCTAACCCTAACACTCCTCCTAACCCCGCTACCTGCCATCAGGATGCTGGCATCAGGATTCTGGATGGTGTTGGGATTACAGCGCCAGCATTCTGAGCTGTGGGATACCGACAGCCGGGATTTAAACTACATCCCTCGATACAGGACCCTGTGGAGCAGCGCAAGTGGGAGAACGTTTTGTGAGGAAAATCAGTGAAGCCGTTGTGCTCACAATTGATTGTCTGGGTTAAAGTGTGACTGAGGGAGTCCCAGTAAGGAGGAAATTGCAATAGTCAATGGTAGAGATCACGGTTTCATGGAATAAAGTGTCCTGAGATATAAGTACATATAAATAACATTGCAGGCAGGTAGGATGCATAGTTGTGATGCCAGTTAGGTGGCCTCTTATGTCTGCTGGAAACAATAATAGCTCATTAACGGGTTGAATATGATGTAGCCAGAGGACATCCAGTAACGCGGGCCAAAATGAATGGCGTGAGATCCTGAGAGTAATGATACATTTGGGAATCATCCACATAGAGGTAATGCTGAGACACAAATGAGCTAATTCATGAGGTCACAGACAAATACCGCCAGGGTTCCAGGGGAATTACAGACAGGTGATGTGCTATAGACTTAGCAGCGATCAGGTGATTGACCTCCATAGGACAGTCTCTGTGGAGCGTTGGGAACAAAACCTTCATTGAAGATGGTCCAGTAGGTTCTGTGCGATGTGGGTATGGAAGCTTCTCAGGAAGCTCGGAGGCTCCTGGCACAGATGGGACAGTAATCTGATAGAGAATTTGGGTTAGAATTAGTAGCTTGAATAATGATGGAGAGACTACAGATGGTGGTTCCTGCGATTGGATGTGCACAAGAAACAGTAATTAGCAGTAATTTGTGAAGAAATAGTGTTGAGTAGACAGATGGCAGAGCGGGAGGAGAGAGAGAGAGAGAGAGAGTCTTACTTTCTGGGATGAAATGGAAAGAAGGTGCCTCAGGCTTCAGGAAGGAGCTTAGCAGCTAGCTGCTGGGAGAAGAGGATAGTAATTCATACCGTATCTTGTCCTTGATGTAGGAAGCAAGACCTTGGGTAATGAGGGTGGTCGGGCAGGTTGGTTTAGGAGGATTGAGAAGTGATGTAGATGTACTAACGAGAAATTTGGGTTTAGAAACCTGAGCGCAGATAAGTGAAGGAAAATCCCCAGCGTGCAGAGCATTTTGGTGGCATGGCAGATACCGTGTACTGTATTTGGGAAGTACAAAACTGTTACCAATGTCCTCCTACTTTCTGGGAGGGTTCTTGGTGTGTGGTGGCTGCAATCCAAGTGGGCAATGAGAGTTAATAGAAAGCTGGAGCCGCTGGCCGTGGGGTTGTTGTTAGGGTGTGACTGCAGTGTTGATGAGAGAGGTTCTATAGTGTGCTGAGTCGGAATGGGGTGGCTGGGTAGTGCCCAGGGGGGCTGGAATTTGGGATAGATCACCGGCTGCTGGATACAGAATTATTGATGGGTAGAGAAAACTAAAGGCTTTATATTATGGTGACAGGAGGTGGAAGGAGTCACAATTGGGTAAATGAAGATAGGAAATGAATGAATGAGAATGAAGTGGAGTAGTGGGACGTCAATATGTATGTATAACGGACTGTGAAGGCGCGGGGGGAGGGGACTATAGTCATCAGAGGGGATTATTCCTGCTGGTGGTTTTCACATCTTCTTCATCTCTGTAAGTAAATCACTGAGGGGCCCATTTATCATTTCATATTCGCGGTGTATCCCCCCAAAAACACCCACAAATATTCAGTATCCTCCAGATGTATGACGGAGGGATCACAGCGGTTATCTCCCATATCGGCTGCTGTCCCTCCTTTTCCCTCAGCAGCCCCCTTAGGCTTCTATGGGGGGGGTGGGCTGCTATGCTGTCAGATTTACCAAGATCCAGAAAGCGGCGCATTTTGTAGCCTGGCCCCGCGGATAGCGCCATGTAAAGATGCTGTTGTGCTGCTGTAGCCTATGAGCGGCATATGGCCAGATTAGCCAGAAGACGCAGAGGCACCTTTGCGTATCTATAATAGGGACGGGGCACATGGGCCCCTGGGTCCAGCGGGGGCCCGCACCACACACCCCGCACCCATATTTTCCAAATCGCACCTTTCCGAGGCCCGGCGTTGGGTGTCTCAGCCTGGCACAAAATGGCCGCTGAGGCCATTATCCCAGTGTTTTGCGCATGTGCAGTGAGGAAATCGCCGGGAAAATGTTGCGACCTCCACATGCGTAGTAGACTCTGGGCACAGACTAGTGCCGAGAGTCTACTGATGCCACGGTCATTGGTCAGATGTAGTCAGTCTGCTGCTGCCCACCGGGGAGAGAGGAGGGAGCCCTGGACCAGGAATGTACACGGGCCCCCTCCTCTCTTAATACGCCCCTGCGTTGGAGATGAGCTTCCGAAAAAGGGGCGTGGCCTTGTGAGTAAGCCATGTATCATTCAATGTGGGGGGCGTGGCTTCTGTGGGTGTGCCCAGCACTCCCGGAGACACAGGGCTGCCCACGGAGACTGTGCCGGCTCCTCCCCAGTGACAGGAAGTGCTGCCCGATTATGTCAGTGCAGCACCCAACTCCGTCACTTGGGAGGACCCGGCATCTTGGTGTCACCCCCCTGGAAGGGGACACCTGGGTGTGGTCCGCACCTCCCTTGTGACGCCTGTGGGGAGAGGGTACCAGAGGAGCCCCCCCTGGCAATGGTCTGTAGATCACACATGTGTAGGATCCCAGGCACCGGAGTGAAGAGACAGCTGACGCCACAACATTGCAGGGACAGGTCCTTCCGGAGCCCCTGTCCCTGCCTGTGCTTTGTCATACATCCTGGTGCTATGATCGCTTCCTGCAATGTAATCACTGGGCGCTAATATTGCGCCCACATCGCATTGAGTATGTGATCAATGATAAATGAGCCCCTAAATCACTTAATACAATAATCGTAGGCGCCTCCATCCCCAGCACATCCGTCTGACGAGACGGAACCTGCACAGTGACCTTTTCAGGCTATCGCCCTGCGCATCCGAGCAGGGTGGGAACGAGGAGCATCGCTATAATAAAATGAAGTATATAAAGGGCCGTGACCTGTACGTAACTCAGTCCAGAGAAAAATACCTTTTAATATTTTTCTTCTCATCCTTTGTGCTGAAGTCGCTGACTATAAATTTTGTTTTACATTTTATTCCATTAAAAAAAAAGAGAGATCGGCCGTTGAGTGAGAGCGTTTCCTCTGATTGATAAATACAGTGATGTGAATGGGAGCTCTGAACGCTGGAGAGGAGGCATTCATCATTCCCGTACATGACATCCTGGCTCAGCCGCAGGCGGTCAGCGTGACCTGGTTCTGTCCGGTCAGATTAGAGTCACGGTGCCATTAGACGCCGCGTACCCTTCCCACATCAGTGCAGACAAATCTACCGGGGCTCTTCATATGAATTAAAGACACTTTCACAAAGCTCCAAGATTCATATGTAATGAAATGTACAATACAGGGAGGAATTGTTATTCTGCTACAGGATAGACACAACTCTAATCTGGTGTCCCAGGGGGCGATCACATGAGTGTAAAACGTACAGTATTGTGTATCCACAATATTCATTAGTTTTACATTACAATGAATAAATCCCTCACGGCAGAAATAGAATTCTGCACCCAGCGCATATCAGCTATATGTGTATATATGTATATATATATTGTGATAGGATCACTGGTAAAGTGGTCTGTGGCAGGGACATTTATCCCAGATTCCTGTCTTATGTGTTTTAAATCCCCAGGAGAAAGTCTGCAGTGTAGCAGGCTTGAGTTTCAGCTTTTTGAAAAGCCGGTTTGGGACCTGGGGGTTGTGGGTGAGAGGAGAGGGAGGGCTCCACCCACGGCCACTCCAGGTTTTGGTTCTCTTAGCCTGGTAACAGGATTGTTAGGGTTTCCACCTGAGAGTGGCCAATATAAGCCTAGTGTGTGGAGGGCTGAGTGTCTCACCTGGGAGAGCAGACAGGGAGTTTGCTCAGAGACACTTGAAAACCTATCTGTGAGTGTTGTGCTGTGCCCTTGTTGCTGGTGAGGGCATTAGGCCCTGCCAGGTTCTGGTAGTGAGGGAACCACCTGTGAAGTTAGTGCCCCGACAGGGCTAGAATTTACGTTTATGTTTTCTCTGTGTTATTTCTGATATTGCACAATAAAGACTGGCGCCGACCAGCTTGTACTTGCATCCAGACTGGTGTGCTGCTTCCCAGCTGCTGTGTGTAAGGAAGGAGACCTCTACCCAGGAGAGGGACCCCCTAACCTGACTGTGTCACAATATATATATATTATATATATATATTATATCCCACATTACGCACATATAAATAAAGGCGGATATTTGCCCTGTACGTGGAGTTGAACGCATCTCGCATATCGCTGCACTAGGTTTGTTAGTTGTCATTATCAGAATATAGTAACCTATACTAAGGCCCACATTTATTAATGATTGCTATTGCAATGCGATCTGAGCATCACATTACCGCCCACGATCGCATTGCAATATGCGATCATAGCGCCCAGATGTATCATCCAAAATGAGCCCGTCCCTGCGATGTGCCCGGAGAGCTGCCGCGCTTGCTGCGCGGTCACGCTGACTGCACATGAACGCCCGCCATTGCTGGGGAGACCTCTGGAAGAACCCTCCGCCGGCTAATTATGTGCGGTGTAGCCCATAGACTACAGCGGCTAACGCCATCTTCAGATGTTGGTCAATTTGCCAGCATTGCATCCTCCATCGAAACCTAAGGGGGGTGCAGCTGCGGGAATGGTGGGTCCCTCCTTCATACATCCGGGGGATACTAAGTATTTGTGGTTAACCCTCGAAAATGGGAGTTTTCGGGGATTATACCTCAAATGTACAATGATAAATGGGCCCCTAAATGCGCAATATATACCAGGATACGTCCAACCGTGCATCGCCCACAGTCCCGTTGTCGCGCCCTTACTGAAATATACGCTGCCATACTGTCTGCAAAGTCTCTCACCTCCACCTCATTTGCATAGAATGCCACTGGCATTAGTATAACGCGTGGCTGGCAGCAGAGTATAGAATGACACTGGCATTAGTATAACGCGTGGCTGGCAGCAGAGTATAGGATGACACTGGCATTAGTATAACGCGTGGCTGGCAGCTGAGTATAGAATGACACTGGCATTAGTATAACGCGTGGCTGGCAGCAGAGTATAGGATGACACTGGCATTAGTATAACGCGTGGCTGGCAGCAGAGTATAGAATGACACTGGCATTAGTATAACGCGTGGCTGGCAGCAGAGTATAGAATGCCACTGGCATTAGTATAACACGTGGCTGGCAGCAGAGTATAGGATGACACTGGCATTAGTATAACGCGTGGCTGGCAGCAGAGTATAGAATGACACTGGCATTAGTATAACGCGTGGCTCGCAGCAGAGTATAGAATGCCACTGGCATTAGTATAACACGTGGCTGGCAGCAGAGTATAGGATGACACTGGCATTAGTATAACGCGTGGCTGGCAGCAGAGTATAGGATGACACTGGCATTAGTATAACGCGTGGCTGGCAGCAGAGTATAGAAATGTGTATAATGAGGAATGAGGACAAACCATGGCATTACATGTACCCTGGGCAATGCCACATAACCAGTTCCGGATTACCAAATAGGCAGATTAGGAACCAGCCTATGGGCCCTGCGCTTTTTAGGGGCCCCTGACAACAGATCAAATTAATATTAATTTGCGCTTCAAAGAAAATGACAATCAGGGTATCTGAAATTGTTTCCAAAACATAGAAAAAAAGTAATGAATGTTTTGGTAAAATGAATAAACAAATTAGGGGAGAATTTGCGAGGGGGGTCCCGAGATTTCGACTGCCTAGGGTCCTCCACAGGGTTTAATCTGGCACTGCATATAACTAAGGTCAGGCTGGAGGACCCTCCAAGTGTTACCAGTTTTCATAGATAATACATTTTAAATGGCACACAGATACAATCCCCCCTCCCCTACCCAGCTCAGGTGTCCCCTCAGATGTCATTCTAGGAAGGGATGACTTAACGTCCCTCTCTGATTTGTGGGTTTGTTTAACCATACTGTAACCCTGCTGCATCAATGCTTGTAGTATATCATTGCAGAAACGGGCCCAGCTGTTACATTGCTTTTCTTACACTTTTCTGAGCGTAAATATATATTAGGTTCATCTGTGCTCTCCAGATTACAGCAATATGGAAAAAGTCATCAGAATTTTGGCTTGTTGAAGAGGTTGGACTCAAGGAGCCGGTAATATTCTCCTGCATAAACCTTTGTAATAATATCAATTATTTGCACAAATCTTCTTTGATACAGACTATAATTGTGCTGCCAGCTAGGGTCCTGCAGTGTCCCAGGTTCCACACTTGTACATGTAGTCAGCAGTGCTGTCAGAAAGAGGTACAGTAGATAGACCTCATCGCCCAAATGAAACAGAATCGGAAGCCTTATTGCTGACTGATCTCACAATTGCCTATGGCATACACAGAGATCCGGGTGAGGCCAGATGGTTCTCTCACACAAAGAATTGTGAAAATGCACCCTGATAGTGATGTCGGAATGATAGGGGCGGGAAGGCTGCATTTATTGCCGAAAACTCAATGTGGGTGACTTGTGTGCGAGTCTATTAGGGCCAAAAATTACTTTTAAAAGTAACTATGAAGATCAACCACTTCCTTTGTCAGCAACTCCCAGCTTAGACCTTGCCCTGACAGAGAGGCAAGGGTTCCCCAACCAGACACAGACTATGGGAGACAAACATTAAGAAAATGTAACCTCTGTTCATTTCTAGTAAAACAAAGTTGCTGTAATGGGTCACAGTTATAGAATAATTAGTTTGGTTCACATAAACACAATAAATCGCATAAATCTCAGTAACACTCACTATTACCCCTTTTCTAAAATAAATATAACCCCACTGTCCATTTGCTGTTACTTCAAGAATATACAAAGATCAACTATATTACATTTAATAGCTAGAATTTCTATATTTATCAATCTTATTGATTATTTCCTAAACTAAATTACCAACATCCTTTACACATTAGTAGAATGACCCAGTAACCTAATACGGTAGAGCTGTCATTGATAACTCAAGTTACAGTTAATTCTTTATGCACCTGTTGTGGCCCTGAAAGTGTATTCACAACTGAGGGTCAAAGGGCAATATTGCAGCATTGATATGAAAATAGGGGCAGTGTCCCTATATCACACATCAAACTTGTATGTAGTAATGGGTTCCTCTCATCAAATCAGGGGACCAAGATCAGGACGCAACTTACCCTCCAAAAGGTAGGCACAGGAATCTCAGCTTGGCTTTCTATGTGGCACCACAAGTCCCAGCAACTCTTGGCTGCCCTTGTCTTCAGATAGTCTGTGACTGTTCGCAGCAAATCTCTCTCTCTCAAACACTCTTGTCCTGCACCTTTCTCCCTGTCTCTGTTGCTGGTCCCTGTATTTTCTCTCCCCACTGGGCTCTACACCCTTTTACAAAATGGCACTGGGCTCTACACCCTTATACAAAATGGCACTGGGCGCTACACCCTTATACAAAATGGCACTGGGCTCTACACCCTTTTACAAAATGGCACTGGGCTCTGCACCCTTTTACAAAATGGCACTGGGCTCTACACCCTTTTACAAAATGGCACTGGGCTCTACACCCTTTTACAAAATGGCACTGGGCTCTACACCCTTTTACAAAATGGCACTGGGCTCTACACCCTTTTACAAAATGGCAACTTCTGGCTAACGTGTATGTAAAAGTTTCCATTCTGTGACTGCACTTCAGAAGTATCCTAATTGTGTCTGCTCTCTAGCAGATTATAAGATACTGTTCTCTGTTACCAGTCATTAATGTATACAAAGGCTTAAGATGCCCATAGAATATGTAAATTCTGCTGGGTTTCTTAGAAATACCCGGGTGGAAATGACTGTAGATCCCATTAAGCATCAGAGATCTTTCAGGCACTGACCAGTTGGCTGGATAACGACCATATCTAAGCGTTTACAAAATGTCCTCCGTGGAATCCAGGTATTCTGCCCAAGTGTATTTGGCCAAAATGGACACTAATTCCGACCATGATTGATGAGTACCGTAGGAGTCTGGCGGCAATGGAATTACTGGCAGGTGGTAGCTAATCACTGTCCCCCACCAGCACAATATTATCTCCAGTATTCACCATTGTAATAACCTTCTGAATCTTGTATATATTTTATATATATGTTTCCCTCAGCCTTTATGTCAGGGTTAGCAGCTGTCTTTATATGGTCTGGTCACATTGCACTTCTCATGTGTTTCCTGAAGTCGGTCTCTGTTAGATTTCTTGGACAATTGTGAAAATAACAGTGAAAGACCACGGATGATTTATAGTGCAATAGGCCTGATAGTCGCTGTGTAATGTGGACAGACCCATGTAGGCTAATGCACCCATGTTCTTCTCCCAGTCAAGAACAGACATGCATTAATACGCCATGTTTTCCTAATAAAAAGCACCAGAAAAAATAAACCTAGTTCATTGCTTCCATCGCTAACCCTCACTATATTAACCATATTGTGTTATATTCTGGCAGGTCTCCCTTTGTCAGTGTCACGGAATATTCACTGCTGAAAAATAATATTGTTCAACTGTGCCTGGAACTCACAACCATCGTGCAACAGGTGAGGAGATGAAATGTGTGTGATAAGAGCACGAGGGGAGAGGGCATGAGATGGGTGTGATAAGAGCACGAGGGAGAGGGCATGAGATGGGTGTGATAGGAGCACGAGGGAGCGGGCATGAGATGGGTGTAATAAGAGCATGATGGGAGAGGGCATGAGATGTGTGTGCAGTGTGGGACTGGTACATGAAGGGCCCATCGGGGGAATGCTGTGGCAGGGGCCCATGCGAAAGGGGTGTGGCATCCACCAGAGGGGGTGTGGTCAGCCACCACAGAAGCTTGGCAATCCAAGCCCCCATGCTGAGCAGTGGTCCTGCTCCAACAGGTAACTGGCCGTCTAATAGAATAACCATCTAAAATATGAGGTCTGGAACCTGTCACCTAGGGGAGGTTTGTGGGCCCATAGGCAGTGGGGCCCTCTGGGGATTTTCCCTCTACCCCTGTGGGCCACTCCAGTCCTGTGTGTGTGATAAGATCACGACAATTGACGTATGGAAAGCATCGCTACATCTTTTCTAGGAAACATTTTTATGATGCCTTATTTATTTATTACCAGTTATTTATATAGCGCACAGATATTCCGCAGCGCTATACAGAGAATATTTCAGTCATTCACATCTTATTGTGAGGAAACCATAATTGTACTGTACACTACACAGAAGTGCATTCCTATCACTGCAATGGTTGCTGGCTGCCCACCAAGTGGGAGATGAATGAGATTTACCAAACTGCCCAGTGGAATTTTCATCTTGTTCTGCAAAGTTCTGCCTGTTTTACTGGTGTAAATTCACCCTCTGTGATCCCAATCCGACCCCAAATTTACAAATACAGAGACCGATTCAGGGTTATTCACAAGTCAGTCGCATTTTCATAGGTTTATATGCAGAAATAAATGCGCAGATTCGCCTGTGTGCGGAGTTACAGGCGTCTTTATGCCGCAATGAGCCTGTCTGTCTGCTTGAGGAGCCATATAAATAACTACTGTATAATATTAATGAAAAAAATGTGTTTTGTTTCCAGGAGGTAGAAAACACGAATACTGTGCTCTGCAAATCTTGTCATCACCCATTAGTAACCTATTGCATTGTTTATCTTGATCGGAAATGAAATGCTGGAAACAGGGAGTTTATAGACACAGGGCCTTGATAAAGATCTCATGAGTCATTAAATTGTGTTGCATGTAGAGATAGATGCTGGCAACCAAAATTCCCACTAGCGCTAAACATAAACTAACGCTGCTAGGAAACGAGGAATGAATCAATCAATAAAATGCACATACAGCACGGGACCGGCTTCCAGCCCGGGGGAGGAATTGCCAGGTTACTGTACAGCTGGAGCACAGTTATCTGGGACACAAGCTGCATCAAGTGACTTGTTGGGCTTTTCGGAATTTAATAAATAAGCCCCTTAAATCGGAAGTTGTATGTATAAATGAAAGTTGTCATGTAGGGTTGTTTTCTCCTAACTCTCGCTTTTCTAATCTGCTTTTGGTGATAGTGGATGAACGTTAGTGGAATACACATGATTGACTTCTGAAACAGGGAATTCATTGTTTATTGATAACACCATAATCAGTATAGTGGATCCTATAAAGCACTAAGCAGCAAGGGTAAAGCCACGTACGCACTAGGCGATAAATTGGATGATATGAACGATATCGTTCATCGCGTTCAATATCATCCAGTATCCAATATCGATAATGAAGCACGCTCCCGCAGATCGTTAACGATGTCTTTCATCGCCCGTACTTGCAGGACAACCTGACGATATCGGGGATGAGGGAGGGTGCCGTCACTGAACGATATCATTAACAATATCGTTCAGTGTGTATGCTTAATGTCATTAACGACATTGAGCCCGGCAGTGCAGGGGACACAGGAGCATATCGTTAAGTGTGTATGCGGCTTTAGGCAGAAGAGGCCACTGCACTTGGCGCAGGGAGTCTCCGGTACAGAAGGGACAGATCTGATACTGAACACTCATTGTTTCTGATATGCCAAAATTATTACATGAAACGTGACTTTTTATGCTATAGTCAGCGGTGGAACCACCATTGCAGGGGCTCCTGAAGTTAAGCAGGGGACACATCACACTCTGGGCCTGATTCAGACCCGCTCGCGAGCGCTCTCAAGCGGGTCGACGTTGGGCCAGTGCGCATGCGCACGACGGACCCGGCTCTGTCGTGCGCATGCGCGAGACCCGGATAGCAACGGGCAAGCCGTCACTGTGGGTCTCGCTACAAAGGGGGCGTGCTATCGATGGTGAGTGACAGTACGCCCCTGTTGGTGGGCGTGCCGGGGGCCTGGCTGGTCAGACGGAGGCGTTCCCATGGGAACGCCTACTATCTGGGGCCGGCCCCACTGACATCACTAGTGATGTCAGTGGGAGTGCTCTCGGCTCTGATAGAGCCAAAAGCACTCCAGGGCTTGTGGCAGACGAGACCCTACCACAAGGGTCTCGTCGCAAGCCCAATGGTCGCGATGGTCTTGACCATCACAACCATCTTTTTGGCCGCTCGCTATAGCTGTGGGTGGTCACACACAGCTATGCGAGCGGCCAGGAGGCCGCTCTAAAATCAGGAAGGACGCCCTGATTCAGAGCGACCGCTCTGTCAGAGCGTCCGGCTCTGAATCAGGGCCTCTGTGCAAGGGCAATAGTTCCACCACTTCCTGCACCCATCATCTTGTGATGATAAAACTGGGCCCTCAGAACAGAAAAGTGGGGCCCCCTCCACATCAGAATTTTGCTCTGAGGCTCTGCAATGTAGTGTTCCGCCCCTGGCTCTGGTACTGTGCACCAATGCTGCATTACAGCAGAGAGAGAGTTAAAATAAAATTACTTCAAATAAATTTAATGAGAGCTCCACATCTGTTTTCTGCTTAATGTTTATTGATTCATTTCTCAGTGGGCAAAATTCCATATAAAATAATATGTGAAGCTCTAGCTGGAGGAATGAGGGGGGTGGAGGGGGTTGGGTGCGAATCTTCACTGGCTGAGGTACCTGGGAATATGGAAATGTCTTTGATCTTCATTCCTCTGTATTCAATTAGCTAGATAGGTTGCTTTCGCCCCCGGCAGTTTTTGAACGTGTTCAGATAACTTAAAAGCGAATGTCCCTTTTACTGCCCCACCGCGTGTCAGCGCCTCTTTAATGTTTTGCTGGAGATTTCAAAAAATAACAGATGAACAGTAGCGCACCTTGTAGATCAATTAAAAGATAAAAATATGGCGAGGACCAAAGGCTGCGCAGAAGTGACACGCATAGGAGGAAATGTTCCCTGTCTTATTGGCCCATCTACTGTCCAGATATAGAAGGGTATATTTCTGATACTGTACCATAGGTCTGCACCGCTGTACAGATATAGAAGTGTATATTTCTGATACTGTACCATATGTCTGCACCGCTGTACAGATATAGAAGGGTATATTTCTGATACTGTACAATATGTCGGCACCGCTGTACAGATATAGAAGGGTATATTTCTGATACTGTACAATATGTCTGCACCGCTGTACAGATATAGAAGGGTATATTTCTGATACTGTACCATAGGTCTGCACCGCTGTACAGATATAGAAGGGTATATTTCTGATACTGTACCATAGGTCTGCACCGCTGTACAGATATAGAAGGGTATATTTCTGATACTGTACCATAGGTCTGCACCGCTGTACAGATATAGAAGGGTATATTTCTGATACTGTACCATAGGTCTGCACCGCTGTACAGATATAGAAGGGTATATTTCTGATACTGTACCATAGGTCTGCACCGCTGTACAGATATAGAATGGTATATTTCTGATACTGTACCATATGTCTGCACCGCTGTACAGATATAGAAGGTATATTTCTCATACTGTACCATATGTCTGCACCGCTGTACAGATATAGAAGGGTATATTTCTGATACTGTACCATATGTCTGCACCGCTGTACAGATATAGAAGAGTATATTTCTGATACTGTACCATAGGTCTGCACCGCTGTACAGATATAGAAGGTATATTTCTGATACTGTGACATATGTCTGCACCGCTGTACAGATATAGAAGGTATATTTCTCATACTGTACCATATGTCTGCACCGCTGTACAGATATAGAAGGGTATATTTCTGATACTGTACCATATGTCTGCACCGCTCTACAGATATAGAAGGGTATATTACTGATTCTGTACCATATGTCTGCACCACTGTACAGATATAGAAGGTATATTTCTGATACTGTACCATATGTCTGCACCACTGTACAGATATAGAAGGTATATTTCTGATACTGTACCATATGTCTGCACCACTGTACAGATATAGAAGGGTATATTTCTGATACTGTACCATAGGTCTGCACCGCTGTACAGATATAGAAGGAATATTTCTGACACTGTACCATATGTCTGCACCGCTGTACAGATATTGAAGGGTATATTTCTGACACTGTACCATAGGTCTGCACCGCTGTACAGATATAGAAGGGTATATTTCTGATACTGTACCATAGCTCTGCACCGCTGTACAGATATAGAAGGTATATTTCTGATACTGTACAATATGTCTGCACCGCTGTACAGATATAGAAGGGTATATTTCTGATACTGTATCATCTGTCTGCACCGCTGTACAGATATAGAAGGTATATTTCTGATACTGTACAATATGTCTGCACCGCTGTACAGATATAGAAGGGTATATTTCTGATACTGTACCATAGGTCTGCACCGCTGTACAGATATAGAAGGGTATATTTCTGATACTGTATCATATGTCTGCACCGCTGTACAGATATAGAAGGGTATATTTCTGATACTGTATCATATGTCTGCACCGCTGTACAGATATAGAAGGGTATATTTCTGATACTGTACCATATGTCGGCACCGCTGTACAGATATAGAAGGGTATATTTCTGATACTGTACCATATGTCTGCACCGCTGTACAGATATAGAAGGTATATTTCTGATACTGTACAATATGTCTGCACCGCTGTACAGATATAGAAGGTATATTTCTGATACTGTACCATATGTCTGCACCGCTGTACAGATATAGAAGGGTATATTTCTGATACTGTACCATATGTCTGCACCGCTGTACAGATATAGAAGGTATATTTCTGACACTACCATATGTCTGCACCGCTCTACAGATACAGAAGGGTATATTTCTGATACTGTACCATATGTCTGCACCGCTGTACAGATATAGAAGGGTATATTTCTGATACTGTACCATATGTCTGCACCGCTGTACAGATATAGAAGGTATATTTCTGATACTGTACCATATGTCTGCACCGCTGTACAGATATAGAAGGTATATTTCTGATACTGTACCATAGGTCTGCACCGCTGTACAGATACAGAAGGGTACATTTCTGATACTGTACCATATGTCTGCACCGCTGTACAGATATAGAAGGTATATTTCTGATACTGTACCATATGTCTGCACCGCTGTACAGATATAGAAGGGTATATTTCTGATACTGTACCATATGTCTGCACCGCTGTACAGATATAGAAGGTATATTTCTGATACTGTACGATATGTCTGCACCGCTGTATATATATAGAAGGGTATATTTCTGATACTGTACCATAGGTCTGCACCGCTGTACAGATATAGAAGGGTATATTTCTGATACTGTACCATATGTCTGCACCGCTGTACAGATATAGAAGGTATATTTCTGATACTGTACCATAGGTCTGCACCGCTGTACAGATATAGAAGGGTATATTTCTGATACTGTACCATATGTCTGCACCGCTGTACAGATATAGAAGGGTATATTTCTGATTTCTGATACTGTACCATATGTCTGCACCGCTGTACAGATATAGAAGGTATATTTCTGATACTGTATCATATGTCTGCACCGCTGTACAGATATAGAAGGTATATTTCTGATACTGTACCATAGGTCTGCACCGCTGTACAGATATAGAAGGGTATATTTCTGATACTGTACCATATGTCTGCACCGCTGTACAGATATAGAAGGGTATATTTCTGATACTGTACCATATGTCTGCACCGCTGTACAGATATAGAAGGGTATATTTCTGATACTGTACCATATGTCTGCACCGCTGTACAGATATAGAAGGTATATTTCTGATACTGTACCATATGTCTGCACCGCTGTACAGATATAGAAGGTAGATTTCTGATACTGTACCATATGTCTGCACCGCTGTACAGATATAGAAGGGTATATTTCTGATACTGTACCATATGTCTGCACCGCTGTACAGATATAGAAGGGTATATTTCTGATACTGTATCATATGTCTGCACCGCTGTACAGATATAGAAGGGTATATTTCTGATACTGTACCATATGTCTGTACCGCTGTACAGATATAGAAGGGTATATTTCTGATACTGTACCATATGTCTGCACCGCTGTACAGATATAGAAGGGTATATTTCTGACACTGTACCATATGTCTGCACCGCTGTACAGATATAGAAGGTATATTTCTGATACTGTACCATATGTCTGCACCGCTGTACAGATACAGAAGGTATATTTCTGATACTGTACCATATGTCTGCACCGCTGTACAGATATAGAAGGGTATATTTCTGATACTGTACCATATGTCTGCACCGCTGTACAGATATAGAAGGTATATTTCTGATACTGTACCATATGTCTGCACCGCTGTACAGATATAGAAGGTATATTTCTGATACTGTACCATAGGTCTGCACCGCTGTACAGATATAGAAGGGTATATTTCTGATACTGTACCATATGTCTGCACCGCTGTACAGATATAGAAGGTATATTTCTGATACTGTACCATATGTCTGCACCGCTGTACAGATATAGAAGGTATATTTCTCATACTGTACCATATGTCTGCACCGCTGTACAGATATAGAAGGGTATATTTCTGATACTGTACCATATGTCTGCACCGCTGTACAGATATAGAAGGGATATATTTCTGATACTGTACCATAGGTCTGCACCGCTGTACAGATATAGAAGGTATATTTCTGATACTGTGACATATGTCTGCACCGCTGTACAGATATAGAAGGTATATTTCTCATACTGTACCATATGTCTGCACCGCTGTACAGATATAGAAGGGTATATTTCTGATACTGTACCATATGTCTGCACCGCTCTACAGATATAGAAGGGTATATTACTGATTCTGTACCATATGTCTGCACCACTGTACAGATATAGAAGGTATATTTCTGATACTGTACCATATGTCTGCACCACTGTACAGATATAGAAGGTATATTTCTGATACTGTACCATATGTCTGCACCACTGTACAGATATAGAAGGGTATATTTCTGATACTGTACCATATGTCTGCACCGCTGTACAGATATTGAAGGGTATATTTCTGACACTGTACCATAGGTCTGCACCGCTGTACAGATATAGAAGGGTATATTTCTGATACTGTACCATAGGTCTGCACCGCTGTACAGATATAGAAGGTATATTTCTGATACTGTACAATATGTCTGCACCGCTGTACAGATATAGAAGGTATATTTCTGATACTGTACCATATGTCTGCACCGCTGTACAGATATAGAAGGGTATATTTCTGATACTGTACCATATGTCTGCACCGCTGTACAGATATAGAAGGTATATTTCTGATACTGTACAATATGTCTGCACCGCTGTACAGATATAGAAGGTATATTTCTGATACTGTACCATATGTCTGCACCGCTGTACAGATATAGAAGGGTATATTTCTGATACTGTACCATATGTCTGCACCGCTGTACAGATATAGAAGGTATATTTCTGACACTACCATATGTCTGCACCGCTCTACAGATACAGAAGGGTATATTTCTGATACTGTACCATATGTCTGCACCGCTGTACAGATATAGAAGGGTATATTTCTGATACTGTACCATATGTCTGCACCGCTGTACAGATATAGAAGGTATATTTCTGATACTGTACCATAGGTCTGCACCGCTGTACAGATACAGAAGGGTAAATTTCTGATACTGTACCATATGTCTGCACCGCTGTACAGATATAGAAGGTATATTTCTGATACTGTACCATATGTCTGCACCGCTGTACAGATATAGAAGGGTATATTTCTGATACTGTACCATATGTCTGCACCGCTGTACAGATATAGAAGGTATATTTCTGATACTGTACGATATGTCTGCACCGCTGTATATATATAGAAGGGTATATTTCTGATACTGTACCATAGGTCTGCACCGCTGTACAGATATAGAAGGGTATATTTCTGATACTGTACCATATGTCTGCACCGCTGTACAGATATAGAAGGGTATATTTCTGATACTGTACCATATGTCTGCACCGCTGTACAGATATAGAAGGTATATTTCTGATACTGTACCATATGTCTACACCGCTGTACAGATATAGAAGGTAGATTTCTGATACTGTACCATATGTCTGCACCGCTGTACAGATATAGAAGGGTATATTTCTGATACTGTACCATATGTCTGCACCGCTGTACAGATATAGAAGGGTATATTTCTGATACTGTATCATATGTCTGCACCGCTGTACAGATATAGACGGTATATTTCTGATACTGTACCATATGTCTGCACCGCTGTACAGATATAGAAGGGTATATTTCTAATACTGTTCCATATGTCTGCACCGCTGTACAGATATAGAAGGGTATATTTCTGATACTGTACCATATGTCTGCACCGCTGTACAGATATAGAAGGGTATATTTCTGACACTGTACCATATGTCTGCACCGCTGTACAGATATAGAAGGTATATTTCTGATACTGTACCATATGTCTGCACCGCTGTACAGATATAGAAGGTATATTTCTGATACTGTACCATATGTCTGCACCGCTGTACAGATATAGAAGGGTATATTTCTGATACTGTACCATATGTCTGCACCGCTGTACAGATATAGAAGGTATATTTCTGATACTGTACCATATGTCTGCACCGCTGTACAGATATAGAAGGTATATTTCTGATACTGTACCATAGGTCTGCACCGCTGTACAGATATAGAAGGGTATATTTCTGATACTGTACCATATGTCTTCACCGCTGTACAGATATAGAAGGTATATTTCTGATACTGTACCATATGTCTGCACCGCTGTACAGATATAGAAGGGTATATTTCTGATACTGTACCATAGGTCTGCACCGCTGTACAGATATAGAAGGGTATATTTCTGATACTGTACCATAGGTCTGCACCGCTGTACAGATATAGAAGGTATATTTCTGATACTGTACCATATGTCTGCACCGCTGTACAGATATAGAAGGGTATATATCTGATACTGTACCATATGTCTGCACCGCTGTACAGATATAGAAGGGTATATTTCTGATACTGTACCATATGTCTGCACCGCTGTACAGATATACAAGGTATATTTCTGATACTGTACCATATGTCTGCACCGCTGTACAGATATAGAAGGGTATATTGCTGATACTGTACCATATGTCTGCACCGCTGTACAGATATAGAAGGGTATATTTCTGATACTGTACCATATGTCTGCACCGCTGTACAGATATAGAAGGGTATATTTCTGATACTGTACCATATGTCTGCACCGCTGTACAGATATAGAAGGGTATATTTCTGATACTGTACCATATGTCTGCACCGCTGTACAGATACAGAAGGGTTTATTTCTGATACTGTACAATATGTCTGCACCGCTGTACAGATATAGAAGGTATATTTCTGATACTGTACCATAGGTCTGCACCGCTGTACAGATATAGAAGGGTATATTTCTGATACTGTATCATATGTCTGCACCGCTGTACAGATATAGAAGGTATATTTCTGATACTGTACAATATGTCTGCACCGCTGTACAGATATAGAAGGTATATTTCTGATACTGTACCATATGTCTGCACCGCTGTACAGATATAGAAGGTATATTTCTGATACTGTATCATATGTCTGCACCGCTGTACAGATATAGAAGGGTATATTTCTGATACTGTACCATATGTCTGCACCGCTGTACAGATATAGAAGGGTATATTTCTGATACTGTACCATAGGTCTGCACCGCTGTACAGATATAGAAGGTATATTTCTGATACTGTATCATATGTCTGCACCGCTGTACAGATACAGAAGGGTATATTTCTGATACTGTATCATAGGTCTGCACCGCTGTACAGATATAGAAGGTATATTTCTGACACTGTACCATATGTCTGCACCGCTGTACAGATATAGAAGGGTATATTTCTGATACTGTACCATAGGTCTGCACCGCTGTACAGATATAGAAGGGTATATTTCTGATACTGTACCATAGGTCTGCACCGCTGTACAGATATAGAAGGTATATTTCTGATACTGTACCATATGTCTGCACCGCTGTACAGATATAGAAGGGTATATTTCAGATACTGTACCATATGTCTGCACCGCTGTACAGATATAGAAGGGTATATTTCTGATACTGTACCATATGTCTGCACCGCTGTACAGATATAGAAGGTATATTTCTGATACTGTACCATATGTCTGCACCGCTGTACAGATATAGTAGGGTATATTTCTGATACTGTACAATATGTCTGCACCGCTGTACAGATATAGAAGGTATATTTCTGATACTGTACCATATGTCTGCACCGCTGTACAGATATAGAAGGGTATATTTCTGATACTGTACCATATGTCTGCACCGCTGTACAGATATAGAAGGTATATTTCTGATACTGTACCATATGTCTGCACCGCTGTACAGATATAGAAGGGTATATTTCTGATACTGTACAATATGTCTGCACCGCTGTACAGATATAGAAGGTATATTTCTGATACTGTACCATATGTCTGCACCGCTGTACATATATAGAAGGTATATTTCTGATACTGTACCATATGTCTGCACCGCTGTACAGATATAGAAGGTATATTTCTGATACTGTACCATATGTCTGCACCGCTGTACAGATATAGCAGGTATATTTCTGATACTGTACCATATGTCTGCACCGCTGTACAGATACAGAAGGGTATATTTCTGATACTGTACCATATGTCTGCACCGCTGTACAGATATAGAAGGGTATATTTCTGATACTGTACCATATGTCTGCACCGCTGTACAGATATAGAAGGGTATATTTCTGATACTGTACCATATGTCTGCACCGCTGTACAGATATAGAAGGTATATTTCTGATACTCTGATACTGTACCATATGTCTGCACCGCTGTACAGATATAGAAGGTATATTTCTGATACTGTACCATAGGTCTGCACCGCTGTACAGATATAGAAGGGTACATTTCTGATACTGTACCATATGTCTGCACCGCTGTACAGATATAGAAGGTATATTTCTGATACTGTACCATATGTCTGCACCGCTGTACAGATATAGAAGGGTATATTTCTGATACTGTACCATATGTCTGCACCGCTTTACAGATATAGAAGGTATATTTCTGATACTGTACCATATGTCTGCACCGCTGTACAGATATAGAAGGTATATTTCTGATACTGTACCATAGGTCTGCACCGCTGTACAGATATAGAAGGGTATATTTCTGATACTGTATCATTTGTCTGCACCGCTGTACAGATATAGAAGGGTATATTTCTGATACTGTACCATAGGTCTGCACCGCTGTACAGATATAGAAGGGTATATTTCTGATACTGTACCATATGTCTGCACCGCTGTACAGATATAGAAGTGTATATTTCTGACACTGTACCATATGTCTGCACCGCTGTACAGATATAGAAGGGTATATTTCTGATACTGTACCATAGGTCTGCACCGCTGTACAGATATAGAAGGGTACATTTCTGATACTGTACCATATGTCTGCACCGCTGTACAGATATAGAAGGTATATTTCTGATACTGTACCATATGTCTGCACCGCTGTACAGATATAGAAGGGTATATTTCTGATACTGTACCATATGTCTGCACCGCTGTACAGATACAGTAGGTATATTTCTGATACTGTACCATATGTCTGCACCGCTGTACAGATATAGAAGGGTATATTTCTGATACTGTACCATATGTCTGCACCGCTGTACAGATATAGAAGGGTATATTTCTGATACTGTATCATATGTCTGCACCGCTGTACAGATATAGAAGGTATATTTCTGATACTGTACCATATGTCTGCACCGCTGTACAGATATAGAAGGGTATATTTCTGATACTGTACCATATGTCTGCACCGCTGTACAGATATAGAAGGTATATTTCTGATACTGTACCATAGGTCTGCACCGCTGTACAGATATAGAAGGGTATATTTCTGATACTGTACAATATGTCTGCACCGCTGTACAGATATAGACGGTATATTTCTGATACTGTACCATATGTCTGCACCGCTGTACAGATATAGAAGGTATATTTCTGATACTGTACCATATGTCTGCACCGCTGTACAGATATAGAAGGGTATATTTCTGATACTGTACCATAGGTCTGCACTGCTGTACAGATATAGAAGGGTATATTTCTGATACTGTACCATATGTCTGCACCGCTGTACAGATATAGAAGGGTATATTTCTGATACTGTACCATATGTCTGCACCGCTGTACAGATATAGAAGGTATATTTCTGATACTGTATCATATGTCTGCACCGCTGTACAGATATAGAAGGGTATATTTCTGATACTGTACCATATGTCTGCACCGCTGTACAGATATAGAAGGTATATTTCTGATACTGTACCATATGTCTGCACCGCTAGACAGATATAGAAGGTATATTTCTGATACTGTACCATATGTCTGCACCGCTATACAGATATAGAAGGTATATTTCTGATACTGTACCATAGGTCTGCACCGCTGTACAGATATAGAAGGGTATATTTCTGATACTGTACCATATGTCTGCACCGCTGTACAGATATAGAAGGGTATATTGCTGATACTGTACCATATGTCTGCACCGCTGTACAGATATAGAAGGGTATATTTCTGATACTGTACCATATGTCTGCACCGCTGTACAGATATAGAAGGGTATATTTCTGATACTGTACCATATGTCTGCACCGCTGTACAGATATAGAAGGGTATATTTCTGATACTGTACCATATGTCTGCACCGCTGTACAGATATAGAAGGGTATATTTCTGATACTGTACAATATGTCTGCACCGCTGTACAGATAGGGAAGGGTATATTTCTGATACTGTACCATAGGTCTGAACCGCTGTACAGATATAGAAGGTATATTTCTGATACTGTACCATAGGTCTGCACCGCTGTACGGATACAGAAGGGTTTATTTCTGATACTGTACAATATGTCTGCACCGCTGTACAGATATAGAAGGTATATTTCTGATACTGTACCATAGGTCTGCACCGCTGTACAGATATAGAAGGGTATATTTCTGATACTGTATCATATGTCTGCACCGCTGTACAGATATAGAAGGTATATTTCTGATACTGTATCATATGTCTGCACCGCTGTACAGATACAGAAGGGTATATTTCTGATACTGTATCATATGTCTGCACCGCTGTACAGATATAGAAGGTATATTTCTGACACTGTACCATATGTCTGCACCGCTGTACAGATATAGAAGGGTATATTTCTGATACTGTACCATAGGTCTGCACCGCTGTACAGATATAGAAGGGTATATTTCTGATACTGTACCATAGGTCTGCACCGCTGTACAGATATAGAAGGTATATTTCTGATACTGTACCATATGTCTGCACCGCTGTACAGATATAGAAGGGTATATTTCTGATACTGTACCATATGTCTGCACCGCTGTACAGATATAGAAGGGTATATTTCTGATACTGTACCATATGTCTGCACCGCTGTACAGATATAGAAGGTATATTTCTGATACTGTACCATATGTCTGCACCGCTGTACAGATATAGAACGTATATTTCTGATACTGTACCATATGTCTGCACCGCTGTACAGATATAGAAGAGTATATTTCTGATACTGTACCATATGTCTGCACCGCTGTACAGATATAGAAGGGTATATTGCTAATACTGTACCATATGTCTGCACCGCTGTACAGATATAGAAGGGTATATTTCTGATACTGTACCATATGTCTGCACCGCTGTACAGATATAGAAGGGTATATTTCTGATACTGTACCATATGTCTGCACCGCTGTACAGATATAGAAGGGTATATTTCTGATACTGTACCATATGTCTGCACCGCTGCACATATATAGAAGGGTATATTTCTGATACTGTACAATATGTCTGCACCGCTGTACAGATATAGAAGGTATATTTCTGATACTGTACCATATGTCTGCACCGCTGTACAGATATAGAAGGGTATATTTCTGATACTGTACCATATGTCTGCACCGCTGTACAGATATAGAAGGTATATTTCTGATACTGTACCATATGTCTGCACCGCTGTACAGATATAGAAGGGTATATTTCTGATACTGTACAATATGTCTGCACCGCTGTACAGATATAGAAGGTATATTTCTGATACTGTACCATATGTCTGCACCGCTGTACATATATAGAAGGTATATTTCTGATACTGTACCATATGTCTGCACCGCTGTACAGATATAGAAGGTATATTTCTGATACTGTACCATATGTCTGCACCGCTGTACAGATATAGCAGGTATATTTCTGATACTGTACCATATGTCTGCACCGCTGTACAGATACAGAAGGGTATATTTCTGATACTGTACCATATCTCTGCACCGCTGTACAGATATAGAAGGGTATATTTCTGATACTGTACCATATGTCTGCACCGCTGTACAGATATAGAAGGGTATATTTCTGATACTGTACCATATGTCTGCACCGCTGTACAGATATAGAAGGTATATTTCTGATACTCTGATACTGTACCATATGTCTGCACCGCTGTACAGATATAGAAGGTATATTTCTGATACTGTACCATAGGTCTGCACCGCTGTACAGATATAGAAGGGTACATTTCTGATACTGTACCATATGTCTGCACCGCTGTACAGATATAGAAGGTATATTTCTGATACTGTACCATATGTCTGCACCGCTGTACAGATATAGAAGGGTATATTTCTGATACTGTACCATATGTCTGCACCGCTGTACAGATATAGAAGGTATATTTCTGATACTGTACAATATGTCTGCACCGCTGTAAAGATATAGAAGGTATATTTCTGATACTGTACCATATGTCTGCACCGCTGTACAGATATAGAAGGGTATATTTCTGATACTGTACCATATGTCTGCACCGCTGTACAGATATAGAAGGTATATTTCTGACACTACCATATGTCTGCACCGCTCTACAGATACAGAAGGGTATATTTCTGATACTGTACCATATGTCTGCACCGCTGTACAGATATAGAAGGGTATATTTCTGATACTGTACCATATGTCTGCACCGCTGTACAGACATAGAAGGTATATTTCTGATACTGTACCATAGGTCTGCACCGCTGTACAGATATAGAAGGGTATATTTCTGATACTGTACCATATGTCTGCACCGCTGTTCAGATATAGAAGGGTATATTTCTGATACTGTACCATATGTCTGCACCGCTGTACAAATATAGAAGGTATATTTCTGATACTGTATCATATGTCTGCACCGCTGTACAGATATAGAAGGTATATTTCTGATACTGTACCATAGGTCTGCACCGCTGTACAGATATAGAAGGGTATATTTCTGATACTGTACCATATGTCTGCACCGCTGTACAGATATAGAAGGGTATATTTCTGATACTGTACCATATGTCTGCACCGCTGTACAGATATAGAAGGGTATATTTCTTATACTGTACCATATGTCTGCACCGCTGTACAGATATAGAAGGTATATTTCTGATACTGTACCATATGTCTACACCGCTGTACAGATATAGAAGGTAGATTTCTGATACTGTACCATATGTCTGCACCGCTGTACAGATATAGAAGGGTATATTTCTGATACTGTACCATATGTCTGCACCGCTGTACAGATATAGAAGGGTATATTTCTGATACTGTATCATATGTCTGCACCGCTGTACAGATATAGAAGGTATATTTCTGATACTGTACCATATGTCTGCACCGCTGTACAGATATAGAAGGGTATATTTCTGATACTGTACCATATGTCTGCACCGCTGTACAGATATAGAAGGGTATATTTCTGATACTGTACCATATGTCTGCACCGCTTTACAGATATAGAAGGGTATATTTCTGACACTGTACCATATGTCTGCACCGCTGTACAGATATAGAAGGTATATTTCTGATACTGTACCATATGTCTGCACCGCTGTACAGATACAGAAGGTATATTTCTGATACTGTACCATATGTCTGCACCGCTGTACAGATATAGAAGGGTATATTTCTGATACTGTACCATATGTCTGCACCGCTGTACAGATATAGAAGGTATATTTCTGATACTGTACCATATGTCTGCACCGCTGTACAGATATAGAAGGTATATTTCTGATACTGTACCATAGGTCTGCACCGCTGTACAGATATAGAAGGGTATATTTCTGATACTGTACCATATGTCTTCACCGCTGTACAGATATAGAAGGTATATTTCTGATACTGTACCATATGTCTACACCGCTGTACAGATATAGAAGGGTATATTTCTGATACTGTACCATAGGTCTGCACCGCTGTACAGATATAGAAGGGTATATTTCTGATACTGTACCATATGTCTGCACCGCTGTACAGATATAGAAGGGTATATTTCTGATACTGTACCATATGTCTGCACCGCTGTACAGATATAGAAGGGTATATTTCTGATACTGTACCATATGTCTGCACCGCTGTACAGATATAGAAGGGTATATTTCTGATACTGTACCATATGTCTGCACCGCTGTACAGATATACAAGGTATATTTCTGATACTGTACCATATGTCTGCACCGCTGTACAGATATAGAAGGGTATATTTCTGATACTGTACCATATGTCTGCACCGCTGTACAGATATAGAAGGGTATATTGCTGATACTGTACCATATGTCTGCACCGCTGTACAGATATAGAAGGGTACATTTCTGATACTGTACCATATGTCTGCACCGCTGTACAGATATAGAAGGGTATATTTCTGATACTGTACCATATGTCTGCACCGCTGTACAGATATAGAAGGGTATATTTCTGACACTGTACCATATGTCTGCACCGCTGTACAGATATAGAAGGGTATATTTCTGATACTGTACCATATGTCTGCACCGCTGTACAGATATAGAAGGGTATATTTCTGATACTGTACAATATGTCTGCACCGCTGTACAGATATAGAAGGGTATATTTCTGATACTGTACCATAGGTCTGAACCGCTGTACAGATATAGAAGGTATATTTCTGATACTGTACCATAGGTCTGCACCGCTGTACAGATACAGAAGGGTTTATTTCTGATACTGTACAATATGTCTGCACCGCTGTACAGATATAGAAGGTATATTTCTGATACTGTACCATAGGTCTGCACCGCTGTACAGATATAGAAGGGTATATTTCTGATACTGTATCATATGTCTGCACCGCTGTACAGATATAGAAGGTATATTTCTGATACTGTACAATATGTCTGCACCGCTGTACAGATATAGAAGGTATATTTCTGATACTGTACCATATGTCTGCACCGCTGTACAGATATAGAAGGTATATTTCTGATACTGTATCATATGTCTGCACCGCTGTACAGATATAGAAGGGTATATTTCTGATACTGTACCATATGTCTGCACCGCTGTACAGATATAGAAGGGTATATTTCTGATACTGTACCATAGGTCTGCACCGCTGTACAGATATAGAAGGTATATTTCTGATACTGTATCATATGTCTGCACCGCTGTACAGATACAGAAGGGTATATTTCTGATACTGTATCATAGGTCTGCACCGCTGTACAGATATAGAAGGTATATTTCTGACACTGTACCATATGTCTGCACCGCTGTACAGATATAGAAGGGTATATTTCTGATACTGTACCATATGTCTGCACCGCTGTACAGATATAGAAGGGTATATTTCTGATACTGTACAATATGTCTGCACCGCTGTACAGATATAGAAGGTATATTTCTGATACTGTACCATATGTCTGCACCGCTGTACAGATATAGAAGGGTATATTTCTGATACTGTACCATATGTCTGCACCGCTGTACAGATATAGAAGGTATATTTCTGATACTGTACCATATGTCTGCACCGCTGTACAGATATAGAAGGGTATATTTCTGATACTGTACAATATGTCTGCACCGCTGTACAGATATAGAAGGTATATTTCTGATACTGTACCATATGTCTGCACCGCTGTACATATATAGAAGGTATATTTCTGATACTGTACCATATGTCTGCACCGCTGTACAGATATAGAAGGTATATTTCTGATACAGTACCATATGTCTGCACCGCTGTACAGATATAGCAGGTATATTTCTGATACTGTACCATATGTCTGCACCGCTGTACAGATACAGAAGGGTATATTTCTGATACTGTACCATATGTCTGCACCGCTGTACAGATATAGAAGGGTATATTTCTGATACTGTACCATATGTCTGCACCGCTGTACAGATATAGAAGGGTATATTTCTGATACTGTACCATATGTCTGCACCGCTGTACAGATATAGAAGGGTACATTTCTGATACTGTACCATATGTCTGCACCGCTGTACAGATATAGAAGGTATATTTCTGATACTCTGATACTGTACCATATGTCTGCACCGCTGTACAGATATAGAAGGTATATTTCTGATACTGTACCATATGTCTGCACCGCTGTACAGATATGGTATATTTCTGATACTCTGATACTGTACCATATGTCTGCACCGCTGTACAGATATAGAAGGTATATTTCTGATACTGTACCATAGGTCTGCACCGCTGTACAGATATAGAAGGGTACATTTCTGATACTGTACCATATGTCTGCACCGCTGTACAGATATAGAAGGTATATTTCTGATACTGTACCATATGTCTGCACCGCTGTACAGATATAGAAGGGTATATTTCTGATACTGTACCATATGTCTGCACCGTTTTACAGATATAGAAGGTATATTTCTGATACTGTACCATATGTCTGCACCGCTGTACAGATATAGAAGGTATATTTCTGATACTGTACCATAGGTCTGCACCGCTGTACAGATATAGAAGGTATATTTCTGATACTGTATCATTTGTCTGCACCGCTGTACAGATATAGAAGGGTATATTTCTGATACTGTACCATAGGTCTGCACCGCTGTACAGATATAGAAGGGTATATTTCTGATACTGTACCATATGTCTGCACCGCTGTACAGATATAGAAGTGTATATTTCTGACACTGTACCATATGTCTGCACCGCTGTACAGATATAGAAGGGTATATTTCTGATACTGTACCATAGGTCTGCACCGCTGTACAGATATAGAAGGGTACATTTCTGATACTGTACCATATGTCTGCACCGCTGTACAGATATAGAAGGTATATTTCTGATACTGTACCATATGTCTGCACCGCTGTACAGATATAGAAGGGTATATTTCTGATACTGTACCATATGTCTGCACCGCTGTACAGATATAGAAGGGTATATTTCTGATACTGTATCATATGTCTGCACCGCTGTACAGATATAGAAGGTATATTTGTGATACTGTACCATATGTCTGCACCGCTGTACAGATATAGAAGGGTATATTTGTGATACTGTACCATATGTCTGCACCGCTATACAGATATAGAAGGTATATTTCTGATACTGTACCATAGGTCTGCACCGCTGTACAGATATAGAAGGGTATATTTCTGATACTGTACCATATGTCTGCACCGCTGTACAGATATAGAAGGGTATATTGCTGATACTGTACCATATGTCTGCACCGCTGTACAGATATAGAAGGGTATATTTCTGATACTGTACCATATGTCTGCACCGCTGTACAGATATAGAAGGGTATATTTCTGATACTGTACCATATGTCTGCACCGCTGTACAGATATAGAAGGGTATATTTCTGATACTGTACCATATGTCTGCACCGCTGTACAGATATAGAAGGGTATATTTCTGATACTGTACAATATGTCTGCACCGCTGTACAGATAGGGAAGGGTATATTTCTGATACTGTACCATAGGTCTGAACCGCTGTACAGATATAGAAGGTATATTTATGATACTGTACCATAGGTCTGCACCGCTGTACAGATACAGAAGGGTATATTTCTGATACTGTACCATATGTCTGCACCGCTGTACAGATATAGAAGGGTATATTTCTGATACTGTATCATATGTCTGCACCGCTGTACAGATATAGAAGGTATATTTCTGATACTGTACCATATGTCTGCACCGCTGTACAGATATAGAAGGTATATTTCTGATACTGTACCATATGTCTGCACTGCTGTACAGATATAGAAGAGTATATTTCTGATACTGTACCATATGTCTGCACCGCTGTACAGATATAGAAGGGTATATTGCTAATACTGTACCATATGTCTGCACCGCTGTACAGATATAGAAGTTATATTTCTGATACTGTACCATATGTCTGCACCGCTGTACAGATATAGAAGGGTACATTTCTGATACTGTACCATATGTCTGCACCGCTGTACAGATATAGAAGGGTATATTTCTGATACTGTACCATATGTCTGCACCGCTGTACAGATATAGAAGGGTATATTTCTGATACTGTACAATATGTCTGCACCGCTGTACAGATATAGAAGGTATATTTCTGATACTGTACCATATGTCTGCACCGCTGTACAGATATAGAAGGGTATATTTCTGATATTGTACCATATGTCTGCACCGCTGTACAGATATAGAAGGTATATTTCTGATACTGTACCATATGTCTGCACCGCTGTACAGATATAGAAGGGTATATTTCTGATACTGTACAATATGTCTGCACCGCTGTACAGATATAGAAGGTATATTTCTGATACTGTACCATATGTCTGCACCGCTGTACATATATAGAAGGTATATTTCTGATACTGTACCATATGTCTGCACCGCTGTACAGATATAGCAGGTATATTTCTGATACTGTACCATATGTCTGCACCGCTGTACAGATACAGAAGGGTATATTTCTGATACTGTACCATATGTCTGCACCGCTGTACAGATATAGAAGGGTATATTTCTGATACTGTACCATATGTCTGCACCGCTGTATAGATATAGAAGGGTATATTTCTGATACTGTACCATATGTCTGCACCGCTGTACAGATATAGAAGGTATATTTCTGATACTCTGATACTGTACCATATGTCTGCACCGCTGTACAGATATAGAAGGTATATTTCTGATACTGTACCATAGGTCTGCACCGCTGTACAGATATAGAAGGGTATATTTCTGATACTGTATCATTTGTCTGCACCGCTGTACAGATATAGAAGGGTATATTTCTGATACTGTACCATAGGTCTGCACCGCTGTACAGATATAGAAGGGTATATTTCTGATACTGTACCATATGTCTGCACCGCTGTACAGATATAGAAGTGTATATTTCTGACACTGTACCATATGTCTGCACCGCTGTACAGATATAGAAGGGTATATTTCTGATACTGTACCATAGGTCTGCACCGCTGTACAGATATAGAAGGGTACATTTCTGATACTGTACCATATGTCTGCACCGCTGTACAGATATAGAAGGTATATTTCTGATACTGTACCATATGTCTGCACCGCTGTACAGATATAGAAGGGTATATTTCTGATACTGTACCATATGTCTGCACCGCTGTACAGATACAGTAGGTATATTTCTGATACTGTACCATATGTCTGCACCGCTGTACAGATATAGAAGGGTATATTTCTGATACTGTACCATATGTCTGCACCGCTGTACAGATATAGAAGGGTATATTTCTGATACTGTATCATATGTCTGCACCGCTGTACAGATATAGAAGGTATATTTCTGATACTGTACCATATGTCTGCACCGCTGTACAGATATAGAAGGGTATATTTCTGATACTGTACCATATGTCTGCACCGCTGTACAGATATAGAAGGTATATTTCTGATACTGTACCATAGGTCTGCACCGCTGTACAGATATAGAAGGGTATATTTCTGATACTGTACAATATGTCTGCACCGCTGTACAGATATAGAAGGTATATTTCTGATACTGTACCATATGTCTGCACCGCTGTACAGATATAGAAGGTATATTTCTGATACTGTACCATATGTCTGCACCGCTGTACAGATATAGAAGGGTATATTTCTGATACTGTACCATAGGTCTGCACTGCTGTACAGATATAGAAGGGTATATTTCTGATACTGTACCATATGTCTGCACCGCTGTACAGATATAGAAGGGTATATTTCTGATACTGTACCATATGTCTGCACCGCTGTACAGATATAGAAGGTATATTTCTGATACTGTATCATATGTCTGCACCGCTGTACAGATATAGAAGGTATATTTCTGATACTGTACCATATGTCTGCACCGCTGTACAGATATAGAAGGTATATTTCTGATACTGTACCATATGTCTGCACCGCTGTACAGATATAGAAGGGTATATTTCTGATACTGTACCATAGGTCTGCACTGCTGTACAGATATAGAAGGGTATATTTCTGATACTGTACCATATGTCTGCACCGCTGTACAGATATAGAAGGGTATATTTCTGATACTGTACCATATGTCTGCACCGCTGTACAGATATAGAAGGTATATTTCTGATACTGTATCATATGTCTGCACCGCTGTACAGATATAGAAGGGTATATTTCTGATACTGTACCATATGTCTGCACCGCTGTACAGATATAGAAGGTATATTTCTGATACTGTACCATATGTCTGCACCGCTGTACAGATATAGAAGGTATATTTCTGATACTGTACCATATGTCTGCACCGCTAGACAGATATAGAAGGTATATTTCTGATACTGTACCATATGTCTGCACCGCTGTACAGATATAGAAGGGTATATTTCTGATACTGTATCATATGTCTGCACCGCTGTACAGATATAGAAGGTATATTTCTGATACTGTACAATATGTCTGCACCGCTGTACAGATATAGAAGGGTATATTTCTGATACTGTACCATATGTCTGCACCGCTGTACAGATATAGAAGGGTATATTTGTGATACTGTACCATATGTCTGCACCGCTGTACAGATATAGAAGGTATATTTCTGATACTGTACCATAGGTCTGCACCGCTGTACAGATATAGAAGGGTATATTTCTGATACTGTACTATATGTCTGCACCGCTGTACAGATATATAAGGTATATTTCTGATACTGTACCATAGGTCTGCACCGCTGTACAGATATAGTAGGGTATATTTCTGATACTGTACCATAGGTCTGCACCGCTGTACAGATATAGAAGGGTATATTTCTGATACTGTACCATATGTCTGCACCGCTGTACAGATATAGAAGGTATATTTCTGATACTGTACCATATGTCTGCACCGCTGTACAGATATAGAAGGGTATATTTCTGATACTGTACCATAGGTCTGCACCGCTGTACAGATATAGAAGGGTATATTTCTGATACTGTATCATATGTCTGCACCGCTGTACAGATATAGAAGGTATATTTCTGATACTGTACAATATGTCTGCACCGCTGTACAGATATAGAAGGTATATTTCTGATACTGTACCATATGTCTGCACCGCTGTACAGATATAGAAGGTATATTTCTGATACTGTATCATATGTCTGCACCGCTGTACAGATATAGAAGGGTATATTTCTGATACTGTACCATATGTCTGCACCGCTGTACAGATATAGAAGGGTATATTTCTGATACTGTATCATATGTCTGCACCGCTGTACAGATACAGAAGGGTATATTTCTGATACTGTATCATAGGTCTGCACCGCTGTACAGATATAGAAGGTATATTTCTGACACTGTACCATATGTCTGCACCGCTGTACAGATATAGAAGGGTATATTTCTGATACTGTACCATAGGTCTGCACCGCTGTACAGATATAGAAGGGTATATTTCTGATACTGTACCATAGGTCTGCACCGCTGTACAGATATAGAAGGTATATTTCTGATACTGTACCATATGTCTGCACCGCTGTACAGATATAGAAGGGTATATTTCTGATACTGTACCATATGTCTGCACTGCTGTACAGATATAGAAGGGTATATTTCTGATACTGTACCATATGTCTGCACCGCTGTACAGATATAGAAGGTATATTTCTGATACTGTACCATATGTCTGCACCGCTGTACAGATATAGAAGGTATATTTCTGATACTGTACCATATGTCTGCACCGCTGTACAGATATAGAAGAGTATATTTCTGATACTGTACCATATGTCTGCACCGCTGTACAGATATAGAAGGGTATATTGCTAATACTGTACCATATGTCTGCACCGCTGTACAGATATAGAAGGGTATATTTCTGATACTGTACCATATGTCTGCACCGCTGTACAGATATAGAAGGGTATATTTCTGATACTGTACCATATGTCTGCACCGCTGTACAGATATAGAAGGGTATATTTCTGATACTGTACCATATGTCTGCACCGCTGTACAGATATAGAAGGGTATATTTCTGATACTGTACAATATGTCTGCACCGCTGTACAGATATAGAAGGTATATTTCTGATACTGTACCATATGTCTGCACCGCTGTACAGATATAGAAGGGTATATTTCTGATATTGTACCATATGTCTGCACCGCTGTACAGATATAGAAGGTATATTTCTGATACTGTACCATATGTCTGCACCGCTGTACAGATATAGAAGGGTATATTTCTGATACTGTACAATATGTCTGCACCGCTGTACAGATATAGAAGGTATATTTCTGATACTGTACCATATGTCTGCACCGCTGTACATATATAGAAGGTATATTTCTGATACTGTACCATATGTCTGCACCGCTGTACAGATATAGCAGGTATATTTCTGATACTGTACCATATGTCTGCACCGCTGTACAGATACAGAAGGGTATATTTCTGATACTGTACCATATGTCTGCACCGCTGTACAGATATAGAAGGGTATATTTCTGATACTGTACCATATGTCTGCACCGCTGTATAGATATAGAAGGGTATATTTCTGATACTGTACCATATGTCTGCACCGCTGTACAGATATAGAAGGTATATTTCTGATACTCTGATACTGTACCATATGTCTGCACCGCTGTACAGATATAGAAGGTATATTTCTGATACTGTACCATAGGTCTGCACCGCTGTACAGATATAGAAGGGTAAATTTCTGATACTGTACCATATGTCTGCACCGCTGTACAGATATAGAAGGTATATTTCTGATACTGTACCATATGTCTGCACCGCTGTACAGATATAGAAGGGTATATTTCTGATACTGTACCATATGTCTGCACCGCTTTACAGATATAGAAGGTATATTTCTGATACTGTACCATATGTCTGCACCGCTGTACAGATATAGAAGGTATATTTCTGATACTGTACCATAGGTCTGCACCGCTGTACAGATATAGAAGGGTATATTTCTGATACTGTATCATTTGTCTGCACCGCTGTACAGATATAGAAGGGTATATTTCTGATACTGTACCATAGGTCTGCACCGCTGTACAGATATAGAAGGGTATATTTCTGATACTGTACCATATGTCTGCACCGCTGTACAGATATAGAAGTGTATATTTCTGACACTGTACCATATGTCTGCACCGCTGTACAGATATAGAAGGGTATATTTCTGATACTGTACCATAGGTCTGCACCGCTGTACAGATATAGAAGGGTACATTTCTGATACTGTACCATATGTCTGCACCGCTGTACAGATATAGAAGGTATATTTCTGATACTGTACCATATGTCTGCACCGCTGTACAGATATAGAAGGGTATATTTCTGATACTGTACCATATGTCTGCACCGCTGTACAGATACAGTAGGTATATTTCTGATACTGTACCATATGTCTGCACCGCTGTACAGATATAGAAGGGTATATTTCTGATACTGTACCATATGTCTGCACCGCTGTACAGATATAGAAGGGTATATTTCTGATACTGTATCATATGTCTGCACCGCTGTACAGATATAGAAGGTATATTTCTGATACTGTACCATATGTCTGCACCGCTGTACAGATATAGAAGGGTATATTTCTGATACTGTACCATATGTCTGCACCGCTGTACAGATATAGAAGGTATATTTCTGATACTGTACCATAGGTCTGCACCGCTGTACAGATATAGAAGGGTATATTTCTGATACTGTACAATATGTCTGCACCGCTGTACAGATATAGAAGGTATATTTCTGATACTGTACCATATGTCTGCACCGCTGTACAGATATAGAAGGTATATTTCTGATACTGTACCATATGTCTGCACCGCTGTACAGATATAGAAGGGTATATTTCTGATACTGTACCATAGGTCTGCACTGCTGTACAGATATAGAAGGGTATATTTCTGATACTGTACCATATGTCTGCACCGCTGTACAGATATAGAAGGGTATATTTCTGATACTGTACCATATGTCTGCACCGCTGTACAGATATAGAAGGTATATTTCTGATACTGTATCATATGTCTGCACCGCTGTACAGATATAGAAGGGTATATTTCTGATACTGTACCATATGTCTGCACCGCTGTACAGATATAGAAGGTATATTTCTGATACTGTACCATATGTCTGCACCGCTGTACAGATATAGAAGGGTATATTTCTGATACTGTACCATATGTCTGCACCGCTAGACAGATATAGAAGGTATATTTCTGATACTGTACCATATGTCTGCACCGCTGTACAGATATAGAAGGGTATATTTCTGATACTGTATCATATGTCTGCACCGCTGTACAGATATAGAAGGTATATTTCTGATACTGTACAATATGTCTGCACCGCTGTACAGATATAGAAGGGTATATTTCTGATACTGTACCATATGTCTGCACCGCTGTACAGATATAGAAGGGTATATTTGTGATACTGTACCATATGTCTGCACCGCTATACAGATATAGAAGGTATATTTCTGATACTGTACCATAGGTCTGCACCGCTGTACAGATATAGAAGGGTATATTTCTGATACTGTACTATATGTCTGCACCGCTGTACAGATATATAAGGTATATTTCTGATACTGTACCATAGGTCTGCACTGCTGTACAGATATAGAAGGGTATATTTCTGATACTGTACCATATGTCTGCACCGCTGTACAGATATAGAAGGGTATATTTCTGATACTGTACCATATGTCTGCACCGCTGTACAGATATAGAAGGGTATATTTCTGATACTGTACCATATGTCTGCACCGCTGTACAGATATAGAAGGTATATTTCTGATACTGTACCATATGTCTGCACCGCTGTACAGATATAGAAGGTATATTTCTGATACTGTACCATATGTCTGCACCGCTGTACAGATATAGAAGGTATATTTCTGATACTGTACCATATGTCTGCACCGCTAGACAGATATAGAAGGTATATTTCTGATACTGTACCATATGTCTGCACCGCTGTACAGATATAGAAGGGTATATTTCTGATACTGTATCATATGTCTGCACCGCTGTACAGATATAGAAGGTATATTTCTGATACTGTACAATATGTCTGCACCGCTGTACAGATATAGAAGGGTATATTTCTGATACTGTACCATATGTCTGCACCGCTGTACAGATATAGAAGGGTATATTTGTGATACTGTACCATATGTCTGCACCGCTATACAGATATAGAAGGTATATTTCTGATACTGTACCATAGGTCTGCACCGCTGTACAGATATAGAAGGGTATATTTCTGATACTGTACTATATGTCTGCACCGCTGTACAGATATATAAGGTATATTTCTGATACTGTACCATAGGTCTGCACCGCTGTACAGATATAGTAGGGTATATTTCTGATACTGTACCATATGTCTGCACCGCTGTACAGATATAGAAAGGTATATTTCTGATACTGTACCATATGTCTGCACCGCTGTACAGATATAGAAGGGTATATTTCTGATACTGTACCATATGTCTGCACCGCTGTACAGATATAGAAGGTATATTTCTGATACTGTACCATATGTCTGCACCGCTGTACAGATATAGAAGGTATATTTCTGATACTGTACCATATGTCTGCACCGCTGTACAGATATAGAAGGTATATTTCTGATACTGTACCATATGTCTGCACCGCTAGACAGATATAGAAGGTATATTTCTGATACTGTACCATATGTCTGCACCGCTGTACAGATATAGAAGGGTATATTTCTGATACTGTATCATATGTCTGCACCGCTGTACAGATATAGAAGGTATATTTCTGATACTGTACAATATGTCTGCACCGCTGTACAGATATAGAAGGGTATATTTCTGATACTGTACCATATGTCTGCACCGCTGTACAGATATAGAAGGGTATATTTGTGATACTGTACCATATGTCTGCACCGCTATACAGATATAGAAGGTATATTTCTGATACTGTACCATAGGTCTGCACCGCTGTACAGATATAGAAGGGTATATTTCTGATACTGTACTATATGTCTGCACCGCTGTACAGATATATAAGGTATATTTCTGATACTGTACCATAGGTCTGCACCGCTGTACAGATATAGTAGGGTATATTTCTGATACTGTACCATAGGTCTGCACCGCTGTACAGATATAGAAGGGTATATTTCTGATACTGTACCATATGTCTGCACCGCTGTACAGATATAGAAGGTATATTTCTGATACTGTACCATATGTCTGCACCGCTGTACAGATATAGAAGGGTATATTTCTGATACTGTACCATAGGTCTGCACCGCTATACAGATATAGAAGGTATATTTCTGATACTGTACCATAGGTCTGCACCGCTGTACAGATATAGAAGGGTATATTTCTGATACTGTACTATATGTCTGCACCGCTGTACAGATATATAAGGTATATTTCTGATACTGTACCATAGGTCTGCACCGCTGTACAGATATAGTAGGGTATATTTCTGATACTGTACCATATGTCTGCACCGCTGTACAGATATAGAAGGGTATATTTCTGATACTGTACCATATGTCTGCACCGCTGTACAGATATAGAAGGGTATATTTCTGATACTGTACCATATGTCTGCACCGCTGTACAGATATAGAAGGTATATTTCTGATACTGTACCATATGTCTGCACCGCTGTACAGATATAGAAGGTATATTTCTGATACTGTACCATATGTCTGCACCGCTGTACAGATATAGAAGGTATATTTCTGATACTGTACCATATGTCTGCACCGCTAGACAGATATAGAAGGTATATTTCTGATACTGTACCATATGTCTGCACCGCTGTACAGATATAGAAGGGTATATTTCTGATACTGTATCATATGTCTGCACCGCTGTACAGATATAGAAGGTATATTTCTGATACTGTACAATATGTCTGCACCGCTGTACAGATATAGAAGGGTATATTTCTGATACTGTACCATATGTCTGCACCGCTGTACAGATATAGAAGGGTATATTTGTGATACTGTACCATATGTCTGCACCGCTATACAGATATAGAAGGTATATTTCTGATACTGTACCATAGGTCTGCACCGCTGTACAGATATAGAAGGGTATATTTCTGATACTGTACTATATGTCTGCACCGCTGTACAGATATATAAGGTATATTTCTGATACTGTACCATAGGTCTGCACCGCTGTACAGATATAGAAGGTATATTTCTGATACTGTACCATATGTCTGCACCGCTGTACAGATATAGAAGGGTATATTTCTGATACTGTACCATATGTCTGCACCGCTGTACAGATATAGAAGGGTATATTTCTGATACTGTACCATAGGTCTGCACCGTTGTACAGAAAATGTGATTCACACAATGATAACACTGAAATCTAATAGGAGATAAGATACGTACAAATAGTACTTATATAATTCTAGTGTCCGAAAATGGATTTTGGGCAAAAGAACGTAAAGGGTGAAATGTAATGGGGACTGAGGTCCTGATTCAGACCCGCTCACGAGCGCTGAGCGCTCACAAGCGGGTCGATGGTGCCCTAGTGCGCATGCGCACAACGGAGGGAGCTCCGTCGTGCACATGCGTGAGACCCGTGGAGCGATGGGGAAGCCGTCGCTCCAGGTCTCGCACCAAAGGGGTCGTGCTGTCGATATTCATGTGCTCGCAAAATAGCGAATGCCTGCTATTTTGAGTGACAGGAGGAGGCGTATGTGGGTGGTAACAGGGGAAGGTGCTTGAAAACGGGGAGTGGAGATCCGAACGCAGGCGTGCTTAAAGGTCAAAACGGGCGTTTTATGGGTGTGCATAATTAATACAGCAGCGTCATTGACCACGACACTGGGTTATTTTATAGCCAGAACTGCTCGCAAAATTGTGGTAGCAAAAACCAACCACAAGAATAGCGAGCAGTTCATACGCTGATCGATGTACTCGATTAATCTAATAAATAGCGGACATGACCTAATATGCGAGCGGCCAGGGGGCGTAGTTTCCCAAAAAACGACCGCAAGTTCAGACCTAGAGGCGTGAACAGACCGCAAAGAGCGAACGGTTCATTTGAATAGCCACCCCTATTTTCTGGACGAGCGAGCGCTAATTGCGTCCGGCTCTGAATCAGGCCCAGAGAACCATAACATCTCATACAGACAGGGACCCATGCAGAAGCATCTCAGCAAATTAACCCTTTATGTTGTGACTGGAAAATTCATATATAATAAAGTCTACGCATCTTTCCAGCAAAACCCCTGTGAAGTGTCCCGGGGTCTCCAGCTGTCAGTTGCGCTTGTTCTGTTCGGTGTTGCGCTTAATATTCAAATCTCTCATTTACATACACAGCATGAGCTAGAGTGACGCACGGTTTATGCGGGGCTGGATTACCAAGGGGCTCGTATGGAACAGTAGCTTCACCGCTCTGGTTTTTTCTTTATTTGTTTGTTTTGTTTCATATCATTCTGGGGAAGAAAAATTAAACTAAACAACAAGCGAACAACTGAAACTGCGTAGTTGCAATTGAGACGCATCAGAAATGTCTTAGGCGTCCCTGGGTGGTAACTGGGCGGTGGCTGCGCAGACACATGGAGATGGTCCGTGTAATAAGTGCATTATGGGAGGGTCGCGGGCGTGACGCTGAAATGGTGGCTTACACTGATGCTTCATTGCTCACATATGAGGCCATACACTAACTGAGAATCTACACCCGCCATAGAGCTGCCGCAGGCTTCCATGGTGCGACTGATGGTGACGTCTTCAGATGCCCCAGGCGGCATTACAGTGTCTACAGACGCTTAAAGGAGGCGTCTCAGTCCTGGCAAATTCATACCCACAAATGTACGGAATTGGTATGAAATACCGTCTGCCGCATGGCCGGCGGTTCGATTCCCGTCAGCGGCACCCCAACAGAAGCAGAGTGCGACACAGCGGAAGCCCGACAGCGCTGGAAATCCCGATCGTGGATAGGTAAGTATCCACTAACCTAACCCCCCTAACCCTAACCCTCCTTAGGGGTGCCTAACCCTATCTTCCCCCCCAAGTGCCTAACCCTAATACCCCCTCTAAGTGCCTAACCCTAACCACCCCCTTCCCCGCTGCCTAAACCTAAGTCATCCCCGGGGGTGCCTAACCCTAACCCTCCCTCCCCCTAGCCTAACTTCAACCCTCCCGGGGGGGTGCCTAACCCTAAGTCCTCCCCGGGAGCCCTAAACCTAACCCTCCCCCCCCCGCGCGGCTGTCCGCTCGCGGCGCCCGGCATCACTACGATCATGATGCCGAGCGCCGGTCTCCCGGCGTCGGGGAAATGCGGGCGTCTAAATCTAGGCGCCTAGCATTTCACCCTTGCCGGGATAAGACAGTCGGGAAGCCGGCTGCCGGTATTTAGGCAGTCGGCTTCCCGATTGCCTCCCAAATGTACACCAGGGACCATACCAAAAGACGCAGCCGCGGTCCGCCTCTACGTCCACCACTGAATCATCCCCAAAATGCGTGTCTAAAGGGGGCATTAACGCGCCTGCAGGCAGATACTTTACTGAACTTGACATTAACGCCCCATCTCTACCTTTCCAAGTACAACTGTAAGATAAATACAGGCGCAAGTTATGTGCATATGCAGTGCAGCGGTACGGCGCTGAGACGCATCTTTGCGGGCAGCTGTAAATCGGAGATATATAGAATCATATATACTGTATTACTGTATGTCTGAGAGGTTCTCTATGTGAGCATATGTGAGAATAGTTTGGAGAAAGATAGTTACAAGTCATAAGCAATCAATAAAGGCGTCCGTTCAGCATTGTAGCGACACACAATCTGCTCCCGGATGACATTTGCAGAGGCATAAAGGAGCCGCAGGCTGCGCTAAAGCCTGGTGATAATTCCACAACTAAATTCTGATTAGGAAAAGAATAACAAAGGGACCAAACCTTACAAAGTGCCTGCCAGCGGCTTATTGCGTCCACATCTGTCTTCTGTACAACAAATACACTGCGCATCATGGGAACGTATTGTTGTTGCACAATTCATTAAGTTGGGATCTTTTATAACATTTGTTATTCTGGATATATTATTCCCTCTGCCTGCACCAGAGAGCTGCTATAAATATTCAGTGTTATATGTCCTCATCAGTACTTACAGAACTGCGCCTGCACAAACTCCATCAGGCAGCGGTGAGGACCGACTATCGCACGTCAGGGAGTCATCTTCTCTCACAATATCATCATTAATAAAGGGATTCAATATCCCGGCTCTCATAGGGAACTGTGTGTGAAGCCGTTTCGGCACATTGATTTCCACCTTCCAGGCTCATGTGTTCCCAGGTTAATAGGGTATCCCAGGTATGTACTGTAATGACCCAGGGTAATTAGCTGGTAGATGGGTGTCAGTGGTGCAGTGTCTAAGGTGCTCAATCAGGGTCCACACATCTTTTCAGGTATAAATAAAAGATAAGTGCTTTACTGTCAGCATACTGTAGAAAGTAAACAATAAACGCCTAGCCCCCATTTAGGGATCTGACTCACTTCTTTGACCCTGACTACCTTTGGGCAGCTAGTCTGCAAATAAAACCTCTGCCTGCTTCTCTGCAGGTCTATTGCCGGCTCCAGCCTGGCTTGGCTGTCACAGCTACACAAAGCATAGTCAGTCTTCCCTGTCTCCTACAGGTGTAGGCTCTGGTTTCCTTAGCCTGCAGCTTAGCTGTTTCAATGGCCTTCAATGTACCATCTGAGTTTTTCAGTCCTCCCTGCCTCCTGCAGGTCTGGACTCAGGCCCCCTGGCCCCCAATTGCCTTTAGGCACACTGGGCTCTGTAGCTGCCAGTCCTCTTTGGACTGTCTGACTGCTCCAGCCCTCCCTGGGCTCTGTGCAAAGGGCAGCCCTTAGGTGAGCTCCCACGCTCCCTTTCTACTCTGTGTGGGTGGATCTCTTCTGCCCCACACAGAACTTGCTGCTCATCAGCGCCATCTCTGGTGATCCTATCACAGTACCTATGGCACTTACCATCTGAGGTTGGTGGCTAGTAGCTCCTGGAAGGTCTCCATGTCATTGTGCAATCAGGCAGCTCATGTTATCGATGTAGTTACTGTATTTGGTTCTGGCTTTCAGCCCCTTTACATGTGTAGAACTTTATGGACATATCAAAGACTCCAAATTTGGGCAACTAATACTGAGCTCACCAGCCAATGTCACTGTAGACAGCTAGTTGGCATACTCAGGCTGTCAGTACAGTATAACAGTAACATGCTATCACCTCTGGACAACATAGAGTGTATCCATCTTTCCCTTTGTCTCTTGGCTGAAACTAGCAGCTCCTTCTATATTCGTACAGTTATAGTGATATTGGACCCAGGGCTGGTGCAAGGTGTCTCAGCACCCAGCGCCGTCCTGTGCTCCACCCGCCACTTCCCTCACTGCGCCCTCCCCAGAGCATAAACTAATGCCGGCAGCATGTGGGAGGAGGGTGGGGATCTTATGCAGCCAGACCCCAGCACCCCTGTGTGCTGCCACCTGCACTGAGCGTGCCTGGAGCCGGCCCTGATAGAACCTTACACAGATTACTACTTCAGCATCTAAGGGTGTAACATACAATTTACACAGCACATAACACTCTTCCTAATCCTAATGTCACAGGGGGCACAGTTATTCCCTGAGAGTCCCAGGATTGCATCTGTTTGATGGCACCATTACTGACCCTGCACTAGTGACACATAGAGGGCCTGATTCAGAGCCGGACGCTCTGACCAGAGAACTCGCTCTGAATCAGGGCCCTCCTACCTAAAATTGGAGCGGCCTCTTGGACGCACCCACAGCTTATGCGAGCGTCCATGATGATGGTCTTGACCATCGCGACCATCGGGCTTGCGACGGAGACCCTGCGGTAGGGTCTCACTGCCGCAAGCCCTGGAGTGATTTTGGCTCTATCAGAGCCAAAATCACTCCCACTGACATCACTAGTGATGTCAGTGGGGCCGGACTCAGACGGTAGGTGTTCCCATGGGAACGCCTCCGTCTGGCAGCCACGCCCCCGGCACGCCCACCAAAGGGGGCGTGCTGTCAATCACCATCGACAGCACGCCCCCTTTGGTGCGAGACCCGGAGCGACAGCTTGGCTGTCTCTAGCCGGGTCTCGCGCATGTGCACGATGGAGCTCCCTCCGTCGTGCGCATGCGCATTTGGGTAACATCGACCCGCTTGCGTGCGTCCTGCGCTCGCTAGCGGGCTGAATGAGACCCAGAGTACGGTGCAGGCGGATGTGTATATGTGGGGGGGGGGGGTGATAGTGATACTGCAGAGGTGAGGGAAGGTGATGTGTTGTTACATGGGATGGCCAATGCTTTGCAGCACTGCACACACTTCTCTCTCCATAGGGATCTTTTCACGATACTGCAAGGAATTTTCCATTAATAAATTGTATAAATGAAATTGGTTGTATTTGGCATGTTTAGCAAGTAAAGGTGTATTCCCTCCTGTTACCTGCTCCCACCTTCCCTCCTGTCGCCTGCTCCCACCTTCCCTCCTGTCGCCTGCTCCCACCTTCCCTCCTGTCGCCTGCTCCCACCTTCCCTCCTGTCGCCTGCTCCCACCTTCTTCCAGTTGCCTGCTCCCACCTTTCCTCCAGTTGCCTGCTCCCACCTTCCCTCCTGTTGCCTGCTCCCACCTTCCCTCCTGTTGCCTGCTCCCACCTTCCCTCCTGTTGCCTGCTCCCACCTTCCCTCCTGTTGCCTGCTCCCACCTTCCCTCCTGTTGCCTGCTCCCACCTTCCCTCCAGTTGCCTGCTCCCACCTTCCCTCCTGTCGCCTGCTCCCACCTTCCCCCCTGTCGCCTGCTCCCACCTTGGCCTTCTTTTCAACCTGTTCCTCTCCTTCAGCACGGTCCCCTCTTCCTTCACATACGCCCTAGTCTCACCCAACCTTAAGAAACCTTCAGTTGAGCCTGACTCTACCTCTAACTATCAGTCTATGGCCCGATTCAGCAAAAAACGCATGCACACGGACGATTTTTGCGTTCTACTCATGTGTACGCATCGCAGCGTGCTTGCGTAAAATAGCTATTGCAGTGACTACGTAGACCCATTGCAGAGTGATTGACAGGAAGTACTGTTTAGGGGTTGTGACGGGGGGGGGTCGGCAAAACGCAGGTGTGACAGTGCGTTGCAACACTGTTACAGGGGCGCGTATAATTAAGCCCCAGCGGCGGCATATGGTACCGACAGGAAGTTTAGCAGTGTGTGAGTGAAGTCTGACATTCCTTAATTGTGTGTGAGGCTCCGATGGTACTTGATGGTACCGATGTTTTCGCAGACTTGCCAGGTATTACGGATGTGAGTAAAGGGAAGTGGGCGTCTTTATGTTGTCGCAGTCATTTGAATAATTTTGCAGCAGAACTGCGTACGTGCTTGCTTCCACAATCGCATCATGGATCCTTGCTGAATCAGGCCCTATGTCTTCAATACAATCTATATGCTGATGATACCCTGATCTGCCGCTCCTCCCAGGACCTATCACCCCCCATCCTCACTTTAATCTTTAGCTCCCTCTCTGTCATCACCTCTTTGGTAGAGGTGCCCCATCCACTGAACCTCTCTGCCTCGCCCACCTGAGCACTGGTGACATGAGACCTCATTCAGGACCTCATTCAGAGTCGGTCGTTGCGGCCGCTCGGTCGTACGCCACCGATGTCCGCTAATCTGCGCATGCGTAAAATTCGCAGTGCGCATGCGCAAACTAGCTATAACGATCAGAAATTTCTCTCTCCTTCAACTTGGCCAGGTCGTTAGTTTGAGTGACAGGATGAGGCGTTTGTGGGTGGTAACAGGGGAAGGTGCTTGTGAACGGGGGAGTGGAGATCCGAACGCAGGCGTGCCTCATTATGCGAACGGCATTTTATGGGAGTGCATAATTAACTAAGTAGTGTCATGGCACATGTGACATGGGTGGTTTTTACACTGACCAGATCCTAGTGCTTAAGAGAGGGTATGGTCTACCTTAAGCTCTACGACCAGCTCCGATGGTTCCCGATGGTCTCGATTAATCCTTATATGCCCGGAGATGACGTGTATTGCGAACAAGAAGGGGGCGTATTTTTAGTCTTACGGCCGCATCCTCCCCTCACTCGTCCAGCTAACGATCCCAACTTAACGACGCAACTTGCGAGCGCTTCATTTGCATATCCGGCCCCTTTTACCTTACGACCGTGCGGCCGCAACGACCAACTCTGAATGAGGTCCTCAGTGTCTCTCGCTAGATGTGATCGCTCACCCCCAGCCTATGCAAATTTGTCAAAGTGACGCCACGGGAAGCGATCGCTCGCCAAGGCAAAAGCACGCCCACCATGTCTTAGCGAGCGGCCAGTGTACGCCCAATCGCACAGGCAGAGCCGCCCACCAGCACACGTCATCTCCATGAAGTGTATTCAAACATTGGTACATAGAGGACAATCAGAAGCGATCGCAGCGCTTGTGGTTGCCTTACCCTACCGCAAGCACTGCAAGGACTTCAGTGTAAAAAACAGGCAGGTGTTAATTATGCACGCCTCTAAAACGGCGTTGAAACACTCAGGCACGCCTGCGTTCGCACCTCCACTCCCTCATTATTAGTGTCCTGCCCCTGTTACCACCCACAAACGGCCTCTCCTGTCACTCGTTCCCTGGGCTGTCTTTGCTGGGTGAGCGAGTGGCCTGCGACCTCAGAGAGTAGTTTGCACACGTGCAGAACGAAGTGTGTGCATGCGTATACGCAAACCATCAGGCCGCTTGCGAGCACACAGCACTAGCGAGAGACTCTGGATGAGGTCCATGGAGTATCCAAGGGAAGAGCATGGGGGTGGAGGGCCCTGCCCATAAGAGCTTACATACTAAGGGAAAGGGAAGAACACTTGGAGGGAGAACTGGGAAAGACAAACGTTGGAGGGTTGTTGTAGTACTGATTTAAGAGGAGGCTGTTACGCTTTATGTGGGGCCTTATAAATAATTGTTAATAATAATTGTGGCCCCTTCAACGAGTGTGTCCTCCCAATGCAGCCCTCAGACTAGAAAAGGGTGTGCACTTCTGGTCTAGATAGAACCTCTCGCATGATGGAGCTGGGTGTATTGGTCTTTGTCAGTGAAGATTGTGGATCTGTATTTTGCATTTTTTTGATTTAAAAGAAAAAAAGATTTATTTATAAGAACAAGGTAGAGCTGTTTTCTTATACAGTTCTATTGTCTGATAGAGGAATGCGCTATAAAGAGATAGGAGGAAGCAGATGATGTCTGTGACATCCTAATAAACTAGCACTTAATAACCAGCAAATCTCTGTAAAGAAAAGGTGACCAATGAATGAATCGTGCAGTAATGGCGGCGTGAGATAGAGCGTAAATAATAGTATCACAATAACAATAACATGACATTGAAGAGAAAACTAATATTATTTGTGAATCCAGTGACTTGGTGATTACACTCTGTGTATTGGAAAACAGCCGGCGGCAACAACAGAAGATTCTTCCAGTATTCAGATGGCTGCAGATAAATAATTCATGCCCAGCGCATAGCGTCATGCCCAACGCACTTCATTTCATATGTAACTACATGTAACACGTTCCTTGCCGAAAGGGATACAACTTGCCACAATCCCTCTACCAGATGCCGTGGACTCTATAAGAGGGACCCAAAACCTGTGGGTCACCAAAGTAGCCCATTCTGTGACAACAACTTCTATACCTGTATCTATTGATTACTAGCTACCTATTTGTATAAATTATCTATTAATTACTTTAATGTGAGTAATGTATTTATCTTCCCCCCAAAATACTGCATCTGCAGACATCATGTGCCCCAGAGTGATACCCCTAGTGTGGCACCAAGTGGTAGGTTGGCTACCATTGGAGTATCTATGATAGGTACACCCCTGCACCCATATAATTACTATACTTACCCCTCTGGAATTCCGCGTTGGCCAGTTCTGCAGACTTTAATTACCGTGAAGTTGACACTGCGGCCATTTTTCTGTTAATTTGCACATTTGCAGTACTTATGTCCCCGGTATTAAGGTGCAAGTGCCATGTACCCAGAGACCTGCGCATGTGCAGTAGACTCTAGCACGGGCCCCCTCCTCTCTTAAACCGCCCTTGGAGGCTCTAACATTCCTGTAATCGGGGACACATGAATTACACAGGTTCTGGGACTGCCTGACTTCAAGGCTCCATTTCACCTGTTATTCGTAGTATGTGTCCCTGGATAAAGGGACATTACAGCAACCTACAGTACCTCCAGTCATAGCAAAGACGGATCCGCCAAGCTTAGAACAGACTGAGATACTCTGTGCTGCTGGTGGGATTCCCTACCGTTCTTCTTACTGTGATAATGTCTGTAATAATAACTAATGTACCTGATAGCTCCCTACTTTTATATCCTCTATGTCCCAGTTTTCAAGCCATGAATCATATAAATTATGATATTGTGTCATTGGTAACTATTGCTGCCACTAAGTACCTGCCACGTCCTCCCTCTGCTCTGGGAAATGTCACCCCCCCCCCCTACATACATTGGGACATTGCTCAGCTAACACTACAGCTTGTACCAGTGGCGGAACTTGAGAGTGGTGGGCCCAGGTGCAAAAATATGCTTTGGACCCCCCCTCCTCCGGCTCATGCAGAGAGGCAGTGGGTGGTGGGGAGAGGCAGGGGGAAGCAGAGTGTGGCAGGGAGAGGACATGGGTGACAGGTAGAGGCAGTGGGTGACAGGTAGAGGCAGTGAGAGGCAGATGGTGCCAGAGAGTGACAGGAGGAGGCAGTGGGTTTAGGGAGGCAGAGGTGTGGCAGGGGGTGACAGAAGGAGAGGCAGGGGGAGGCAGAGAGAGGCACTGGGTGACAGGAAGGCAGTGGATGGCAGACTGTGACAGAGAGAAGCGGTAGGTGACAGGGAAAGGCAGTAGGAGGCAGAGAGAGGCACTGGGTGATGGCGAGAGACTATGGGTGGCAGAAGGTTACAGCGGGCGAGGCAGTGACAGAGGGAGGCCATGGGTTTCAGGGAGAGGCAAAATATGGCAGATTGTCACAGGGAGAGTCAGTGGGTGACAGGGGAAGGCAGGAGGAGGCAGTGGGTGACAAGGGGAGGCAGGAGGAGGCAGTGGGTGACAGAGGAAGGCAGGAGGAGGCAGTGGGTGACAGGGAGAGGCAGGAGGAGGCAGGGGGTGACAGGGAGAGGCAGGAGGAGGCAGGGGGTGACAGAGGAAGGCAGGAGGAGGCAGTGGGTGACAGGGAGAGGCAGGAGGAGGCAGGGGGTGACAGGGAGAGGCAGGGGGTGACAGGGAGAGGCAGGAGGAGGCAGTGGGTGACAGGGGAAGGCAGGAGGAGGCAGTGAGGTGACAAGGGGAGGCAGGAGGAGGCAGTGAGTGACAGGGGAAGGCGGGAGGAGGCAGTGGGTGACAAGGGGAGGCAGGAGGAGGCAGTGGGTGACAGGGGGAGGCAGATAAAGGTAGAGTGTGACAGCTGGAGGAGTCTGATTTGCTGCTACACAACTAAACTCTATTTCAGTTTAAATGGACCTGACTGTCCCTTAAAGCCTGAGGCCTAGCAGGGTACTTTCCCCTTCCCCTGGCAGGGCCAATGTAATAGCCCTGCACAGTGCCCCTACACCCAGCAGGGGCTGCACAGTGCATAGAGCGGTGCCTTAGGATGAGAGCTGGGAGGCTTTGATGAAGAAGTGGGTCTTCAGAGCCTGTTTTGTAGAGAGATGGAGAGTCTGATAGGTGGAGAGAGAGTATCAGTGCTAGAGATCAACATGTGCAAAATCTTGGGGGAGAGGGAGGAAGTAATCCTTTGGGAGGAGAAGCGGTGTTCATTTGTGGAGCAAAGTGGGTGGGATTGTGAAAGGAAATGAGGTCAGAGATGTAATAGGAAGCGGCCGATGGGGCCCATGAGCAGCGACCCCCTCCTCTGAGCAGTGTCCTCCTCCTGCTCCACGGTGCCATCTTCCGAGTTGGTGCATGCACCCAAGAGGGCAAAGCTTTGGTACAGTGCTAGAGTCTTTGCTTTCACTATGTGCCACCATCTTCCTGAAGATGCCACTGGGAAGATGGCACCACGGAGGAGGAGGGAGCCGCTTGCCAGCAGAAGGTCATAAAGCCATTGAATTCAAGACAGGAAAACTACACCTATACAGCATGGAATGAGACTAAGAGGTCTATGTACCAAGCCTTGCAGAGAGATAAAGTGGACAGAGATAAAGTACCAACCAATCATCTTCCAAAAGGCACTTTACAGGGTGTGTTGAAAAATTACAGTTAGGAGCTGATTGGTTGGTACTTTATCTCCTTCCACTTTATCTCTCTCCATGGTTTAGTACATAGACCCCTGACCGGCTAACACCCATTTCTTACTTATAACATATATATGATACGGCCATTACAGTAACATTTTATTTCTATCTTTAGAGCGTATAGAAGTTATGTGTGACTGTCTGTCCAGGGAAAGGAATCAGGACCATGGACAGCACTGATCCCAGAAACAGTTTATTATCTCACTGGGACAGTGTAATAACTGTTGTAGAAAGGTACCACACCTAGCAGTTACACTCCTGAGCTTTGCTTTGTACCGTGAGATAACTATCCCACAAAATAATGTCAGACAAATAGGGAATTATGGGCCAGAGAAACTAAGTTAGTGGCAAATATTAAATGACGGTGTAAATCGTACTTGCTGGCTTCTTCTGCTTCCCCTCTGGGAAATAATGTAGGTGATGTCCAAGTGGACACCCAGGGGCCTGGAATTAGCATCATTGCGGCCCTGTCGCCCACAGTATAATGCCGCATTTCACGCAGTGGTGGGCAGGGCAATGATAATATGCTGATAATTGCGTCATAAAGCCCCCAGATTGCTCAATTCACTAAGGTATTTGGTGGGATCTGGGAGGTTGGTCCGCTCTCCAGGATTTGGGAGTCTCCTGGATATAAAAGGAGAATAGGAAGGTTATGTGTAAAAAGTTTTACAAGCAGGAATACTGTGCCTTTATCCTTCCTTTATCCTGCCTTTATCCTGCCTTTATCCTGCCTTTATCCTGCCTTTATTCTGCCTTTATCCTCCCTTTATTCTGCCTTTATCCTGCCTTTATCCTGCCTTTATCCTGCCTTTATTCTGCCTTTATTCTGCCTTTATCCTGCCTTTATCCTGCCTTTATCCTGCCTTTATTCTACCTTTATCCTGCCTTTATTCTGCCTTATCCTGCCTTTATCCTCCCTTTATTCTGCATGTATGCTGCCTTTATCCTTCCTTTATTCTGTCTTTATCCTGCCTTTATTCTGCCTTATCCTGCCTTTATCCTGTCTTTATTCTGCATGTATCCAGCCTTTATCCAGCCTTTATCCAGCCTTTATCCAGCCCTTATTCTGCCTTTATTCTGCCTTTATTCTGCCTTTATCCTGCCTTTATCCTGCCTTTATCCTGCCTTTATTCTGCCTTTATTCTGCCTTCATCCTGCCTTTATTCTTCCTTTATCCCGCCTTTATCCTGCCTTTATCCTGCCTTTATTCTGCCTTTATTCTGCCTTTATCCTGCCTTTATCCTGCCTTTATTCTGCCTTTATTCTGCCTTTATCCTGCATTTATTCTGCCTTTATCCTGCCTTTATCCTGCCTTTATCCTGCCTTTATTCTGCCTTTATCCTGCATTTATTCTGCCTTTATCCTGCCTTTATCCTGCCTTTATTCTGCCTTTATCCTGCATTCATGGATCCTGGAATAGTTTAGCTCCCTGATTACAATGATAATTGTAGATTTATTCTCCTGAATCTATTTGCCAGTAATGATTATTCTGGATTTAGAGCACTTAAAGCAAACATCACATATCGTATCCTGTGTGTATGGTATAGACGCCTTTTCAGGTGAGATAACAATAATCATGGTAATTCAGGTAAGCTCAGCATCCAATATCTCAATGGGAAAATCTGTGTCTTCCATGGAAGCCTCACTGCAGCCAGATTCACCCTGACTTCTGATTGCAGAATAGACACATTTAATCTTCTTAATTCATCTGTCACAGTAATTTCATTTAGTAAGAGTAGAGATGACAGCTGGAGACCTGCCTGGCTGACAGTATGGAGGGTGGACCTGTCAGAGGAACCTGCTGCTGACTGATTGCACTAATATCCCATTGTTTTAGGACGCTGCTCGGTCCGTACTGTGACATGCTGAGGGGCCATTTCTGTGCGGCCTGAAAACATAAACCCAAAAACCAAATACATAATAATCAATGACAAACGCCGGACAACAGGGGCACACACCTTATAATACATTGAAACCATAAAAACACCTACAAATTCAACAAATGCTTAATCTGGCTGAATGTCTCCAGCTGTGTCTTATCATGCAGCTTATTTGTGAGAGGAGGAAGGAAAAATACATACACAGTTTTCCTACATATTATCATTATTATTATTATTATTATTATCATTATCATTTTTATTATTATTATTATTATTCTCTTGTATTTACAAGGTGCCACAAAGGGTCCAGACAATAACCTACAGCTATAATTAGCAGAGCCATGAGCAGTAAGGTACAAGATGGGGCAGAGACTCTCACTATGGGGGAGATGTATCAAGCCTTGGAGAGAGATAAAGTGGAGTAATTTGCCCAAAGCAAACAAACAGCTTCTGCTATATTATACTCTGTGCTAGATAAATGACAGCTAGATGCCAATTGGTTGCTATCTCTCTCCAAAGCTTCTATATGTCCCCATATAACTTTAGGAGACAGCAGGAGAAGGGGAGGGACACAGTGGGGAGAGTTGAGACTGTGTACAGGAGTTAGGGTGGGGCAAACAGGACCAGGAGAAATGGAGACCAGAGAAGAGGTGCAGGACATAGGGCCTGATTCAGCAAGGATCGCAAATTACCATTGCAGCTGCGTAATCGCACGCAATGAAGCTGCGAATATATGCTAATGCCTGCCACCGCTCAGCCAGCATAGAGACGCCCACTCCTGCCTTCTCACATCTGTTATACCTCACAGTCCTGTGTATGCATCTGCAACATCAGCCACAGCTCAGCCAGCATATAGACACCCACTACTGCTATCTCACATCTGTTATACCTCACAGTCCAGTGTATACATCTGTAACATCAGCCAAAGCTCAGCCAGTATAGAGACACCCACTACTGCTATCTCACATCTGTAATACCTCACAGTCCTGTGTATACATCTGTAACATCAGCCACAGCTCAGCCAGCATAGAGACACCCACTACTACTATCTCACATCTGTAATACCTCACAGTCCTGTGTATACATCTGTAACATCAGCCACAGCACAGCCAGCATAGAGACACCCACTACTGCTATCTCACATCCGTAATACCTCACAGTCCTGTGTATACATCTGTAATATCAGCCACAGCACAGCCAGCATAGAGACACCCACTACTGCTATCTCACATCTATAATACCTCACAGTCCTGCGTATACATCTGTAACATCAGCCACAGCACAGCCAGCATAGAGACGCCCACTACCGCTATCTCACATCCGTAATACCTCACAGTCCTGTGTATACATCTGTAACATCAGCCACAGCACAGCCAGCATAGAGACACCCACTACTGCTATCTCACATCTGTAATAACTCACAGTCCTGCGTATACATCTGTAACATCAGCCACAGCTCAGCCAGCATAGAGACGCCACTACTGCTATCTCACATCTGTAATACCTAACAGTCCTGAGTATACATCTGTAACATCAGCCACAGCTCAGCCAGCATAGAGACGCCCACTACTACTATCTCACATCTGTAATACCTCACAGTCCTGTGTATACATCTGTAACATCAGCCACAGCTCAGCCAGCATAGAGACACCCACTACTACTATCTCACATCTGTAATACCTCACAGTCCTGTGTATACATCTGTAACATCAGCCACAGCACAGCCAGCATAGAGACACCCACTACTGCTATCTCACATCCGTAATACCTCACAGTCCTGTGTATACATCTGTAATATCAGCCACAGCACAGCCAGCATAGAGACACCCACTACTGCTATCTCACATCTGTATTACCTCACAGTCCTGCGTATACATCTGTAACATCAGCCACAGCACAGCCAGCATAGAGACGCCCACTACCGCTATCTCACATCCGTAATACCTCACAGTCCTGTGTATACATCTGTAACATCAGCCACAGCACAGCCAGCATAGAGACACCCACTACTGCAATCTCACATCTGTAATAACTCACAGTCCTGCGTATACATCTGTAACATCAGCCACAGCTCAGCCAGCATAGAGACACCCACAACTGCTATCTCACATCTGTAATATCTCACAGTCCTGTGTATACATCTGTAACATCAGCCACAGCTCAGCCAGCATAGAGACGCCACTACTGCTATCTCACATCTGTAATACCTAACAGTCCTGTGTATACATCTGTAACATCAGCCACAGCTCAGCCAGCATAGAGACGCCCACTACTACTATCTCACATCTGTAATACCTCACAGTCCTGTGTATACATCTGTAACATCAGCCACAGCACAGCCAGCATAGAGACACCACTACTGCTATCTCACATCTGTAATACCTCACAGTCCTGTGTATATATCTGTAACATCAGCCACAGCTCAGCCAGCATAGAGACTCCCACTACTGCTATCTGACATCTGTAAAACCTCACAGTCCTGTGTATACATCTGTAACATCAGCCACAGCTCAGCCAGCATAGAGACTCTCACTACTGCTATCTCACATCTGTAATACCTCACAGTCCTGTGTATACATCTGTAACATCAGCCACAGCACAGCCAGCATAGAGACGCCCACTACTGCTATCTCACATCTGTCATACCTCACAGTCCTGTGTATACATCTGTAACATCAGCCACAGCTCAGCCAGCATAGACATCCACTACTGCTATCTCACATCTGTAATAGCTCACAGTCCTGTGTATACATCTGTAACATCAGCCACAGCTCAGCCATAGAGACACCCACTACTGCTATCTCACATCTGTAATACCTCACAGACCTGTGTATACATCAGTAACATCAGCCACAGCTCAGCCATAGAGACACCCACTACTGCTATCTCACATTTGTAATACCTCACAGTCCTGTGTATACATCAGTAACATCAGCCACAGCTCAGCCAGCATAAAGACGCCCACTACTGCTTTCTCACATCCGTAATACCTCACAGTCCTGTGTATACATCTGTAACATCAGCCACAGCTCAGCCAGCATAGAGACACCCACTACTGCTATCTCACATCTGTAATACCTCACAGTCCTTTGTATACATCTGTAACATCTGCCACAGCTCAGCCAGCATAGAGACACCTACTACTGCTATCTCACATCCGTAATACCTCACCGTCCTGTGTATACATCTGTAACATCAGCCACAGCTCAGCCAGCATAGAGACACCTACTACTGCTATCTCACATCCGTAATACCTCACAGTCCTGTGTATACATCTGTAACATCAGCCACAGCACAGCCAGCATAGAGACACCCACTACTGCTATCTCACATCTGTAATACCTAACAGTCCTGCGTATACATCTGTAACATCAGCCACAGCACAGCCAGCATAGAGACGCCCACTACCGCTATCTCACATCCGTAATACCTCACAGTCCTGTGTATACATCTGTAACATCAGCCACAGCACAGCCAGCATAGAGACACCCACTGCTGCTATCTCACATCTGTAATAACTCACAGTCCTGCATATACATCTGTAACATCAGCCACAGCTCAGCCAGCATAGAGACACCCAGTACTGCTATCTCACATCTGTAATATCTCACAGTCCTGTGTATACATCTGTAACATCAGCCACAGCTCAGCCAGCATAGAGACGCCACTACTGCTATCTCACATCTGTAATACCTAACAGTCCTGTGTATACATCTGTAACATCAGCCACAGCTCAGCCAGCATAGAGACGCCCACTACTGCTATCTCACATCTGTAATACCTCACAGTCCTGTGTATACATCTGTAACATCAGCCACAGCACAGCCAGCATAGAGACTCCAACTACTGCTATCTCACATCTGTAATACCTCACAGCCCTGTGTAGTGTATACATCTCTAACATCAGCCACAGCTCAGCCAGCATAGAGACTCCCACTACTGCTATCTCACATCTATAATACCTCACAGTCCTGTGTATACATCTGTAACATCAGCCACAGCACAGCCAGCATAGAGACGCCCACTACTGCTATCTCACATCTGTCATACCTCACAGTCCTGTGTATACATCTGTAACATCAGCAACAGCTCAGCCAGCATAGACATCCACTACTGCTATCTCACATCTATAATACCTCACAGTCCTGCGTATACATCTGTAACATCAGCCACAGCACAGCCAGCATAGAGACGCCCACTACCGCTATCTCACATCCATAATACCTCACAGTCCTGTGTATACATCTGTAACATCAGCCACAGCTCAGCCATAGAGACACCCACTACTGCTATCTCACATCTGTAATACCTCACAGTCCTGTGTATACATCAGTAACATCAGCCACAGCTCAGCCATAGAGACACCCACTACTGCTATCTCACATTTGTAATACCTCACAGTCCTGTGTATACATCAGTAACATCAGCCACAGCTCAGCCAGCATAGACACTCACTACTGCTTTCTCACATCTGTAATACCTCACAGTCCTGTGTATACATCTGTAACATCAGACACAGCTCAGCCAGCATAAAGACGCCCACTACTGCTTTCTCACATCCGTAATACCTCACAGTCCTGTGTATACATCTGTAACATCAGCCACAGCTCAGCCAGCATAGAGACACCCACTACTGCTATCTCACATCAGTAATACCTCACAGTCCTTTGTATACATCTGTAACATCTGCCACAGCTCAGCCAGCATAGAGACACCTACTACTGCTATCTCACATCCGTAATACCTCACCGTCCTGTGTATACATCTGTAACATCAGCCACAGCTCAGCCAGCATAGAGACACCTACTACTGCTATCTCACATCCGTAATACCTCACAGTCCTGTGTATACATCTGTAACATCAGCCACAGCACAGCCAGCATAGAGACACCCACTACTGCTATCTCACATCTGTAATACCTAACAGTCCTGCGTATACATCTGTAACATCAGCCACAGCACAGCCAGCATAGAGACGCCCACTACCGCTATCTCACATCCGTAATACCTCACAGTCCTGTGTATACATCTGTAACATCAGCCACAGCTCAGCCAGCATAGAGACACCTACTACTGCTATCTCACATCCGTAATACCTCACAGTCCTGTGTATACATCTGTAACATCAGCCACAGCACAGCCAGCATAGAGACACCCACTACTGCTATCTCACATCTGTAATACCTAACAGTCCTGCGTATACATCTGTAACATCAGCCACAGCACAGCCAGCATAGAGACGCCCACTACCGCTATCTCACATCCGTAATACCTCACAGTCCTGTGTATACATCTGTAACATCAGCCACAGCACAGCCAGCATAGAGACACCCACTACTGCTATCTCACATCTGTAATAACTCACAGTCCTGCATATACATCTGTAACATCAGCCACAGCTCAGCCAGCATAGAGACACCCAGTACTGCTATCTCACATCTGTAATATCTCACAGTCCTGTGTATACATCTGTAACATCAGCCACAGCTCAGCCAGCATAGAGACGCCACTACTGCTATCTCACATCTGTAATACCTAACAGTCCTGTGTATACATCTGTAACATCAGCCACAGCTCAGCCAGCATAGAGACGCCCACTACTGCTATCTCACATCTGTAATACCTCACAGTCCAGTGTATACATCTGTAACATCAGCCACAGCACAGCCAGCATAGAGACTCCAACTACTGCTATCTCACATCTGTAATACCTCACAGCCCTGTGTAGTGTATACATCTGTAACATCAGCCACAGCTCAGCCAGCATAGAGACACCCACTACTGCTATCTCACATCTGTAATACCTCACAGTCCTGTGTATACATTTGTAACATCAGCCACAGCACAGCCAGCATAGAGACACCCACTACTGCTATCTCACATCTGTAATACCTCACAGTCCTGTGTATATATCTGTAACATCAGCCACAGCACAGCCAGCATAGAGACGCCCACTACTGCTATCTCACATCTGTAATACCTCACAGTCCTGTGTATACATCAGTAACATCAGCCACAGCTCAGCCAGCATAGAGACACCCACTACTGCTATCTCACATCTGTAATACCTCACAGTCCTGTGTATACATCTGTAACATCAGTCACAGCACAGCCAGCATAGAGACACCCACTACTGCTATCTCACATCTGTATTACCTCACAGTCCTGTGTATACATCTGTAACATCAGCCACAGCACAGCCAGCATAGACACCCACTACTGCTATCTCACATCTGTAATACCTCACAGTCCTGTGTATACATCTGTAACATCAGCCACAGCACAGCCAGCATAGAGACACCCATTACTGCTATCTCACATCTGTAATACCTCACAGTCCTGTGTATACATCTGTAACATCAGCCACAGCACAGCCATCATAGACACCCACTACTGCTATCTCACATCTGTAATACCTCACAGTCCTGTGTATACATCTGTAACATCAGCCACAGCACAGCCAGCATAGAGACACCCACTACTGCTATCTCACATCTGTAATACCTCGCAGTCCTGTGTATACATCTGTAACATCAGCCATCACAAAGCCAGCATAGAGACACCCACTACTGCTATCTCACATCTGTAATACCTCACAGTCCTGTGTATACATCTGTAACATCAGCCACAGCTCAGCCAGCATAGTGACACCCACTACTGCTATCTCACATCTGTAATACCTCACAGTCCTGTGTATACATCTGTAACATCAGCCACAGCACAGCCAGCATAGAGACACCCACTACTGCTATCTCACATCTGTAATACCTCACAGTCCTGTGTATATATCTGTAACATCAGCCACAGCACAGCCAGCATAGAGACCCCACTACTGCTATCTCACATCTGTAATACCTCACAGTCCTGTGTATACATCTGTAACATCAGCCACAGCTCAGCCAGCATAGAGACACCCACTGCTGCTATCTCACATCTGTAATACCTCACAGTCCTGTGTATACATCTGTAACGTCAGCCACAGCACAGCCAGCATAGAGACCCCACTACTGCTATCTCACATCTGTAATACCTCACAGTCCTGTGTATACATCTGTAACATCAGCCACAGCACAGCCAGCATAGAGACCCCACTTCTGCTATCTCACATCTGTAATACCTCACAGTCCTGTGTACACATCTGTAACATCAGCAACAGCTCAGCCAGCATAGACATCCACTACTGCTATCTCACATCTGTAATACCTCACAGTCCTGTGTATACATCTGTAACATCAGCCACAGCTCAGCCATAGAGACACCCACCACTGCTATCTCACATCTGTAATACCTCACAGTCCTGTGTATACATCAGTAACATCAGCCACAGCTCAGCCATAGAGACACCCACTACTGCTATCTCACATTTGTAATACCTCACAGTCCTGTGTATACATCAGTAACATCAGCCACAGCTCAGCCAGCATAGACACCCACTACTGCTTTCTCACATCTGTAATACCTCACAGTCCTGTGTATACATCTGTAACATCAGCCACAGCTCAGCCAGCATAGAGACACCCACTACTGCTATCTCACATCTGTAATACCTCACAGTCCTTTGTATACATCTGTAACATCTGCCACAGCTCAGCCAGCATAGAGACACCTACTACTGCTATCTCACATCCGTAATACCTCACAGTCCTGTGTATACATCTGTAACATCAGCCACAGCTCAGCCAGCATAGAGACACCTACTACTGCTATCTCACATCCGTAATACCTCACAGTCCTGTGTATACATCTGTAACATCAGCCACAGCACAGCCAGCATAGAGACACCCACTACTGCTATCTCACATCTGTAATACCTCACAGTCCTGCGTATACATCTGTAACATCAGCCACAGCACAGCCAGCATAGAGACGCCCACTACCGCTATCTCACATCCGTAATACCTCACAGTCCTGTGTATACATCTGTAACATCAGCCACAGCACAGCCAGCATAGAGACACCCACTACTGCTATCTCACATCTGTAATAACTCACAGTCCTGCGTATACATCTGTAACATCAGCCACAGCTCAGCCAGCATAGAGACACCCACTACTGCTATCTCACATCTGTAATATCTCACATTCCTGTGTATACATCTGTAACATCAGCCACAGCTCAGCCAGCATAGAGACGCCACTACTGCTATCTCACATCTGTAATACCTAACAGTCCTGTGTATACATCTGTAACATCAGCCACAGCTCAGCCAGCATAGAGACGCCCACTACTGCTATCTCACATCTGTAATACCTCACAGTCCTGTGTATACATCTGTAACATCAGCCACAGCACAGCCATCATAGAGACTCCCACTACTGCTATCTCACATCTGTAATACCTCACAGTCCTGTGTAGTGTATACATCTGTAACATCAGCCACAGCTCAGCCAGCATAGAGACACCCACTCCTGCTATCTCACATCTGTAATACCTCACAGTCCTGTGAATACATCTGTAACATCAGCCACAGCTCAGCCAGCTTAGAGACTCCCACTACTGCTATCTCACATCTATTATACCTCGCAGTCCTGTGTATACATTTGTAACATCAGCCACAGCACAGCCAGCATAGAGACACCCACTACTGCTATCTCACATCTGTAATACCTCACAGTCCTGTGTATATATCTGTAACATCAGCCACAGCTCAGCCAACATAGAGACTCCCACTACTGCTATCTCACATCTATAATACCTCACAGTCCTGTGTATACATCTGTAACATCAGCCACAGCACAGCAAGCATAGAGACGCCCACTACTGCTATCTCACATCTGTAATACCTCACAGTCCTGTGTATACATCAGTAACATCAGCCACAGCTCAGCCAGCATAGAGACACCCACTACTGCTATCTCACATCTGTAATACCTCACAGTCATGTGTATACATCTGTAACATCAGTCACAGCACAGCCAGCATAGAGACACCCACTACTGCTATCTCACATCTGTAATACCTCACAGTCCTGTGTATACATCTGTAACATCAGCCACAGCACAGCCAGCATAGACACCCACTACTGCTATCTCACATCTGTAATACCTCACAGTCCTGTGTATACATCTGTAACATCAGCCACAGCACAGCCAGCATAGAGACACCCATTACTGCTTTCTCACATCTGTAATACCTCACAGTCCTGTGTATACATCTGTAACATAAGCCACAGCACAGCCAGCATAGACACCCACTACTGCTATCTCACATCTGTAATATCTCACATTCCTGTGTATACATCTGTAACATCAGCCACAGCTCAGCCAGCATAGAGACGCCACTACTGCTATCTCACATCTGTAATACCTAACAGTCCTGTGTATACATCTGTAACATCAGCCACAGCTCAGCCAGCATAGAGACGCCCACTACTGCTATCTCACATCTGTAATACCTCACAGTCCTGTGTATACATCTGTAACATCAGCCACAGCACAGCCATCATAGAGACTCCCACTACTGCTATCTCACATCTGTAATACCTCACAGTCCTGTGTAGTGTATACATCTGTAACATCAGCCACAGCTCAGCCAGCATAGAGACACCCACTCCTGCTATCTCACATCTGTAATACCTCACAGTCCTGTGAATACATCTGTAACATCAGCCACAGCTCAGCCAGCTTAGAGACTCCCACTACTGCTATCTCACATCTATTATACCTCGCAGTCCTGTGTATACATTTGTAACATCAGCCACAGCACAGCCAGCATAGAGACACCCACTACTGCTATCTCACATCTGTAATACCTCACAGTCCTGTGTATATATCTGTAACATCAGCCACAGCTCAGCCAACATAGAGACTCCCACTACTGCTATCTCACATCTATAATACCTCACAGTCCTGTGTATACATCTGTAACATCAGCCACAGCACAGCAAGCATAGAGACGCCCACTACTGCTATCTCACATCTGTAATACCTCACAGTCCTGTGTATACATCAGTAACATCAGCCACAGCTCAGCCAGCATAGAGACACCCACTACTGCTATCTCACATCTGTAATACCTCACAGTCATGTGTATACATCTGTAACATCAGTCACAGCACAGCCAGCATAGAGACAGCCACTACTGCTATCTCACATCTGTAATACCTCACAGTCCTGTGTATACATCTGTAACATCAGCCACAGCACAGCCAGCATAGACACCCACTACTGCTATCTCACATCTGTAATACCTCACAGTCCTGTGTATACATCTGTAACATCAGCCACAGCACAGCCAGCATAGAGACACCCATTACTGCTTTCTCACATCTGTAATACCTCACAGTCCTGTGTATACATCTGTAACATAAGCCACAGCACAGCCAGCATAGACACCCACTACTGCTATCTCACATCTGTAATACCTCACAGTCCTGTGTATACATCTGTAACATCAGCCACAGCACAGCCAGCATAGAGACGCCCACTACTGCTATCTCACATCTGTAATACCTCACAGTCCTGTGTATACATCTGTAACATCAGCCATCACACAGCCAGCATAGAGACACCCACTACTGCTATCTCACATCTGTAATACCTCACAGTCCTGTGTATACATCTGTAACATCAGCCACAGCTCAGCCAGCATAGAGACATCCACTACTGCTATCTCACATCTGTAATACCTCACAGTCCTGTGTATACATCTGTAACATCAGCCACAGCACAGCCAGCATAGAGACCCCACTACTGCTATCTCACATCTGTAATACCTCACAGTCCTGTGTATACATCTGTAACATCAGCCACAGCTCAGCCAGCATAGAGACACCCACTGCTGCTATCTCACATCTGTAATACCTCACAGTCCTGTGTATACATCTGTAACATCAGCCACAGCACAGCCAGCATAGAGACCCCACTACTGCTATCTCACATCTGTAATACCTCACAGTCCTGTGTATACATCTGTAACATCAGCCACAGCACAGCCAGCATAGAGACCCCACTACTGCTATCTCACATCTGTAATACCTCACAGTCCTGTGTACACATCTGTAACATCAGCCACAGCACAGCCAGCATAGAGACACCCACTACTGCTTTCTCACATCTGTAATAACTCACAGTCCTGTGTATACATCTGTAACATCATCCACAGCACAGCCAGCATAGAGACACCCACTACTGCTATCTCACATCTGTAATACCTCACAGTCCTGTGTTTACATCTGTAACATCAGCCACAGCTCAGCCAGCATAGAGACACCCACTACTGCTATCTCACATCTGTAATACCTCACAGTCCTGTGTATACATCTGTAACATCAGCCACAGCACAGCCAGCATAGACACCCACTACTGCTATCTCACATCTGTAATACCTCACAGTCCTGTGTATACATCTGTAACATCAGCCACAGCACAGCCAGCATAGAGACACCCATTACTGCTTTCTCACATCTGTAATACCTCACAGTCCTGTGTATACATCTGTAACATAAGCCACAGCACAGCCAGCATAGACACCCACTACTGCTATCTCACATCTGTAATACCTCACAGTCCTGTGTATACATCTGTAACATCAGCCACAGCACAGCCAGCATAGAGACGCCCACTACTGCTATCTCACATCTGTAATACCTCACAGTCCTGTGTATACATCTGTAACATCAGCCATCACACAGCCAGCATAGAGACACCCACTACTGCTATCTCACATCTGTAATACCTCACAGTCCTGTGTATACATCTGTAACATCAGCCACAGCTCAGCCAGCATAGAGACATCCACTACTGCTATCTCACATCTGTAATACCTCACAGTCCTGTGTATACATCTGTAACATCAGCCACAGCACAGCCAGCATAGAGACCCCACTACTGCTATCTCACATCTGTAATACCTCACAGTCCTGTGTATACATCTGTAACATCAGCCACAGCTCAGCCAGCATAGAGACACCCACTGCTGCTATCTCACATCTGTAATACCTCACAGTCCTGTGTATACATCTGTAACATCAGCCACAGCACAGCCAGCATAGAGACCCCACTACTGCTATCTCACATCTGTAATACCTCACAGTCCTGTGTATACATCTGTAACATCAGCCACAGCACAGCCAGCATAGAGACCCCACTACTGCTATCTCACATCTGTAATACCTCACAGTCCTGTGTACACATCTGTAACATCAGCCACAGCACAGCCAGCATAGAGACACCCACTACTGCTTTCTCACATCTGTAATAACTCACAGTCCTGTGTATACATCTGTAACATCATCCACAGCACAGCCAGCATAGAGACACCCACTACTGCTATCTCACATCTGTAATACCTCACAGTCCTGTGTTTACATCTGTAACATCAGCCACAGCTCAGCCAGCATAGAGACACCCACTACTGCTATCTCACATCTGTAATACCTCACAGTCCTGTGTATACATCTGTAACATCAGCCACAGCACAGCCAGCATAGAGACACCCACTACTGCTATCTCACATCTGTAATACCTCACAGTCCTGTGTATGCATCTGTAACATCAGCCACAGCACAGCCAGCATAGAGACACCCACTACTGCTATCTCACATCTGTAATACCTCACAGTCCTGTGTATACATCTGCAACATCAGCCACAGCACAGCCAGCATAGAGACGCCCACTACTGCTATCTCACATCTGTAATACCTCACAGTCCTGTATATACATCTGTAACATCAGCCACAGCTCAGCCAGCATAAAGAAGCCCACTACTGCTTTCTCACATCCGTAATAACTCACAGTCCTGTATATACATCTGTAACATCAGCCACAGCTCAGCCAGCATAGAGACACCCACTACTGCTATCTCACATCTGTAATACCTCACAGTCCTGTGTATACATCTGTAACATCAGCCACAGCTCAGCCAGCATAGAGACACCCACTGCTGCTATCTCACATCTGTAATACCTCACAGTCCTGTGTATACATCTGTAACATCAGCCACAGCACAGCCAGCATAGAGACCCCACTACTGCTATCTCACATCTGTAATACCTCACAGTCCTGTGTATACATCTGTAACATCAGCCACAGCACAGCCAGCATAGAGACCCCACTACTGCTATCTCACATCTGTAATACCTCACAGTCCTGTGTACACATCTGTAACATCAGCCACAGCACAGCCAGCATAGAGACACCCACTACTGCTTTCTCACATCTGTAATAACTCACAGTCCTGTGTATACATCTGTAACATCATCCACAGCACAGCCAGCATAGAGACACCCACTACTGCTATCTCACATCTGTAATACCTCACAGTCCTGTGTTTACATCTGTAACATCAGCCACAGCTCAGCCAGCATAGAGACACCCACTACTGCTATCTCACATCTGTAATACCTCACAGTCCTGTGTATACATCTGTAACATCAGCCACAGCACAGCCAGCATAGACACCCACTACTGCTATCTCACATCTGTAATACCTCACAGTCCTGTGTATACATCTGTAACATCAGCCACAGCACAGCCAGCATAGAGACACCCATTACTGCTTTCTCACATCTGTAATACCTCACAGTCCTGTGTATACATCTGTAACATAAGCCACAGCACAGCCAGCATAGACACCCACTACTGCTATCTCACATCTGTAATACCTCACAGTCCTGTGTATACATCTGTAACATCAGCCACAGCACAGCCAGCATAGAGACGCCCACTACTGCTATCTCACATCTGTAATACCTCACAGTCCTGTGTATACATCTGTAACATCAGCCATCACACAGCCAGCATAGAGACACCCACTACTGCTATCTCACATCTGTAATACCTCACAGTCCTGTGTATACATCTGTAACATCAGCCACAGCTCAGCCAGCATAGAGACATCCACTACTGCTATCTCACATCTGTAATACCTCACAGTCCTGTGTATACATCTGTAACATCAGCCACAGCACAGCCAGCATAGAGACCCCACTACTGCTATCTCACATCTGTAATACCTCACAGTCCTGTGTATACATCTGTAACATCAGCCACAGCTCAGCCAGCATAGAGACACCCACTGCTGCTATCTCACATCTGTAATACCTCACAGTCCTGTGTATACATCTGTAACATCAGCCACAGCACAGCCAGCATAGAGACCCCACTACTGCTATCTCACATCTGTAATACCTCACAGTCCTGTGTATACATCTGTAACATCAGCCACAGCACAGCCAGCATAGAGACCCCACTACTGCTATCTCACATCTGTAATACCTCACAGTCCTGTGTACACATCTGTAACATCAGCCACAGCACAGCCAGCATAGAGACACCCACTACTGCTTTCTCACATCTGTAATAACTCACAGTCCTGTGTATACATCTGTAACATCATCCACAGCACAGCCAGCATAGAGACACCCACTACTGCTATCTCACATCTGTAATACCTCACAGTCCTGTGTTTACATCTGTAACATCAGCCACAGCTCAGCCAGCATAGAGACACCCACTACTGCTATCTCACATCTGTAATACCTCACAGTCCTGTGTATACATCTGTAACATCAGCCACAGCACAGCCAGCATAGAGACACCCACTACTGCTATCTCACATCTGTAATACCTCACAGTCCTGTGTATGCATCTGTAACATCAGCCACAGCACAGCCAGCATAGAGACACCCACTACTGCTATCTCACATCTGTAATACCTCACAGTCCTGTGTATACATCTGCAACATCAGCCACAGCACAGCCAGCATAGAGACGCCCACTACTGCTATCTCACATCTGTAATACCTCACAGTCCTGTATATACATCTGTAACATCAGCCACAGCTCAGCCAGCATAAAGAAGCCCACTACTGCTTTCTCACATCCGTAATAACTCACAGTCCTGTATATACATCTGTAACATCAGCCACAGCTCAGCCAGCATAGAGACACCCACTACTGCTATCTCACATCTGTAATACCTCACAGTCCTGTGTATACATCTGTAACATCAGCCACAGCTCAGCCAGCATAGAGACACACACTACTGCTATCTCACATCTGTAATACCTCACAGTCCTGTGTATACATCTGTAACATCAACCACAGCACAGCCAGCATAGACACCCACTACTGCTATCTCACATCTGTAATATCTCACAGTCCTGTGTATACATCTGTAGCATCAGCCACAGCTCAGCCAGCATAGAGACACCCTCTACTGCTATCTCACATCTGTAATACCTCATAGTCCTGTTTATACATCTGTAACATCAGCCACAGCTCAGCCAGCATAGAGACACCCACTACTGCTATCTCACATCTGTAATACCTCACAGTCATGTGTATACATCTGTAACATCAGTCACAGCACAGCCAGCATAGAGACACCCACTACTGCTATCTCACATCTGTAATACCTCACAGTCCTGTGTATACATCTATAACATCAGCCACAGCAGAGCCAGCATAGAGACACCCATTACTGCTATCTCACATCTGTAATACCTCACAGTCCTGTGTATACATCTGTAACATCAGCCACAGCACAGCCAGCATAGAGACGCCCACTACTGCTATCTCACATCTGTAATACCTCACAGTCCTGTGTATACATCTGTAACATCAGCCACAGCACAGCCAGCATAGAGACACCCACTGCTGCTATCTCACATCTGTAATACCTCACAGTCCTGTGTATACATCAGTAACATCAGCCACAGCTCAGCCATAGAGACACCCACTACTGCTATCTCACATCTGTAATACCTCACAGTCCTGTGTATACATCAGTAACATCAGCCACAGCTCAGCCAGCATAGACACCCACTACTGCTTTCTCACATCTGTAATACCTCACAGTCCTGTGTATACATCTGTAACATCAGCCACAGCTCAGCCATAGAGACACCCACTACTGCTATCTCACATCTGTAATACCTCACAGTCCTGTGTATACATCAGTAACATCAGCCACAGCTCAGCCATAGAGACACCCACTACTGCTATCTCACATTTGTAATACCTCACAGTCCTGTGTATACATCAGTAACATCAGCCACAGCTCAGCCAGCATATACACCCACTACTGCTTTCTCACATCTGTAATACCTCACAGTCCTGTGTATACATCTGTAACATCAGCCACAGCTCAGCCAGCATAAAGGCGCCCACTACTGCTTTCTCACATCCGTAATACCTCACAGTCCTGTGTATACATCTGTAACATCAGCCACAGCTCAGCCAGCATAGAGACACCCACTACTGCTATCTCACATCTGTAATACCTCACAGTCCTTTGTATACATCTGTAACATCTGCCACAGCTCAGCCAGCATAGAGACACCTACTACTGCTATCTCACATCCGTAATACCTCACGGTCCTGTGTATACATCTGTAACATCAGCCACAGCTCAGCCAGCATAGAGACACCTACTACTGCTATCTCACATCCGTAATACCTCACAGTCCTGTGTATACATCTGTAACATCAGCCACAGCTCAGCCAGCATAGAGACGCCACTACTGCTATCTCACATCTGTAATCCCTAACAGTCCTGTGTATACATCTGTAACATCAGCCACAGCTCAGCCAGCATAGAGACGCCCACTACTGCTATCTCACATCTGTAATACCTCACAGTCCTGTGTATACATCTGTAACATCAGCCACAGCACAGCCAGCATAGAGACTCCCACTACTGCTATCTCACATCTGTAATACCTCACAGTCCTGTGTAGTGTATACATCTGTAACATCAGCCACAGCTCAGCCAGCATAGAGACACCCACTACTGCTATCTCACATCTGTAATACCTCACAGTCCTGTGAATACATCTGTAACATCAGCCACAGCTCAGCCAGCATAGAGACGCCCACTACTGCTATCTCACATCTGTCATACCTCACAGTCCTGTGTATACATCTGTAACATCAGCCACAGCACAGCCATCATAGACACCCACTACTGCTATCTCACATCTGTAATACCTCACAGTCCTGTGTATACATCTGTAACATCAGCCACAGCACAGCCAGCATAGAGACACCCACTACTGCTATCTCACATCTGTAATACCTCGCAGTCCTGTGTATACATCTGTAACATCAGCCATCACAAAGCCAGCATAGAGACACCCACTACTGCTATCTCACATCTGTAATACCTCACAGTCCTGTGTATACATCTGTAACATCAGCCACAGCTCAGCCAGCATAGTGACACCCACTACTGCTATCTCACATCTGTAATACCTCACAGTCCTGTGTATACATCTGTAACATCAGCCACAGCACAGCCAGCATAGAGACACCCACTACTGCTATCTCACATCTGTAATACCTCACAGTCCTGTGTATATATCTGTAACATCAGCCACAGCACAGCCAGCATAGAGACCCCACTACTGCTATCTCACATCTGTAATACCTCACAGTCCTGTGTATACATCTGTAACATCAGCCACAGCTCAGCCAGCATAGAGACACCCACTGCTGCTATCTCACATCTGTAATACCTCACAGTCCTGTGTATACATCTGTAACGTCAGCCACAGCACAGCCAGCATAGAGACCCCACTACTGCTATCTCACATCTGTAATACCTCACAGTCCTGTGTATACATCTGTAACATCAGCCACAGCACAGCCAGCATAGAGACCCCACTTCTGCTATCTCACATCTGTAATACCTCACAGTCCTGTGTACACATCTGTAACATCAGCAACAGCTCAGCCAGCATAGACATCCACTACTGCTATCTCACATCTGTAATACCTCACAGTCCTGTGTATACATCTGTAACATCAGCCACAGCTCAGCCATAGAGACACCCACCACTGCTATCTCACATCTGTAATACCTCACAGTCCTGTGTATACATCAGTAACATCAGCCACAGCTCAGCCATAGAGACACCCACTACTGCTATCTCACATTTGTAATACCTCACAGTCCTGTGTATACATCAGTAACATCAGCCACAGCTCAGCCAGCATAGACACCCACTACTGCTTTCTCACATCTGTAATACCTCACAGTCCTGTGTATACATCTGTAACATCAGCCACAGCTCAGCCAGCATAGAGACACCCACTACTGCTATCTCACATCTGTAATACCTCACAGTCCTTTGTATACATCTGTAACATCTGCCACAGCTCAGCCAGCATAGAGACACCTACTACTGCTATCTCACATCCGTAATACCTCACAGTCCTGTGTATACATCTGTAACATCAGCCACAGCTCAGCCAGCATAGAGACACCTACTACTGCTATCTCACATCCGTAATACCTCACAGTCCTGTGTATACATCTGTAACATCAGCCACAGCACAGCCAGCATAGAGACACCCACTACTGCTATCTCACATCTGTAATACCTCACAGTCCTGCGTATACATCTGTAACATCAGCCACAGCACAGCCAGCATAGAGACGCCCACTACCGCTATCTCACATCCGTAATACCTCACAGTCCTGTGTATACATCTGTAACATCAGCCACAGCACAGCCAGCATAGAGACACCCACTACTGCTATCTCACATCTGTAATAACTCACAGTCCTGCGTATACATCTGTAACATCAGCCACAGCTCAGCCAGCATAGAGACACCCACTACTGCTATCTCACATCTGTAATATCTCACATTCCTGTGTATACATCTGTAACATCAGCCACAGCTCAGCCAGCATAGAGACGCCACTACTGCTATCTCACATCTGTAATACCTAACAGTCCTGTGTATACATCTGTAACATCAGCCACAGCTCAGCCAGCATAGAGACGCCCACTACTGCTATCTCACATCTGTAATACCTCACAGTCCTGTGTATACATCTGTAACATCAGCCACAGCACAGCCATCATAGAGACTCCCACTACTGCTATCTCACATCTGTAATACCTCACAGTCCTGTGTAGTGTATACATCTGTAACATCAGCCACAGCTCAGCCAGCATAGAGACACCCACTCCTGCTATCTCACATCTGTAATACCTCACAGTCCTGTGAATACATCTGTAACATCAGCCACAGCTCAGCCAGCTTAGAGACTCCCACTACTGCTATCTCACATCTATTATACCTCGCAGTCCTGTGTATACATTTGTAACATCAGCCACAGCACAGCCAGCATAGAGACACCCACTACTGCTATCTCACATCTGTAATACCTCACAGTCCTGTGTATATATCTGTAACATCAGCCACAGCTCAGCCAACATAGAGACTCCCACTACTGCTATCTCACATCTATAATACCTCACAGTCCTGTGTATACATCTGTAACATCAGCCACAGCACAGCAAGCATAGAGACGCCCACTACTGCTATCTCACATCTGTAATACCTCACAGTCCTGTGTATACATCAGTAACATCAGCCACAGCTCAGCCAGCATAGAGACACCCACTACTGCTATCTCACATCTGTAATACCTCACAGTCATGTGTATACATCTGTAACATCAGTCACAGCACAGCCAGCATAGAGACACCCACTACTGCTATCTCACATCTGTAATACCTCACAGTCCTGTGTATACATCTGTAACATCAGCCACAGCACAGCCAGCATAGACACCCACTACTGCTATCTCACATCTGTAATACCTCACAGTCCTGTGTATACATCTGTAACATCAGCCACAGCACAGCCAGCATAGAGACACCCATTACTGCTTTCTCACATCTGTAATACCTCACAGTCCTGTGTATACATCTGTAACATAAACCACAGCACAGCCAGCATAGACACCCACTACTGCTATCTCACATCTGTAATATCTCACATTCCTGTGTATACATCTGTAACATCAGCCACAGCTCAGCCAGCATAGAGACGCCACTACTGCTATCTCACATCTGTAATACCTAACAGTCCTGTGTATACATCTGTAACATCAGCCACAGCTCAGCCAGCATAGAGACGCCCACTACTGCTATCTCACATCTGTAATACCTCACAGTCCTGTGTATACATCTGTAACATCAGCCACAGCACAGCCATCATAGAGACTCCCACTACTGCTATCTCACATCTGTAATACCTCACAGTCCTGTGTAGTGTATACATCTGTAACATCAGCCACAGCTCAGCCAGCATAGAGACACCCACTCCTGCTATCTCACATCTGTAATACCTCACAGTCCTGTGAATACATCTGTAACATCAGCCACAGCTCAGCCAGCTTAGAGACTCCCACTACTGCTATCTCACATCTATTATACCTCGCAGTCCTGTGTATACATTTGTAACATCAGCCACAGCACAGCCAGCATAGAGACACCCACTACTGCTATCTCACATCTGTAATACCTCACAGTCCTGTGTATATATCTGTAACATCAGCCACAGCTCAGCCAACATAGAGACTCCCACTACTGCTATCTCACATCTATAATACCTCACAGTCCTGTGTATACATCTGTAACATCAGCCACAGCACAGCAAGCATAGAGACGCCCACTACTGCTATCTCACATCTGTAATACCTCACAGTCCTGTGTATACATCAGTAACATCAGCCACAGCTCAGCCAGCATAGAGACACCCACTACTGCTATCTCACATCTGTAATACCTCACAGTCATGTGTATACATCTGTAACATCAGTCACAGCACAGCCAGCATAGAGACACCCACTACTGCTATCTCACATCTGTAATACCTCACAGTCCTGTGTATACATCTGTAACATCAGCCACAGCACAGCCAGCATAGACACCCACTACTGCTATCTCACATCTGTAATACCTCACAGTCCTGTGTATACATCTGTAACATCAGCCACAGCACAGCCAGCATAGAGACACCCATTACTGCTTTCTCACATCTGTAATACCTCACAGTCCTGTGTATACATCTGTAACATAAGCCACAGCACAGCCAGCATAGACACCCACTACTGCTATCTCACATCTGTAATACCTCACAGTCCTGTGTATACATCTGTAACATCAGCCACAGCACAGCCAGCATAGAGACGCCCACTACTGCTATCTCACATCTGTAATACCTCACAGTCCTGTGTATACATCTGTAACATCAGCCATCACACAGCCAGCATAGAGACACCCACTACTGCTATCTCACATCTGTAATACCTCACAGTCCTGTGTATACATCTGTAACATCAGCCACAGCTCAGCCAGCATAGAGACATCCACTACTGCTATCTCACATCTGTAATACCTCACAGTCCTGTGTATACATCTGTAACATCAGCCACAGCACAGCCAGCATAGAGACCCCACTACTGCTATCTCACATCTGTAATACCTCACAGTCCTGTGTATACATCTGTAACATCAGCCACAGCTCAGCCAGCATAGAGACACCCACTGCTGCTATCTCACATCTGTAATACCTCACAGTCCTGTGTATACATCTGTAACATCAGCCACAGCACAGCCAGCATAGAGACCCCACTACTGCTATCTCACATCTGTAATACCTCACAGTCCTGTGTATACATCTGTAACATCAGCCACAGCACAGCCAGCATAGAGACCCCACTACTGCTATCTCACATCTGTAATACCTCACAGTCCTGTGTACACATCTGTAACATCAGCCACAGCACAGCCAGCATAGAGACACCCACTACTGCTTTCTCACATCTGTAATAACTCACAGTCCTGTGTATACATCTGTAACATCATCCACAGCACAGCCAGCATAGAGACACCCACTACTGCTATCTCACATCTGTAATACCTCACAGTCCTGTGTTTACATCTGTAACATCAGCCACAGCTCAGCCAGCATAGAGACACCCACTACTGCTATCTCACATCTGTAATACCTCACAGTCCTGTGTATACATCTGTAACATCAGCCACAGCACAGCCAGCATAGACACCCACTACTGCTATCTCACATCTGTAATACCTCACAGTCCTGTGTATACATCTGTAACATCAGCCACAGCACAGCCAGCATAGAGACACCCATTACTGCTTTCTCACATCTGTAATACCTCACAGTCCTGTGTATACATCTGTAACATAAGCCACAGCACAGCCAGCATAGACACCCACTACTGCTATCTCACATCTGTAATACCTCACAGTCCTGTGTATACATCTGTAACATCAGCCACAGCACAGCCAGCATAGAGACGCCCACTACTGCTATCTCACATCTGTAATACCTCACAGTCCTGTGTATACATCTGTAACATCAGCCATCACACAGCCAGCATAGAGACACCCACTACTGCTATCTCACATCTGTAATACCTCACAGTCCTGTGTATACATCTGTAACATCAGCCACAGCTCAGCCAGCATAGAGACATCCACTACTGCTATCTCACATCTGTAATACCTCACAGTCCTGTGTATACATCTGTAACATCAGCCACAGCACAGCCAGCATAGAGACCCCACTACTGCTATCTCACATCTGTAATACCTCACAGTCCTGTGTATACATCTGTAACATCAGCCACAGCTCAGCCAGCATAGAGACACCCACTGCTGCTATCTCACATCTGTAATACCTCACAGTCCTGTGTATACATCTGTAACATCAGCCACAGCACAGCCAGCATAGAGACCCCACTACTGCTATCTCACATCTGTAATACCTCACAGTCCTGTGTATACATCTGTAACATCAGCCACAGCACAGCCAGCATAGAGACCCCACTACTGCTATCTCACATCTGTAATACCTCACAGTCCTGTGTACACATCTGTAACATCAGCCACAGCACAGCCAGCATAGAGACACCCACTACTGCTTTCTCACATCTGTAATAACTCACAGTCCTGTGTATACATCTGTAACATCATCCACAGCACAGCCAGCATAGAGACACCCACTACTGCTATCTCACATCTGTAATACCTCACAGTCCTGTGTTTACATCTGTAACATCAGCCACAGCTCAGCCAGCATAGAGACACCCACTACTGCTATCTCACATCTGTAATACCTCACAGTCCTGTGTATACATCTGTAACATCAGCCACAGCACAGCCAGCATAGAGACACCCACTACTGCTATCTCACATCTGTAATACCTCACAGTCCTGTGTATGCATCTGTAACATCAGCCACAGCACAGCCAGCATAGAGACACCCACTACTGCTATCTCACATCTGTAATACCTCACAGTCCTGTGTATACATCTGCAACATCAGCCACAGCACAGCCAGCATAGAGACGCCCACTACTGCTATCTCACATCTGTAATACCTCACAGTCCTGTATATACATCTGTAACATCAGCCACAGCTCAGCCAGCATAAAGAAGCCCACTACTGCTTTCTCACATCCGTAATAACTCACAGTCCTGTATATACATCTGTAACATCAGCCACAGCTCAGCCAGCATAGAGACACCCACTACTGCTATCTCACATCTGTAATACCTCACAGTCCTGTGTATACATCTGTAACATCAGCCACAGCTCAGCCAGCATAGAGACACACACTACTGCTATCTCACATCTGTAATACCTCACAGTCCTGTGTATACATCTGTAACATCAACCACAGCACAGCCAGCATAGACACCCACTACTGCTATCTCACATCTGTAATATCTCACAGTCCTGTGTATACATCTGTAGCATCAGCCACAGCTCAGCCAGCATAGAGACACCCTCTACTGCTATCTCACATCTGTAATACCTCATAGTCCTGTTTATACATCTGTAACATCAGCCACAGCTCAGCCAGCATAGAGACACCCACTACTGCTATCTCACATCTGTAATACCTCACAGTCATGTGTATACATCTGTAACATCAGTCACAGCACAGCCAGCATAGAGACACCCACTACTGCTATCTCACATCTGTAATACCTCACAGTCCTGTGTATACATCTATAACATCAGCCACAGCAGAGCCAGCATAGAGACACCCATTACTGCTATCTCACATCTGTAATACCTCACAGTCCTGTGTATACATCTGTAACATCAGCCACAGCACAGCCAGCATAGAGACGCCCACTACTGCTATCTCACATCTGTAATACCTCACAGTCCTGTGTATACATCTGTAACATCAGCCATCACACAGCCAGCATAGAGACACCCACTACTGCTATCTCACATCTGTAATACCTCACAGTCCTGTGTATACATCAGTAACATCAGCCACAGCTCAGCCATAGAGACACCCACTACTGCTATCTCACATCTGTAATACCTCACAGTCCTGTGTATACATCAGTAACATCAGCCACAGCTCAGCCAGCATAGACACCCACTACTGCTTTCTCACATCTGTAATACCTCACAGTCCTGTGTATACATCTGTAACATCAGCCACAGCTCAGCCATAGAGACACCCACTACTGCTATCTCACATCTGTAATACCTCACAGTCCTGTGTATACATCAGTAACATCAGCCACAGCTCAGCCATAGAGACACCCACTACTGCTATCTCACATTTGTAATACCTCACAGTCCTGTGTATACATCAGTAACATCAGCCACAGCTCAGCCAGCATATACACCCACTACTGCTTTCTCACATCTGTAATACCTCACAGTCCTGTGTATACATCTGTAACATCAGCCACAGCTCAGCCAGCATAAAGGCGCCCACTACTGCTTTCTCACATCCGTAATACCTCACAGTCCTGTGTATACATCTGTAACATCAGCCACAGCTCAGCCAGCATAGAGACACCCACTACTGCTATCTCACATCTGTAATACCTCACAGTCCTTTGTATACATCTGTAACATCTGCCACAGCTCAGCCAGCATAGAGACACCTACTACTGCTATCTCACATCCGTAATACCTCACGGTCCTGTGTATACATCTGTAACATCAGCCACAGCTCAGCCAGCATAGAGACACCTACTACTGCTATCTCACATCCGTAATACCTCACAGTCCTGTGTATACATCTGTAACATCAGCCACAGCTCAGCCAGCATAGAGACGCCACTACTGCTATCTCACATCTGTAATCCCTAACAGTCCTGTGTATACATCTGTAACATCAGCCACAGCTCAGCCAGCATAGAGACGCCCACTACTGCTATCTCACATCTGTAATACCTCACAGTCCTGTGTATACATCTGTAACATCAGCCACAGCACAGCCAGCATAGAGACTCCCACTACTGCTATCTCACATCTGTAATACCTCACAGTCCTGTGTAGTGTATACATCTGTAACATCAGCCACAGCTCAGCCAGCATAGAGACACCCACTACTGCTATCTCACATCTGTAATACCTCACAGTCCTGTGAATACATCTGTAACATCAGCCACAGCTCAGCCAGCATAGAGACGCCCACTACTGCTATCTCACATCTGTCATACCTCACAGTCCTGTGTATACATCTGTAACATCAGCAACAGCTCAGCCAGCATAGACATCCACTACTGCTATCTCACATCTGTAATAACTCACAGTCCTGTGTATACATCTGTAACATCAGCCACAGCTCAGCCATAGAGACACCCACTACTGCTATCTCACATCTGTAATACCTCACAGTCCTGTGTATACATCAGTAACATCAGCCACAGCTCAGCCATAGAGACACCCACTACTGCTATCTCACATTTGTAATACCTCACAGTCCTGTGTATACATCAGTAACATCAGCCACAGCTCAGCCAGCATAGACACTCACTACTGCTTTCTCACATCTGTAATACCTCACAGTCCTGTGTATACATCTGTAACATCAGACACAGCTCAGCCAGCATAAAGACGCCCACTACTGCTTTCTCACATCCGTAATACCTCACAGTCCTGTGTATACATCTGTAACATCAGCCACAGCTCAGCCAGCATAGAGACACCCACTACTGCTATCTCACATCTGTAATACCTCACAGTCCTTTGTATACATCTGTAACATCTGCCACAGCTCAGCCAGCATAGAGACACCTACTACTGCTATCTCACATCCGTAATACCTCACCGTCCTGTGTATACATCTGTAACATCAGCCACAGCTCAGCCAGCATAGAGACACCTACTACTGCTATCTCACATCCGTAATACCTCACAGTCCTGTGTATACATCTGTAACATCAGCCACAGCACAGCCAGCATAGAGACACCCACTACTGCTATCTCACATCTGTAATACCTAACAGTCCTGCGTATACATTTGTAACATCAGCCACAGCACAGCCAGCATAGAGACGCCCACTACCGCTATCTCACATCCGTAATACCTCACAGTCCTGTGTATACATCTGTAACATCAGCCACAGCACAGCCAGCATAGAGACACCCACTACTGCTATCTCACATCTGTAATAACTCACAGTCCTGCATATACATCTGTAACATCAGCCACAGCTCAGCCAGCATAGAGACACCCAGTACTGCTATGTCACATCTGTAATATCTCACAGTCCTGTGTATACATCTGTAACATCAGCCACAGCTCAGCCAGCATAGAGACGCCACTACTGCTATCTCACATCTGTAATACCTAACAGTCCTGTGTATACATCTGTAACATCAGCCACAGCTCAGCCAGCATAGAGACGCCCACTACTGCTATCTCACATCTGTAATACCTCACAGTCCTGTGTATACATCTGTAACATCAGCCACATCACAGCCAGCATAGAGACTCCAACTACTGCTATCTCACATCTGTAATACCTCACAGCCCTGTGTAGTGTATACATCTGTAACATCAGCCACAGCTCAGCCAGCATAGAGACACCCACTACTGCTATCTCACATCTGTAATACCTCACAGTCCTGTGAATACATCTGTAACATCAGCCACAGCTCAGCCAGCATAGAGACTCCCACTACTGCTATCTCACATCTATAATACCTCACAGTCCTGTGTATACATTTGTAACATCAGCCACAGCACAGCCAGCATAGAGACACCCACTACTGCTATCTCACATCTGTAATACCTCACAGTCCTGTGTATATCTGTAACATCAGCCACAGCACAGCCAGCATAGAGACGCCCACTACTGCTATCTCACATCTGTAATACCTCACAGTCCTGTGTATACATCAGTAACATCAGCCACAGCTCAGCCAGCATAGAGACACCCACTACTGCTATCTCACATCTGTAATACCTCACAGTCCTGTGTATACATCTGTAACATCAGTCACAGCACAGCCAGCATAGAGACACCCTCTACTGCTATCTCACATCTGTAATACCTCACAGTCCTGTGTATACATCTGTAACATCAGCCACAGCACAGCCAGCATAGACACCTACTACTGCTATCTCACATCTGTAATACCTCACAGTCCTGTGTATACATCTGTAACATCAGCCACAGCACAGCCAGCATAGAGACACCCATTACTGCTATCTCACATCTGTAATACCTCACAGTCCTGTGTATACATCTGTAACATCAGCCACAGCACAGCCATCATAGACACCCACTACTGCTATCTCACATCTGTAATACCTCACAGTCCTGTGTATACATCTGTAACATCAGCCACAGCACAGCCAGCATAGAGACGCCCACTACTGCTATCTCACATCTGTAATACCTCACAGTCCTGTGTATACATCTGTAACATCAGCCATCACAAAGCCAGCATAGAGACACCCACTACTGCTATCTCACATCTGTAATACCTCACAGTCCTGTGTATACATCTGTAACATCAGCCACAGCTCAGCCAGCATAGAGACACCCACTACTGCTATCTCACATCTGTAATACCTCACAGTCCTGTGTATACATCTGTAACATCAGCCACAGCACAGCCAGCATAGAGACACCCACTACTGCTATCTCACATCTGTAATACCTCACAGTCCTGTGTATATATCTGTAACATCAGCCACAGCACAGCCAGCATAGAGACCCCACTACTGCTATCTCACATCTGTAATACCTCACAGTCCTGTGTATACATCTGTAACATCAGCCACAGCTCAGCCAGCATAGAGACACCCACTGCTGCTATCTCACATCTGTAATACCTCACAGTCCTGTGTACACATCTGTAACATCAGCAACAGCTCAGCCAGCATAGACAACCACTACTGCTATCTCACATCTGTAATACCTCACAGTCCTGTGTATACATCTGTAACATCAGCCACAGCTCAGCCATAGAGACACCCACCACTGCTATCTCACATCTGTAATACCTCACAGTCCTGTGTATACATCAGTAACATCAGCCACAGCTCAGCCATAGAGACACCCACTACTGCTATCTCACATTTGTAATACCTCACAGTCCTGTGTATACATCAGTAACATCAGCCACAGCTCAGCCAGCATAGACACCCACTACTGCTTTTTCACATCTGTAATACCTCACAGTCCTGTGTATACATCTGTAACATCAGCCACAGCTCAGGCAGCATAAAGACGCCCACTACTGCTTTCTCACATCCGTAATACCTCACAGTCCTGTGTATACATCTGTAACATCAGCCACAGCTCAGCCAGCATAGAGACACCCACTACTGCTATCTCACATCTGTAATACCTCACAGTCCTTTGTATACATCTGTAACATCTGCCACAGCTCAGCCAGCATAGAGACACCTACTACTGCTATCTCACATCCGTAATACCTCACAGTCCTGTGTATACATCTGTAACATCAGCCACAGCTCAGCCAGCATAGAGACACCTACTACTGCTATCTCACATCCGTAATACCTCACAGTCCTGTGTATACATCTGTAACATCAGCCACAGCACAGCCAGCATAGAGACACCCACTACTGCTGTCTCACATCTGTAATACCTCACAGTCCTGCGTATACATCTGTAACATCAGCCACAGCACAGCCAGCATAGAGACGCCCACTACCGCTATCTCACATCCGTAATACCTCACAGTCCTGTGTATACATCTGTAACATCAGCCACAGCACAGCCAGCATAGAGACACCCACTACTGCTTTCTCACATCTGTAATAACTCACAGTCCTGCGTATACATCTGTAACATCAGCCACAGCTCAGCCAGCATAGAGACACCCACTACTGCTATCTCACATCTGTAATATCTCACAGTCCTGTGTATACATCTGTAACATCAGCCACAGCTCAGCCAGCATAGAGACGCCATTACTGCTATCTCACATCTGTAATACCTAACAGTCCTGTGTATACATCTGTAACATCAGCCACAGCTCAGCCAGCATAGAGACGCCCACTACTGCTATCTCACATCTGTAATACCTCACAGTCCTGTGTATACATCTGTAACATCAGCCACAGCACAGCCAGCATAGAGACTCCCACTACTGCTATCTCACATCTGTAATACCTCACAGTCCTGTGTAGTGTATACATCTGTAACATCAGCCACAGCTCAGCCAGCATAGAGACACCCACTACTGCTATCTCACATCTGTAATACCTCACAGTCCTGTGAATACATCTGTAACATCAGCCACAGCACAGCCAGCATAGAGACACCCATTACTGCTTTCTCACATCTGTAATACCTCACAGTCCTGTGTATACATCTGTAACATCAGCCACAGCACAGCCAGCATAGACACCCACTACTGCTATCTCACATCTGTAATACCTCACAGTCCTGTGTATACATCTGTAACATCAGCCACAGCACAGCCAGCATAGAGACGCCCACTACTGCTATCTCACATCTGTAATACCTCACAGTCCTGTGTATACATCTGTAACATCAGCCATCACTCAGCCAGCATAGAGACACCCACTACTGCTATCTCACATCTGTAATACCTCACAGTCCTGTGTATACATCTGTAACATCAGCCACAGCTCAGCCAGCATAGAGACATCCACTACTGCTATCTCACATCTGTAATACCTCACAGTCCTGTGTATACATCTGTAACATCAGCCACAGCACAGCCAGCATAGAGACCCCACTACTGCTATCTCACATCTGTAATACCTCACAGTCCTGTGTATACATCTGTAACATCAGCCACAGCTCAGCCAGCATAGAGACACCCACTGCTGCTATCTCACATCTGTAATACCTCACAGTCCTGTGTATACATCTGTAACATCAGCCACAGCACAGCCAGCATAGAGACCCCACTACTGCTATCTCACATCTGTAATACCTCACAGTCCTGTGTATACATCTGTAACATCAGCCACAGCACAGCCAGCATAGAGACCCCACTACTGCTATCTCACATCTGTAATACCTCACAGTCCTGTGTACACATCTGTAACATCAGCCACAGCACAGCCAGCATAGAGACACCCACTACTGCTTTCTCACATCTGTAATAACTCACAGTCCTGTGTATACATCTGTAACATTATCCACAGCACAGCCAGCATAGAGACACCCACTACTGCTATCTCACATCTGTAATACCTCACAGTCCTGTGTTTACATCTGTAACATCCGCCACAGCTCAGCCAGCATAGAGACACCCACTACTGCTATCTCACATCTGTAATACCTCACAGTCCTGTGTATACATCTGTAACATCAGCCACAGCACAGCCAGCATAGAGACACCCACTACTGCTATCTCACATCTGTAATACCTCACAGTCCTGTGTATGCATCTGTAACATCAGCCACAGCACAGCCAGCATAGAGACACCCACTACTGCTATCTCACATCTGTATTACCTCACAGTCCTGTGTATACATCTGCAACATCAGCCACAGCACAGCCAGCATAGAGACGCCCACTACTGCTATCTCACATCTGTAATACCTAACAGTCCTGTATATACATCTGTAACATCAGCCACAGCTCAGCCAGCATAAAGACGCCCACTACTGCTTTCTCACATCCGTAATAACTCACAGTCCTGTGTATACATCTGTAACATCAGCCACAGCTCAGCCAGCATAGAGACACCCACTACTGCTATCTCACATCTGTAATACCTCACAGTCCTGTGTATACATCTGTAACATCAGCCACAGCTCAGCCAGCATAGAGACACACACTACTGCTATCACATCTGTAATACCTCACAGTCCTGTGTATACATCTGTAACATCAACCACAGCACAGCCAGCATAGAGACACCCACTACTGCTATCTCACATCTGTAATACCTCACAGTCATGTGTATACATCTGTAACATCAGTCACAGCACAGCCAGCATAGAGACACCCACTACTGCTATCTCACATCTGTAATACCTCACAGTCCTGTGTATACATCTATAACATCAGCCACAGCAGAGCCAGCATAGAGACACCCATTACTGCTATCTCACATCTGTAATACCTCACAGTCCTGTGTATACATCTGTAACATCAGCCACAGCACAGCCAGCATAGAGACGCCCACTACTGCTATCTCACATCTGTAATACCTCACAGTCCTGTGTATACATCTGTAACATCAGCCATCACACAGCCAGCATAGAGACACCCACTACTGCTATCTCACATCTGTAATACCTCACAGTCCTGTGTATACATCAGTAACATCAGCCACAGCTCAGCCATAGAGACACCCACTACTGCTATCTCACATCTGTAATACCTCACAGTCCTGTGTATACATCAGTAACATCAGCCACAGCTCAGCCAGCATAGACACCCACTACTGCTTTCTCACATCTGTAATACCTCACAGTCCTGTGTATACATCTGTAACATCAGCCACAGCTCAGCCTTAGAGACACCCACTACTGCTATCTCACATCTGTAATACCTCACAGTCCTGTGTATACATCAGTAACATCAGCCACAGCTCAGCCATAGAGACACCCACTACTGCTATCTCACATTTGTAATACCTCACAGTCCTGTGTATACATCAGTAACATCAGCCACAGCTCAGCCAGCATAGACACCCACTACTGCTTTCTCACATCTGTAATACCTCACAGTCCTGTGTATTCATCTGTAACATCAGCCACAGCTCAGCCAGCATAAAGACGCCCACTACTGCTTTCTCACATCCGTAATACCTCACAGTCCTGTGTATACATCTGTAACATCAGCCACAGCTCAGCCAGCATAGAGACACCCACTACTGCTATCTCACATCTGTAATACCTCACAGTCCTTTGTATACATCTGTAACATCTGCCACAGCTCAGCCAGCATAGAGACACCTACTACTGCTATCTCACATCTGTAATACCTCACGGTCCTGTGTATACATCTGTAACATCAGCCACAGCTCAGCCAGCATAGAGACACCTACTACTGCTATCTCACATCGTAATACCTCACAGTCCTGTGTATACATCTGTAACATCAGCCACAGCACAGCCAGCATAGAGACACCCACTACTGCTATCTCACATCTGTAATACCTCACAGTCCTGCGTATACATCTGTAACATCAGCCACAGCACAGCCAGCATAGAGACGCCCACTACCGCTATCTCACATCCTTAATACCTCACAGTCCTGTGTATACATCTGTAACATCAGCCACAGCACAGCCAGCATAGAGACACCCACTACTGCTATCTCACATCTGTAATAACTCACAGTCCTGCGTATACATCTGTAACATCAGCCACAGCTCAGCCAGCATAGAGACACCCACTACTGCTATCTCACATCTGTAATATCTCACAGTCCTGTGTATACATCTGTAACATCAGCCACAGCTCAGCCAGCATAGAGACGCCACTACTGCTATCTCACATCTGTAGTCCCTAACAGTCCTGTGTATACATCTGTAACATCAGCCACAGCTCAGCCAGCATAGAGACGCCCACTACTGCTATCTCACATCTGTAATACCTCACAGTCCTGTGTATACATCTGTAACATCAGCCACAGCACAGCCAGCATAGAGACTCCCACTACTGCTATCTCACATCTGTAATACCTCACAGTCCTGTGTAGTGTATACATGTGTAACATCAGCCACAGCTCAGCCAGCATAGAGACACCCACTACTGCTATCTCACATCTGTAATACCTCACAGTCCTGTGAATACATCTGTAACATCAGCCACAGCTCAGCCAGCATAGAGACGCCCACTACTGCTATCTCACATCTGTAATACCTCACAGTCCTGTGTATACATCTGTAACATCAGCCATCACACAGCCAGCATAGAGACACCCACTACTGCTATCTCACATCTGTAATACCTCACAGTCCTGTGTATACATCAGTAACATCAGCCACAGCTCAGCCATAGAGACGCCCACTACTGCTATCTCACATCTGTAATACCTCACAGTCCTGTGTATACATCAGTAACATCAGCCACAGCTCAGCCAGCATAGACACCCACTACTGCTTTCTCACATCTGTAATACCTCACAGTCCTGTGTATACATCTGTAACATCAGCCACAGCTCAGCCATAGAGACACCCACTACTGCTATCTCACATCTGTAATACCTCACAGTCCTGTGTATACATCAATAACATCAGCCACAGCTCAGCCAGAGACACCCACTACTGCTATCTCACATTTGTAATACCTCACAGTCCTGTGTATACATCAGTAACATCAGCCACAGCTCAGCCAGCATAGACACCCACTACTGCTTTCTCACATCTGTAATACCTCACAGTCCTGTGTATACATCTGTAACATCAGCCACAGCTCAGCCAGCATAAAGACGCCCACTAATGCTTTCTCACATCCGTAATACCTCACAGTCCTGTGTATACATCTGTAACATCAGCCACAGCTCAGCCAGCATAGAGACACCCACTACTGCTATCTCACATCTGTAATACCTCACAGTCCTTTGTATACATCTGTAACATCTGCCACAGCTCAGCCAGCATAGAGACTCCCACTACTGCTATCTCACATCTATTATACCTCGCAGTCCTGTGTATACATTTGTAACATCAGCCACAGCACAGCCAGCATAGAGACACCCATTACTGCTATCTCACATCTGTAATACCTCACAGTCCTGTGTATATATCTGTAACATCAGCCACTGCTCAGCCAGCATAGAGACTCCCAATACTGCTATCTCACATCTATAATACCTCACAGTCCTGTGTATACATCTGTAACATCAGCCACAGCACAGCCAGCATAGAGACGCCCACTACTGCTATCTCACATCTGTAATACCTCACAGTCCTGTGTATACATCAGTAACATCAGCCACAGCTCAGCCAGCATAGAGACACCCACTACTGCTATCTCACATCTGTAATACCTCACAGTCATGTGTATACATCTGTAACATCAGTCACAGCACAGCCAGCATAGAGACACCCACTACTGCTATCTCACATCTGTAATACCTCACAGTCCTGTGTATACATCTGTAACATCAGCCACAGCACAGCCAGCATAGACACCCACTACTGCTATCTCACATCTGTAATACCTCACAGTCCAGTGTATACATCTGTAACATCAGCCACAGCACAGCCAGCATAGAGACACCCATTACTGCTTTCTCACATCTGTAATACCTCACAGTCCTGTGTATACATCTGTAACATCAGCCACAGCACAGCCAGCATAGACACCCACTACTGCTATCTCACATCTGTAATACCTCACAGTCCTGTGTATACATCTGTAACATCAGCCACAGCACAGCCAGCATAGAGACGCCCACTACTGCTATCTCACATCTGTAATACCTCACAGTCCTGTGTATACATCTGTAACATCAGCCATCACACAGCCAGCATAGAGACACCCACTACTGCTATCTCACATCTGTAATACCTCACAGTCCTGTGTATACATCTGTAACATCAGCCACAGCTCAGCCAGCATAGAGACACCCACTACTGCTATCTCACATCTGTAATACCTCACAGTCCTGTGTATACATCTGTAACATCAGCCACAGCACAGCCAGCATAGAGACCCCACTACTGCTATCTCACATCTGTAATACCTCACAGTCCTGTGTATACATCTGTAACATCAGCCACAGCTCAGCCAGCATAGAGACACCCACTGCTGCTATCTCACATCTGTAATACCTCACAGTCCTGTGTATACATCTGTAACATCAGCCACAGCACAGCCAGCATAGAGACCCCACTACTGCTATCTCACATCTGTAATACCTCACAGTCCTGTGTATACATCTGTAACATCAGCCACAGCACAGCCAGCATAGAGACCCCACTACTGCTATCTCACATCTGTAATACCTCACAGTCCTGTGTACACATCTGTAACATCAGCCACAGCACAGCCAGCATAGAGACACCCACTACTGCTTTCTCACATCTGTAATAACTCACAGTCCTGTGTATACATCTGTAACATCATGCACAGCACAGCCAGCATAGAGACACCCACTACTGCTATCTCACATCTGTAATACCTCACAGTCCTGTGTATACATCTGTAACATCAGCCACAGCTCAGCCAGCATAGAGACACCCACTACTGCTATCTCACATCTGTAATACCTCACAGTCCTGTGTATACATCTGTAACATCAGCCATAGCACAGCCAGCATAGAGACACCCACTACTGCTATCTCACATCTGTAATACCTCACAGTCCTGTGTATGCATCTGTAACATCAGCCACAGCACAGCCAGCATAGAGACACCCACTACTGCTATCTCACATCTGTAATACCTCACAGTCCTGTGTATACATCTGCAACATCAGCCACAGCACAGCCAGCATAGAGACACCCACTACTGCTATCTCACATCTGTAATACCTCACAGTCCTGTATATACATCTGTAACATCAGCCACAGCTCAGCCAGCATAAAGATGCCCACTACTGCTTTCTCACATCCGTAGTACCTCACAGTCCTGTGTATACATCTGTAACATCAGCCACAGCTCAGCCAGCATAGAGACACCCACTACTGCTATCTCACATCTGTAATACCTCACAGTCCTGTGTATACATCTGTAACATCAGCCACAGCATAGCCAGCATAGACACCCACTACTGCTATCTCACATCTGTAGTACCTCACAGTCCTGTGTATACATCTATAACATCAGCCACAGCAGAGCCAGCATAGAGACACCCATTACTGCTATCTCACATCTGTAATACCTCACAGTCCTGTGTATACATCTGTAACATCAGCCACAGCACAGCCAGCATAGAGACGCCCACTACTCCTATCTCACATCTGTAATACCTCACAGTCCTGTGTATACATCTGTAACATCAGCCATCACACAGCCAGCATAGAGACACCCACTACTGCTATCTCACATCTGTAATACCTCACAGTCCTGTGTATACATCAGTAACATCAGCCACAGCTCAGCCATAGAGACACCCACTACTGCTATCTCACATCTGTAATACCTCACAGTCCTGTGTATACATCAGTAACATCAGCCACAGCTCAGCCAGCATAGACACCCACTACTGCTTTCTCACATCTGTAATACCTCACAGTCCTGTGTATACATCTGTAACATCAGCCACAGCTGAGCCAGCATAAAGACGCCCACTACTGCTATCTCACATATGTAATACCTCAGTCCTGTGTATACATCTGTAACATCAGCCACAGCTCAGCCAGCATAGAGACACCTACTACTGCTATCTCACATCCGTAATACCTCACGGTCCTGTGTATACATCTGTAACATCAGCCACAGCTCAGCCAGCATAGAGACACCTACTACTGCTATCTCACATCCGTAATACCTCACAGTCCTGTGTATACATCTGTAACATCAGCCACAGCACAGCCAGCATAGAGACACCCACTACTGCTATCTCACATCTGTAATACCTCACAGTCCTGCGTATACATCTGTAACATCAGCCCTAGCACAGCCAGCATAGAGAAGCCCACTACCGCTATCTCACATCTGTAATACCTCACAGTCCTGTGTATACATCTGTAACATCAGCCACAGCACAGACAGCATAGAGACACCCACTACTGCTATCTCACATCTGTAATAACTCACAGTCCTGCGGATACATCTGTAACATCAGCCACAGCTCAGCCAGCATAGAGACACCCACTACTGCTATCTCACATCTGTAATATCTCACAGTCCTGTGTATACATCTGTAACATCAGCCACAGCTCAGTCAGCATAGAGACGCCACTACTGCTATCTCACATCTGTAATACCTTACAGTCCTGTGTATACATCTGTAACATCAGCCACAGCTCAGCCAGCATAGAGACGCCCACTACTGCTATCTCACATCTGTAATACCTCACAGTCCTGTGTATACATCTGTAACATCAGCCACAGCACAGCCAGCATAGAGACTCACACTACTGCTATCTCACATCTGTAATACCTCACAGTCCTGTGTAGTGTATACATCTGTAACATCAGCCACAGCTCAGCCAGCATAGAGACACCCACTACTGCTATCTCACATCTGTAATACCTCACAGTCCTGTGTATACATCTGTAACATCAGCTACAGCTCAGCCAGCATAGAGACTCCCACTACTGCTATCTCACATCTATAATACCTCACAGTCCTGTGTATACATTTGTAACATCAGCCACAGCTCAGCCAGCATAAAGACGCCCACTAATGCTTTCTCACATCCGTAATACCTCACAGTCCTGTGTATATATCTGTAACATCAGCCACAGCTCAGCCAGCATAGAGACTCCCACTACTGCTATCTCACATCTGTAATACCTCACAGTCCTTTGTATACATCTGTAACATCTGCCACAGCTCAGCCAGCATAGAGACTCCCACTACTGCTATCTCACATCTATTATACCTCGCAGTCCTGTGTATACATTTGTAACATCAGCCACAGCACAGCCAGCATAGAGACACCCATTACTGCTATCTCACATCTGTAATACCTCACAGTCCTGTGTATATATCTGTAACATCAGCCACTGCTCAGCCAGCATAGAGACTCCCAATACTGCTATCTCACATCTATAATACCTCACAGTCCTGTGTATACATCTGTAACATCAGCCACAGCACAGCCAGCATAGAGACGCCCACTACTGCTATCTCACATCTGTAATACCTCACAGTCCTGTGTATACATCAGTAACATCAGCCACAGCTCAGCCAGCATAGAGACACCCACTACTGCTATCTCACATCTGTAATACCTCACAGTCATGTGTATACATCTGTAACATCAGTCACAGCACAGCCAGCATAGAGACACCCACTACTGCTATCTCACATCTGTAATACCTCACAGTCCTGTGTATACATCTGTAACATCAGCCACAGCACAGCCAGCATAGACACCCACTACTGCTATCTCACATCTGTAATACCTCACAGTCCAGTGTATACATCTGTAACATCAGCCACAGCACAGCCAGCATAGAGACACCCATTACTGCTTTCTCACATCTGTAATACCTCACAGTCCTGTGTATACATCTGTAACATCAGCCACAGCACAGCCAGCATAGACACCCACTACTGCTATCTCACATCTGTAATACCTCACAGTCCTGTGTATACATCTGTAACATCAGCCACAGCACAGCCAGCATAGAGACGCCCACTACTGCTATCTCACATCTGTAATACCTCACAGTCCTGTGTATACATCTGTAACATCAGCCATCACACAGCCAGCATAGAGACACCCACTACTGCTATCTCACATCTGTAATACCTCACAGTCCTGTGTATACATCTGTAACATCAGCCACAGCTCAGCCAGCATAGAGACACCCACTACTGCTATCTCACATCTGTAATACCTCACAGTCCTGTGTATACATCTGTAACATCAGCCACAGCACAGCCAGCATAGAGAACCCACTACTGCTATCTCACATCTGTAATACCTCACAGTCCTGTGTATACATCTGTAACATCAGCCACAGCTCAGCCAGCATAGAGACACCCACTGCTGCTATCTCACATCTGTAATACCTCACAGTCCTGTGTATACATCTGTAACATCAGCCACAGCACAGCCAGCATAGAGACCCCACTACTGCTATCTCACATCTGTAATACCTCACAGTCCTGTGTATACATCTGTAACATCAGCCACAGCACAGCCAGCATAGAGACCCCACTACTGCTATCTCACATCTGTAATACCTCACAGTCCTGTGTACACATCTGTAACATCAGCCACAGCACAGCCAGCATAGAGACACCCACTACTGCTTTCTCACATCTGTAATAACTCACAGTCCTGTGTATACATCTGTAACATCATGCACAGCACAGCCAGCATAGAGACACCCACTACTGCTATCTCACATCTGTAATACCTCACAGTCCTGTGTATACATCTGTAACATCAGCCACAGCTCAGCCAGCATAGAGACACCCACTACTGCTATCTCACATCTGTAATACCTCACAGTCCTGTGTATACATCTGTAACATCAGCCATAGCACAGCCAGCATAGAGACACCCACTACTGCTATCTCACATCTGTAATACCTCACAGTCCTGTGTATGCATCTGTAACATCAGCCACAGCACAGCCAGCATAGAGACACCCACTACTGCTATCTCACATCTGTAATACCTCACAGTCCTGTGTATACATCTGCAACATCAGCCACAGCACAGCCAGCATAGAGACACCCACTACTGCTATCTCACATCTGTAATACCTCACAGTCCTGTATATACATCTGTAACATCAGCCACAGCTCAGCCAGCATAAAGATGCCCACTACTGCTTTCTCACATCCGTAATACCTCACAGTCCTGTGTATACATCTGTAACATCAGCCACAGCTCAGCCAGCATAGAGACACCCACTACTGCTATCTCACATCTGTAATACCTCACAGTCCTGTGTATACATCTGTAACATCAGCCACAGCATAGCCAGCATAGACACCCACTACTGCTATCTCACATCTGTAGTACCTCACAGTCCTGTGTATACATCTATAACATCAGCCACAGCAGAGCCAGCATAGAGACACCCATTACTGCTATCTCACATCTGTAATACCTCACAGTCCTGTGTATACATCTGTAACATCAGCCACAGCACAGCCAGCATAGAGACGCCCACTACTCCTATCTCACATCTGTAATACCTCACAGTCCTGTGTATACATCTGTAACATCAGCCATCACACAGCCAACATAGAGACACCCACTACTGCTATCTCACATCTGTAATACCTCACAGTCCTGTGTATACATCAGTAACATCAGCCACAGCTCAGCCATAGAGACACCCACTACTGCTATCTCACATCTGTAATACCTCACAGTCCTGTGTATACATCAGTAACATCAGCCACAGCTCAGCCAGCATAGACACCCACTACTGCTTTCTCACATCTGTAATACCTCACAGTCCTGTGTATACATCTGTAACATCAGCCACAGCTGAGCCAGCATAAAGACGCCCACTACTGCTATCTCACATATGTAATACCTCAGTCCTGTGTATACATCTGTAACATCAGCCACAGCTCAGCCAGCATAGAGACACCTACTACTGCTATCTCACATCCGTAATACCTCACGGTCCTGTGTATACATCTGTAACATCAGCCACAGCTCAGCCAGCATAGAGACACCTACTACTGCTATCTCACATCCGTAATACCTCACAGTCCTGTGTATACATCTGTAACATCAGCCACAGCACAGCCAGCATAGAGACACCCACTACTGCTATCTCACATCTGTAATACCTCACAGTCCTGCGTATACATCTGTAACATCAGCCCTAGCACAGCCAGCATAGAGAAGCCCACTACCGCTATCTCACATCTGTAATACCTCACAGTCCTGTGTATACATCTGTAACATCAGCCACAGCACAGACAGCATAGAGACACCCACTACTGCTATCTCACATCTGTAATAACTCACAGTCCTGCAGATACATCTGTAACATCAGCCACAGCTCAGCCAGCATAGAGACACCCACTACTGCTATCTCACATCTGTAATATCTCACAGTCCTGTGTATACATCTGTAACATCAGCCACAGCTCAGTCAGCATAGAGACGCCACTACTGCTATCTCACATCTGTAATACCTTACAGTCCTGTGTATACATCTGTAACATCAGCCACAGCTCAGCCAGCATAGAGACGCCCACTACTGCTATCTCACATCTGTAATACCTCACAGTCCTGTGTATACATCTGTAACATCAGCCACAGCACAGCCAGCATAGAGACTCACACTACTGCTATCTCACATCTGTAATACCTCACAGTCCTGTGTAGTGTATACATCTGTAACATCAGCCACAGCTCAGCCAGCATAGAGACACCCACTACTGCTATCTCACATCTGTAATACCTCACAGTCCTGTGTATACATCTGTAACATCAGCCACAGCTCAGCCAGCATAGAGACTCCCACTACTGCTATCTCACATCTATAATACCTCACAGTCCTGTGTATACATTTGTAACATCAGCCACAGCACAGCCAGCATAGAGACACCACGACTGCTATCTCACATCTGTAATACCTCACAGTCCTGTGTATATATCTGTAACATCAGCCACAGCTCAGCCAGCATAGAGACTCCCACTACTGCTATCTCACATCTATAATACCTCACAGTCCTGTGTATACATCTGTAACATCAGCCACAGCACAGCCAGCATAGAGACGCCCACTACTGCTATCTCACATCTGTAATACCTCACAGTCCTGTGTATACATCAGTAACATCAGCCACAGCTCAGCCAGCATAGAGACACCCACTACTGCTATCTCACATCTGTAATACCTCACAGTCATGTGTATACATCTGTAACATCAGTCACAGCACAGCCAGCATAGAGACACCCACTACTGCTATCTCACATCTGTAATACCTCACAGTCCTGTGTATACATCTGTAACATCAGCCACAGCACAGCCAGCATAGACACCCACTACTGCTTTCTCACATCTGTAATACCTCACAGTCCTGTGTATACATCTGTAACATCAGCCACAGCACAGCCAGCATAGAGACACCCATTACTGCTATCTCACATCTGTAATACCTCACAGTCCTGTGTATACATCTGTAACATCAGCCACAGCACAGCCAGCATAGAGACGCCCACTACTGCTATCTCACATCTGTAATACCTCACAGTCCTGTGTATACATCTGTAACATCAGCCATCACACAGCCAGCATAGAGACACCCACTACTGCTATCTCACATCTGTAATACCTCACAGTCCTGTGTATACATCTGTAACATCAGCCACTGCTCAGCCAGCATAGAGACACCCACTACTGCTATCTCACATCTGTAATACCTCACAGTCCTGTGTATACATCTGTAACATCAGCCACAGCACAGCCAGCATAGAGACCCCACTACTGCTATCTCACATCTGTAATACCTCACAGTCCTGTGTATACATCTGTAACATCAGCCACAGCTCAGCCAGCATAGAGACACCCACTGCTGCTATCTCACATCTGTAATACCTCACAGTCCTGTGTATACATCTGTAACATCAGCCACAGCACAGCCAGCATAGAGACCCCACTACTGCTTTCTCACATCTGTAATACCTCACAGTCCTGTGTATACATCTGTAACATCAGCCACAGCACAGCCAGCATAGACACCCACTACTGCTATCTCACATCTGTAATACCTCACAGTCCAGTGTATACATCTGTAACATCAGCCACAGCACAGCCAGCATAGACACCCACTACTGCTATCTCACATCTGTAATACCTCACAGTCCAGTGTATACATCTGTAACATCAGCCACAGCACAGCCAGCATAGAGACACCCATTACTGCTTTCTCACATCTGTAATACCTCACAGTCCTGTGTATACATCTGTAACATCAGCCACAGCACAGCCAGCATAGACACCCACTACTGCTATCTCACATCTGTAATACCTCACAGTCCTGTGTATACATCTGTAACATCAGCCACAGCACAGCCAGCATAGAGACGCCCACTACTGCTATCTCACATCTGTAATACCTCACAGTCCTGTGTATACATCTGTAACATCAGCCATCACACAGCCAGCATAGAGACACCCACTACTGCTATCTCACATCTGTAATACCTCACAGTCCTGTGTATACATCTGTAACATCAGCCACAGCTCAGCCAGCATAGAGACACCCACTACTGCTATCTCACATCTGTAATACCTCACAGTCCTGTGTATACATCTGTAACATCAGCCACAGCACAGCCAGCATAGAGAACCCACTACTGCTATCTCACATCTGTAATACCTCACAGTCCTGTGTATACATCTGTAACATCAGCCACAGCTCAGCCAGCATAGAGACACCCACTGCTGCTATCTCACATCTGTAATACCTCACAGTCCTGTGTATACATCTGTAACATCAGCCACAGCACAGCCAGCATAGAGACCCCACTACTGCTATCTCACATCTGTAATACCTCACAGTCCTGTGTATACATCTGTAACATCAGCCACAGCACAGCCAGCATAGAGACCCCACTACTGCTATCTCACATCTGTAATACCTCACAGTCCTGTGTACACATCTGTAACATCAGCCACAGCACAGCCAGCATAGAGACACCCACTACTGCTTTCTCACATCTGTAATAACTCACAGTCCTGTGTATACATCTGTAACATCATGCACAGCACAGCCAGCATAGAGACACCCACTACTGCTATCTCACATCTGTAATACCTCACAGTCCTGTGTATACATCTGTAACATCAGCCACAGCTCAGCCAGCATAGAGACACCCACTACTGCTATCTCACATCTGTAATACCTCACAGTCCTGTGTATACATCTGTAACATCAGCCATAGCACAGCCAGCATAGAGACACCCACTACTGCTATCTCACATCTGTAATACCTCACAGTCCTGTGTATGCATCTGTAACATCAGCCACAGCACAGCCAGCATAGAGACACCCACTACTGCTATCTCACATCTGTAATACCTCACAGTCCTGTGTATACATCTGCAACATCAGCCACAGCACAGCCAGCATAGAGACACCCACTACTGCTATCTCACATCTGTAATACCTCACAGTCCTGTATATACATCTGTAACATCAGCCACAGCTCAGCCAGCATAAAGATGCCCACTACTGCTTTCTCACATCCGTAATACCTCACAGTCCTGTGTATACATCTGTAACATCAGCCACAGCTCAGCCAGCATAGAGACACCCACTACTGCTATCTCACATCTGTAATACCTCACAGTCCTGTGTATACATCTGTAACATCAGCCACAGCATAGCCAGCATAGACACCCACTACTGCTATCTCACATCTGTAGTACCTCACAGTCCTGTGTATACATCTATAACATCAGCCACAGCAGAGCCAGCATAGAGACACCCATTACTGCTATCTCACATCTGTAATACCTCACAGTCCTGTGTATACATCTGTAACATCAGCCACAGCACAGCCAGCATAGAGACGCCCACTACTCCTATCTCACATCTGTAATACCTCACAGTCCTGTGTATACATCTGTAACATCAGCCATCACACAGCCAACATAGAGACACCCACTACTGCTATCTCACATCTGTAATACCTCACAGTCCTGTGTATACATCAGTAACATCAGCCACAGCTCAGCCATAGAGACACCCACTACTGCTATCTCACATCTGTAATACCTCACAGTCCTGTGTATACATCAGTAACATCAGCCACAGCTCAGCCAGCATAGACACCCACTACTGCTATCTCACATCTGTAATACCTCACAGTCCTGTGTATACATCAGTAACATCAGCCACAGCTCAGCCATAGAGACACCCACTACTGCTATCTCACATCTGTAATACCTCACAGTCCTGTGTATACATCAGTAACATCAGCCACAGCTCAGCCAGCATAGACACCCACTACTGCTTTCTCACATCTGTAATACCTCACAGTCCTGTGTATACATCTGTAACATCAGCCACAGCTGAGCCAGCATAAAGACGCCCACTACTGCTATCTCACATATGTAATACCTCAGTCCTGTGTATACATCTGTAACATCAGCCACAGCTCAGCCAGCATAGAGACACCTACTACTGCTATCTCACATCCGTAATACCTCACGGTCCTGTGTATACATCTGTAACATCAGCCACAGCTCAGCCAGCATAGAGACACCTACTACTGCTATCTCACATCCGTAATACCTCACAGTCCTGTGTATACATCTGTAACATCAGCCACAGCACAGCCAGCATAGAGACACCCACTACTGCTATCTCACATCTGTAATACCTCACAGTCCTGCGTATACATCTGTAACATCAGCCCTAGCACAGCCAGCATAGAGAAGCCCACTACCGCTATCTCACATCTGTAATACCTCACAGTCCTGTGTATACATCTGTAACATCAGCCACAGCACAGACAGCATAGAGACACCCACTACTGCTATCTCACATCTGTAATAACTCACAGTCCTGCAGATACATCTGTAACATCAGCCACAGCTCAGCCAGCATAGAGACACCCACTACTGCTATCTCACATCTGTAATATCTCACAGTCCTGTGTATACATCTGTAACATCAGCCACAGCACAGCCAGCATAGAGACCCCACTACTGCTTTCTCACATCTGTAATACCTCACAGTCCTGTGTATACATCTGTAACATCAGCCACAGCACAGCCAGCATAGACACCCACTACTGCTATCTCACATCTGTAATACCTCACAGTCCAGTGTATACATCTGTAACATCAGCCACAGCACAGCCAGCATAGAGACACCCATTACTGCTTTCTCACATCTGTAATACCTCACAGTCCTGTGTATACATCTGTAACATCAGCCACAGCACAGCCAGCATAGACACCCACTACTGCTATCTCACATCTGTAATACCTCACAGTCCTGTGTATACATCTGTAACATCAGCCACAGCACAGCCAGCATAGAGACGCCCACTACTGCTATCTCACATCTGTAATACCTCACAGTCCTGTGTATACATCTGTAACATCAGCCATCACACAGCCAGCATAGAGACACCCACTACTGCTATCTCACATCTGTAATACCTCACAGTCCTGTGTATACATCTGTAACATCAGCCACAGCTCAGCCAGCATAGAGACACCCACTACTGCTATCTCACATCTGTAATACCTCACAGTCCTGTGTATACATCTGTAACATCAGCCACAGCACAGCCAGCATAGAGAACCCACTACTGCTATCTCACATCTGTAATACCTCACAGTCCTGTGTATACATCTGTAACATCAGCCACAGCTCAGCCAGCATAGAGACACCCACTGCTGCTATCTCACATCTGTAATACCTCACAGTCCTGTGTATACATCTGTAACATCAGCCACAGCACAGCCAGCATAGAGACCCCACTACTGCTATCTCACATCTGTAATACCTCACAGTCCTGTGTATACATCTGTAACATCAGCCACAGCACAGCCAGCATAGAGACCCCACTACTGCTATCTCACATCTGTAATACCTCACAGTCCTGTGTACACATCTGTAACATCAGCCACAGCACAGCCAGCATAGAGACACCCACTACTGCTTTCTCACATCTGTAATAACTCACAGTCCTGTGTATACATCTGTAACATCATGCACAGCACAGCCAGCATAGAGACACCCACTACTGCTATCTCACATCTGTAATACCTCACAGTCCTGTGTATACATCTGTAACATCAGCCACAGCTCAGCCAGCATAGAGACACCCACTACTGCTATCTCACATCTGTAATACCTCACAGTCCTGTGTATACATCTGTAACATCAGCCATAGCACAGCCAGCATAGAGACACCCACTACTGCTATCTCACATCTGTAATACCTCACAGTCCTGTGTATGCATCTGTAACATCAGCCACAGCACAGCCAGCATAGAGACACCCACTACTGCTATCTCACATCTGTAATACCTCACAGTCCTGTGTATACATCTGCAACATCAGCCACAGCACAGCCAGCATAGAGACACCCACTACTGCTATCTCACATCTGTAATACCTCACAGTCCTGTATATACATCTGTAACATCAGCCACAGCTCAGCCAGCATAAAGATGCCCACTACTGCTTTCTCACATCCGTAATACCTCACAGTCCTGTGTATACATCTGTAACATCAGCCACAGCTCAGCCAGCATAGAGACACCCACTACTGCTATCTCACATCTGTAATACCTCACAGTCCTGTGTATACATCTGTAACATCAGCCACAGCATAGCCAGCATAGACACCCACTACTGCTATCTCACATCTGTAGTACCTCACAGTCCTGTGTATACATCTATAACATCAGCCACAGCAGAGCCAGCATAGAGACACCCATTACTGCTATCTCACATCTGTAATACCTCACAGTCCTGTGTATACATCTGTAACATCAGCCACAGCACAGCCAGCATAGAGACGCCCACTACTCCTATCTCACATCTGTAATACCTCACAGTCCTGTGTATACATCTGTAACATCAGCCATCACACAGCCAACATAGAGACACCCACTACTGCTATCTCACATCTGTAATACCTCACAGTCCTGTGTATACATCAGTAACATCAGCCACAGCTCAGCCATAGAGACACCCACTACTGCTATCTCACATCTGTAATACCTCACAGTCCTGTGTATACATCAGTAACATCAGCCACAGCTCAGCCAGCATAGACACCCACTACTGCTTTCTCACATCTGTAATACCTCACAGTCCTGTGTATACATCTGTAACATCAGCCACAGCTGAGCCAGCATAAAGACGCCCACTACTGCTATCTCACATATGTAATACCTCAGTCCTGTGTATACATCTGTAACATCAGCCACAGCTCAGCCAGCATAGAGACACCTACTACTGCTATCTCACATCCGTAATACCTCACGGTCCTGTGTATACATCTGTAACATCAGCCACAGCTCAGCCAGCATAGAGACACCTACTACTGCTATCTCACATCCGTAATACCTCACAGTCCTGTGTATACATCTGTAACATCAGCCACAGCACAGCCAGCATAGAGACACCCACTACTGCTATCTCACATCTGTAATACCTCACAGTCCTGCGTATACATCTGTAACATCAGCCCTAGCACAGCCAGCATAGAGAAGCCCACTACCGCTATCTCACATCTGTAATACCTCACAGTCCTGTGTATACATCTGTAACATCAGCCACAGCACAGACAGCATAGAGACACCCACTACTGCTATCTCACATCTGTAATAACTCACAGTCCTGCAGATACATCTGTAACATCAGCCACAGCTCAGCCAGCATAGAGACACCCACTACTGCTATCTCACATCTGTAATATCTCACAGTCCTGTGTATACATCTGTAACATCAGCCACAGCTCAGTCAGCATAGAGACGCCACTACTGCTATCTCACATCTGTAATACCTTACAGTCCTGTGTATACATCTGTAACATCAGCCACAGCTCAGCCAGCATAGAGACGCCCACTACTGCTATCTCACATCTGTAATACCTCACAGTCCTGTGTATACATCTGTAACATCAGCCACAGCACAGCCAGCATAGAGACTCACACTACTGCTATCTCACATCTGTAATACCTCACAGTCCTGTGTAGTGTATACATCTGTAACATCAGCCACAGCTCAGCCAGCATAGAGACACCCACTACTGCTATCTCACATCTGTAATACCTCACAGTCCTGTGTATACATCTGTAACATCAGCCACAGCTCAGCCAGCATAGAGACTCCCACTACTGCTATCTCACATCTATAATACCTCACAGTCCTGTGTATACATTTGTAACATCAGCCACAGCACAGCCAGCATAGAGACACCACGACTGCTATCTCACATCTGTAATACCTCACAGTCCTGTGTATATATCTGTAACATCAGCCACAGCTCAGCCAGCATAGAGACTCCCACTACTGCTATCTCACATCTATAATACCTCACAGTCCTGTGTATACATCTGTAACATCAGCCACAGCACAGCCAGCATAGAGACGCCCACTACTGCTATCTCACATCTGTAATACCTCACAGTCCTGTGTATACATCAGTAACATCAGCCACAGCTCAGCCAGCATAGAGACACCCACTACTGCTATCTCACATCTGTAATACCTCACAGTCATGTGTATACATCTGTAACATCAGTCACAGCACAGCCAGCATAGAGACACCCACTACTGCTATCTCACATCTGTAATACCTCACAGTCCTGTGTATACATCTGTAACATCAGCCACAGCACAGCCAGCATAGACACCCACTACTGCTTTCTCACATCTGTAATACCTCACAGTCCTGTGTATACATCTGTAACATCAGCCACAGCACAGCCAGCATAGAGACACCCATTACTGCTATCTCACATCTGTAATACCTCACAGTCCTGTGTATACATCTGTAACATCAGCCACAGCACAGCCAGCATAGAGACGCCCACTACTGCTATCTCACATCTGTAATACCTCACAGTCCTGTGTATACATCTGTAACATCAGCCATCACACAGCCAGCATAGAGACACCCACTACTGCTATCTCACATCTGTAATACCTCACAGTCCTGTGTATACATCTGTAACATCAGCCACTGCTCAGCCAGCATAGAGACACCCACTACTGCTATCTCACATCTGTAATACCTCACAGTCCTGTGTATACATCTGTAACATCAGCCACAGCACAGCCAGCATAGAGACCCCACTACTGCTATCTCACATCTGTAATACCTCACAGTCCTGTGTATACATCTGTAACATCAGCCACAGCTCAGCCAGCATAGAGACACCCACTGCTGCTATCTCACATCTGTAATACCTCACAGTCCTGTGTATACATCTGTAACATCAGCCACAGCACAGCCAGCATAGAGACCCCACTACTGCTTTCTCACATCTGTAATACCTCACAGTCCTGTGTATACATCTGTAACATCAGCCACAGCACAGCCGGCATAGAGACCCCACTACTGCTATCTCACATCTGTAATACCTCACAGTCCTGTGTACACATCTGTAACATCAGCCACAGCACAGCCGGCATAGAGACACCCACTACTGCTTTCTCACATCTGTAATACCTCACAGTCCTGTGTATACATCTGTAACATCAGCCACAGCACAGCCAGCATAGAGACACCCACTACTGCTATCTCACATCTGTAATACCTCACAGTCCTGTGTATACATCTGTAACATCAGCCACAGCTCAGCCAGCATAGAGACACCCACTGCTGCTTTCTCACATCTGTAATACCTCACAGTCCTGTGTATACATCTGTAACATCAGCCACAGCACAGCCAGTATAGAGACACCCACTGCTGCTATCTCACATCTGTAATACCTCACAGTCCTGTGTATACATCTGTAACATCAGCCACAGCACAGCCAGCATAGAGACACCCACTGCTGCTATCTCACATCTGTAATACCTCACAGTCCTATGTATACATCTGTAACATCAGCCACAGCTCAGACAGCATAGAGACGCCCACTACTGCTATCTCACATCTGTAATACCACAGTCCTGTGTACACATCTGTAACATCAGCCACAGCTCAGCCAGCATAGAGACACCCACTACTGCTATCTCACATCTGTAATACCTCACAGGCCTGTGTATACATCTGTAACATCAGCCACAGCACAGCCAGCATAGAGACACCCACTACTGCTATCTCACATCTGTAATACCTCACAGTCCTGTGTATACATCTATAACATCAGCCACAGCTCAGCCAGCATAGAGACACCCATTACTGCTATATCACATCTGTAATACCTCACAGTCCTGTGTATGCATCTGTAACATCAGCCACAGCACAGCCAGCATAGAGACACCCACTACTGCTATCTCACATCTGTAATACCTCACAGTCCTGTGTATACATCTGCAACATCAGCCACAGCACAGCCAGCATAGAGACACCCACTACTGCTATCTCACATCTGTAATACCTCACAGTCCTGTATATACATCTGTAACATCAGCCACAGCTCAGCCAGCATAAAGACGCAAACTAATGCTTTCTCACATCCGTAATACCTCACAGTCCTGTGTATACATCTGTAACATCAGCCACAGCTCAGCCAGCATAGAGACACCCACTACTGCTATCTCACATCTGTAATACCTCACAGTCCTGTGTATACATCTGTAACATCAGCCACAGCTCAGCCAGCATAGAGACACACACTACTGCTATCTCACATCTGTAATACCTCACATTCCTGTGTATACATCTGTAACATCAAACACAGCACAGCCAGCATAGACACCCACTACTGCTATCTCACATCTGTAATATCTCACAGTCCTGTGTATACATCTGTAACATCAGCCACAGCTCAGCCAGCATAGAGACACCCACTACTGCTATCTCACATCTGTAATACCTCACAGTCATGTGTATACATCTGCAACATCAGTCACAGCACAGCCAGCATAGAGACACCCACTACTGCTATCTCACATCTGTAATACCTCACAGTCCTGTGTATACATCTGTAACATCAGCCAGAGCACAGCCCGCATAGACACCCACTACTGCTATCTCACATCTTTAATACCTCACAGTCCTGTGTATACTTCTATAACATCAGCCACAGCACAGCCAGCATAGAGACACCCATTACTGCTATCTCACATCTGTAATACCTCACAGTCCTGTGTATACATCTGTAACATCAGCCACAGCACAGCCAGCATAGAGACGCCCACTACTGCTATCTCACATCTGTAATACCTCACAGTCCTGTGTATACATCTGTACCATCAGCCATCACACAGCCAGCATAGAGACACCCACTACTGCTATCTCACATCTGTAATACCTCACAGTCCTGTGTATACATCTGTAACATCAGCCACTGCTCAGCCAGCATAGAGACACCCACTACTGCTATCTCACATCTGTAATACCTCACAGTCCTGTGTATACATCTGTAACATCAGCCACAGCACAGCCAGGATAGAGACCCCACTACTGCTATCTCACATCTGTAATACCGCACAGTCCTGTGTATACATCTGTAACATCAGCCACAGCTCAGCCAGCATATAGACACCCACTGCTGCTATCTCACATCTGTAATACCTCACAGTCCTGTGTATACATCTCTAACATCAGCCACAGCACAGCCAGCATAGATACCCCACTACTGCTATCTCACATCTGTAATACCTCACAGTCCTGTGTATACATCTGTAACATCAGCCACAGCACAGCCAGCATAAAGACCCCACTACTGCTATCTCACATCTGTAATACCTCACAGTCCTGTGTACACATCTGTAACATCAGACACAGCACAGCCAGCATAGAGACACCCACTACTGCTTTCTCACATCTGTAATACCTCACAGTCCTGTGTATACATCTGTAACATCAGCCACAGCTCAGCCAGCATAGACACCCACTACTGCTATCTCACATCTGTAATACCTCATAGTCCTGTGTATACATCTGTAACATCATCCACAGCACAGCCAGCATAGAGACACCCACTACTGCTATCTCACATCTGTAATACCTCACAGTCCTGTGTATACATCTGTAACATCAGCCACAGCTCAGCCAGCATAGAGACACCCACTACTGCTATCTCACATCTGTAATACCTCACAGTCCTGTGTATACATCTGTAACATCAGCCACAGCTCAGCCAGCATAGAGACACCCACTGCTGCTATCTCACATCTGTAATACCTCACAGTCCTGTGTATACATCTGTAACATCAGCCACAGCACAGCCAGCATAGAGACACCCACTGCTGCTATCTCACATCTGTAATACCTCACAGTCCTATGTATACATCTGTAACATCAGCCACAGCTCAGACAGCATAGAGACGCCCACTACTGCTATCTCACATCTGTAATACCACAGTCCAGTGTATACATCTGTAACATCAGCCACAGCTCAGACAGCAAAGAGACGCCCACTACTGCTATCTCACATCTGTAATACCACAGTCCTGTGTACACATCTGTAACATCAGCCACAGCTCAGCCAGCATAGAGACACCCACTACTGCTATCTCACATCTGTAATACCTCACAGGCCCGTGTATACATCTGTAACATCAGCCACAGCACAGCCAGCATAGAGACACCCACTACTGCTATCTCACATCTGTAATACCTCACAGTCCTGTGTATACATCTATAACATCAGCCACAGCTCAGCCAGCATAGAGACACCCATTACTGCTATATCACATGCGTAATACCTCACAGTCCTGTGTATGCATCTGTAACATCATCCACAGCACAGCCAGCATAGAGACACCCACTACTGCTATCTCACATCTGTAATACCTCACAGTCCTGTGTATACATCTGCAACATCAGCCACAGCACAGCCAGCATAGAGACACCCACTACTGCTATCTCACATCTGTAATACCTCACAGTCCTGTATATACATCTGTAACATCAGCCACAGCTCAGCCAGCATAAAGACGCCCACTACTGCTTTCTCACATCCGTAATACCTCACAGTCCTGTGTATACATCTGTAACATCAGCCACAGCTCAGCCAGCATAGACACCCACTACTGCTATCTCACATCTGTAATACCTCATAGTCCTGTGTATACATCTGTAACATCATCCACAGCACAGCCAGCATAGAGACACCCACTACTGCTATCTCACATCTGTAATACCTCACAGTCCTGTGTATACATCTGTAATATCAGCCACAGCTCAGCCAGCATAGAGACACCCACTACTGCTATCTCACATCTGTAATACCTCATAGTCCTGTGTATACATCTGTAAAATCATCCACAGCACAGCCAGCATAGAGACACCCACTACTGCTATCTCACATCTGTAATACCTCACAGTCCTGTGTATACATCTGTAACATCAGCCACAGCTCAGCCAGCATAGAGACACCCACTACTGCTATCTCACATCTGTAATACCTCACAGTCCTGTGTATACATCTGTAACATCAGCCACAGCTCAGCCAGCATAGAGACACCCACTGCTGCTATCTCACATCTGTAATACCTCACAGTCCTGTGTATACATCTGTAACATCAGCCACAGCACAGCCAGCATAGAGACACCCACTGCTGCTATCTCACATCTGTAATACCTCACAGTCCTATGTATACATCTGTAACATCAGCCACAGCTCAGACAGCATAGAGACGCCCACTACTGCTATCTCACATCTGTAATACCACAGTCCAGTGTATACATCTGTAACATCAGCCACAGCTCAGACAGCAAAGAGACGCCCACTACTGCTATCTCACATCTGTAATACCACAGTCCTGTGTACACATCTGTAACATCAGCCACAGCTCAGCCAGCATAGAGACACCCACTACTGCTATCTCACATCTGTAATACCTCACAGGCCCGTGTATACATCTGTAACATCAGCCACAGCACAGCCAGCATAGAGACACCCACTACTGCTATCTCACATCTGTAATACCTCACAGTCCTGTGTATACATCTATAACATCAGCCACAGCTCAGCCAGCATAGAGACACCCATTACTGCTATATCACATGCGTAATACCTCACAGTCCTGTGTATGCATCTGTAACATCATCCACAGCACAGCCAGCATAGAGACACCCACTACTGCTATCTCACATCTGTAATACCTCACAGTCCTGTGTATACATCTGCAACATCAGCCACAGCACAGCCAGCATAGAGACACCCACTACTGCTATCTCACATCTGTAATACCTCACAGTCCTGTATATACATCTGTAACATCAGCCACAGCTCAGCCAGCATAAAGACGCCCACTACTGCTTTCTCACATCCGTAATACCTCACAGTCCTGTGTATACATCTGTAACATCAGCCACAGCTCAGCCAGCATAGACACCCACTACTGCTATCTCACATCTGTAATACCTCATAGTCCTGTGTATACATCTGTAACATCATCCACAGCACAGCCAGCATAGAGACACCCACTACTGCTATCTCACATCTGTAATACCTCACAGTCCTGTGTATACATCTGTAATATCAGCCACAGCTCAGCCAGCATAGAGACACCCACTACTGCTATCTCACATCTGTAATACCTCACAGTCCTGTGTATACATCTGTAACATCAGCCACAGCACAGCCAGCATAGAGACACCCACTGCTGCTATCTCACATCTGTAATACCTCACAGTCCTGTGTATACATCTGTAACATCAGCCACAGCACAGCCAGCATAGAGACACCCACTGCTGCTATCTCACATCTGTAATACCTCACAGTCCTATGTATACATCTGTAACATCAGCCACAGCTCAGACAGCATAGAGACGCCCACTACTGCTATCTCACATCTGTAATACCACAGTCCAGTGTATACATCTGTAACATCAGCCACAGCTCAGACAGCAAAGAGACGCCCACTACTGCTATCTCACATCTGTAATACCACAGTCCTGTGTACACATCTGTAACATCAGCCACAGCTCAGCCAGCATAGAGACACCCACTACTGCTATCTCACATCTGTAATACCTCACAGGCCCGTGTATACATCTGTAACATCAGCCACAGCACAGCCAGCATAGAGACACCCACTACTGCTATCTCACATCTGTAATACCTCACAGTCCTGTGTATACATCTATAACATCAGCCACAGCTCAGCCAGCATAGAGACACCCATTACTGCTATATCACATGCGTAATACCTCACAGTCCTGTGTATGCATCTGTAACATCATCCACAGCACAGCCAGCATAGACACCCAATACTGCTATCTCACATCTGTAATACCTCATAGTCCTGTGTATACATCTGTAACATCATCCACAGCACAGCCAGCATAGAGACACCCACTACTGCTATCTCACATCTGTAATACCTCACAGTCCTGTGTATACATCTGTAATATCAGCCACAGCTCAGCCAGCATAGAGACACCCACTACTGCTATCTCACATCTGTAATACCTCACAGTCCTGTGTATACATCTGTAACATCAGCCACAGCACAGCCAGCATAGAGACACCCACTGCTGCTATCTCACATCTGTAATACCTCACAGTCCTGTGTATACATCTGTAACATCAGCCACAGCACAGCCAGCATAGAGAAACCCACTGCTGCTATCTCACATCTGTAATACCTCACAGTCCTATGTATACATCTGTAACATCAGCCACAGCTCAGACAGCATAGAGACGCCCACTACTGCTATCTCACATCTGTAATACCACAGTCCTGTGTATACATCTGTAACATCAGCCACAGCTCAGCCAGCATAGAGACACCCACTACTGCTATCTCACATCTGTAATACCTCACAGTCCTGTGTATACATCTGTAACATCAGCCACAGCACAGCCAGCATAGAGACACCCACTACTGCTATCTCACATCTGTAATACCTCACAGTCCTGTGTATACATCTATAACATGAGCCACAGCTCAGCCAGCAAAGAGACACCCACTACTGCTATCTCACATCTGTAATACCTCACAGTCCTGTGTATACATCTGTAACATCAGCCACAGCTCAGCCAGCATAGAGACACCTACTACTGCTATCTCACATCTGTAAAACCTCAAAGTCCTGTGTATACATCTGTAACATCAGCCACAGCACAGCCAGCATAGAGACGCCCACTACTGCTATCTCACATCTGTAATACCTCACAGTCCTGTGTATACATCTGTACCATCAGCCATCACACAGCCAGCATAGAGACACCCACTACTGCTATCTCACATCTGTAATACCTCACAGTCCTGTGTATACATCTGTAACATCAGCCACTGCTCAGCCAGCATAGAGACACCCACTACTGCTATCTCACATCTGTAATACCTCACAGTCCTGTGTATACATCTGTAACATCAGCCACAGCACAGCCAGCATAGAGACCCCACTACTGCTATCTCACATCTGTAATACCTCACAGTCCTGTGTATACATCTTTAACATCAGCCACAGCTCAGCCAGCATAGAGACACCCACTGCTGCTATCTCACATCTGTAATACCTCACAGTCCTGTGTATACATCTGTAACATCAGCCACAGCACAGCCAGCATAGAGACCCCACTACTGCTATCTCACATCTGTAATACCTCACAGTCCTGTGTATACATCTGTAACATCAGCCACAGCACAGCCAGCATAGAGACCCTACTACTGCTATCTCACATCTGTAATACCTCACAGTCCTGTGTATACATCTGTAACATCAGCCACAGCACAGCCAGCATAGAGACACCCACTACTGCTTTCTCACATCTGTAATACCTCACAGTTCTGTGTATACATCTGTAACATCAGCCACAGCTCAGCCAGCATAGAGACACCCACTACTGCTATCTCACATCTGTAATACCTCACAGTCCTGTGTATACATCTGTAACATCATCCACAGCACAGCCAGCATAGAGACACCCACTACTGCTATCTCACATCTGTAATACCTCACAGTCCTGTGTATACATCTGTAACATCAGCCACAGCTCAGCCAGCATAGAGACACCCACTGCTGCTATCTCACATCTGTAATACCTCACAGTCCTGTGTATACATCTGTAACATCAGCCACAGCACAGCCAGCATAGAGACACCCACTGCTGCTATCTCACATCTGTAATACCTCACAGTCCTGTGTATACATCTGTAACATCAGCCACAGCACAGCCAGCATAGAGACACCCACTGCTGCTATCTCACAGCTGTAATACCTCACAGTCCTATGTATACATCTGTAACATCAGCCACAGCTCAGACAGCATAGAGACGCCCACTACTGCTATCTCACATCTGTAATACCACAGTCCTGTGTATACATCTGTAACATCAGCCACAGCTCAGACAGCATAGAGACGCCCACTACTGCTATCTCACATCTGTAATACCACAGTCCTGTGTACACATCTGTAACATCAGCCACAGCTCAGCCAGCATAGAGACACCCACTACTGCTATCTCACATCTGTAATACCTCACAGGCCTGTGTATACATCTGTAACATCAGCCACAGCACAGCCAGCATAGAGACACCCACTACTGCTATCTCACATCTGTAATACCTCACAGTCCTGTGTATACTTCTATAACATCAGCCACACCTCAGCCAGCATAGAGACACCCATTACTGCTATATCACATCTGTAATACCTCACAGTCCTGTGTATGCATCTGTAACATCAGCCACAGCACAGCCAGCATACAGACACCCACTACTGCTATCTCACATCTATAATACCTCACAGTCCTGTGTATACATCTGCAACATCAGCCACAGCACAGCCAGCATAGAGACACCCACTACTGCTAACTCACATCTGTAATACCTCACAGTCCTGTATATACATCTGTAACATCAGCCACAGCTCAGCCAGCATAAAGACGCCCACTACTGCTTTCTCACATCCGTAATACCTCACAGTCCTGTGTATACATCTGTAACATCAGCCACAGCTCAGCCAGCATAGACACCCACTACTGCTATCTCACATCTGTAATACCTCATAGTCCTGTGTATACATCTGTAACATCATCCACAGCACAGCCAGCATAGAGACACCCACTACTGCTATCTCACATCTGTAATACCTCACAGTCCTGTGTATACATCTGTAACATCAGCCACAGCTCAGCCAGCATAGAGACACCCACTACTGCTATCTCACATCTGTAATACCTCACAGTCCTGTGTATACATCTGTAACATCAGCCACAGCACAGCCAGCATAGAGACACCCACTGCTGCTATCTCACATCTGTAATACCTCACAGTCCTGTGTATACATCTGTAACATCAGCCACAGCACAGCCAGCATAGAGACACCCACTGCTGCTATCTCACATCTGTAATACCTCACAGTCCTATGTATACATCTGTAACATCAGCCACAGCTCAGACAGCATAGAGACGCCCACTACTGCTATCTCACATCTGTAATACCACAGTCCTGTGTATACATCTGTAACATCAGCCACAGCTCAGCCAGCATAGAGACACCCACTACTGCTATCTCACATCTGTAATACCTCACAGTCCTGTGTATACATCTGTAACATCAGCCACTACACAGCCAGCATAGAGACACCCACTACTGCTATCTCACATCTGTAATACCTCACAGTCCTGTGTATACATCTATAACATCAGCCACAGCTCAGCCAGCATAGAGACACCCACTACTGCTATCTCACATCTGTAATACCTCACAGTCCTGTGTCTACATCTGTAACATCAGCCACAGCTCAGCCAGCATAGAGACACCTACTACTGCTATCTCACATCTGTAATACCTCACCGTCCTGTGTATACATCTGTAACATCAGCCACAGCACAGCCAGCATAGAGACGCCCACTACTGCTATCTCACATCTGTAATACCTCACAGTCCTGTGTATACATCTGTAACATCAGCCACAGCTCAGCCAGCATAGAGACACCCACTACTGCTATCTCACATCTGTAATACCTCACAGTCCTGTGTATACATCTGTAACATCAGCCACAGCACAGCCAGCATAGAGACACCCACTACTGCTATCTCACATCTGTAATACCTCACAGTCCTGTGTATACATCTGTAACATCAGCCACAGCTCAGCCAGCATAGAGACACCCACTACTGCTATCTCACATCTGTAATACCTCACAGTCCTGTGTATACATCTGTAACATCAGCCACAGCTCACCCAGCATAGAGACACCTACTACTGCTATCTCACATCTGTAATACCTCACAGTCCTGTGTATACATCTGTAACATCAGCCACAGCACAGCCAGCATAGAGACACCCACTACTGCTATCTCACATCTGTAATACCTCACAGTCCTGTGTATACATCTGTAACATCAGCCACAGCTCAGCCAGCATAGAGACACCCACTACTGCTATCTCACATCTGTAATACCTCACAGTCCTGTGTATACATCTGTAACTTCAGCCACAGCTCAGCCAGCAAAGAGACACTCACTACTGCTATCTCACATCTGTAATACCTCACAGTCCTGTGTATACATCTGTAATACCTCACAGTCCTGTGTATACATCAGTAACATCAGCCACAGCACAGCCAGCATAGAGACCCCACTACTGCTATCTCACATCTGTAATACCTCACAGTCCTGTGTATACATCTGTAACATCAGCCACAGCTCAGCCAGAATAGAGACACCCACTGCTGCTATCTCACATCTGTAATACCTCACAGTCCTGTGTATACATCTGTAACATCAGCCACAGCTCAGCCAGCATAGAGACACCCACTACTGCTATCTCACATATGTAATAACTCACAGTCCTGTATATACATCTGTAACATCAGCCACAGCTCAGCCAGCATAAAGACGCCCACTACTGCTTTCTCACATCCGTAATACCTCACAGTCCTGTGTATACATCTGTAACATCAGCCACAGCTCAGCCAGCATAGACACCCTCTACTGCTATCTCACATCTGTAATACCACATAGTCCTGTGTATACATCTGTAGCATCATCCACAGCACAGCCAGCATAGAGACACCCACTACTGCTATCTCACATCTGTAATACCTCACAGTCCTGTGTATACATCTGTAACATCAGCCACAGCTCAGCCAGCATAGAGACACCCACTACTGCTATCTCACATCTGTAATACCTCACAGTCCTGTGTATACATCTGTAACATCAGCCACAGCACAGCCAGCATAGAGACACCCACTGCTGCTATCTCACATCTGTAATACCTCACAGTCCTGTGTATACATCTGTAACATCAGCCACAGCACAGCCAGCATAGAGACACCCACTGCTGCTATCTCACATCTGTAATACCTCACAGTCCTATGTATACATCTGTAACATCAGCCACAGCTCAGACAGCATAGAGATGCCCACTACTGCTATCTCACATCTGTAATACCACAGTCCTGTGTATACATCTGTAACATCAGCCACAGCTCAGCCAGCATAGAGACACCCACTACTGCTATCTCACATCTGTAATACCTCACAGTCCTGTGTATACATCTGTAACATCAGCCAGAGCACAGCCAGCATAGACACCCACTACTGCTATCTCACATCTGTAATACCTCACAGTCCTGTGTATACATCTGTAACATCAGCCACAGCTCAGCCAGCATAGACACCCTCTACTGCTATCTCACATCTGTAATACCACATAGTCCTGTGTATACATCTGTAGCATCATCCACAGCACAGCCAGCATAGAGACACCCACTACTGCTATCTCACATCTGTAATACCTCACAGTCCTGTGTATACATCTGTAACATCAGCCACAGCTCAGCCAGCATAGAGACACCCACTACTGCTATCTCACATCTGTAATACCTCACAGTCCTGTGTATACATCTGTAACATCAGCCACAGCACAGCCAGCATAGAGACACCCACTGCTGCTATCTCACATCTGTAATACCTCACAGTCCTGTGTATACATCTGTAACATCAGCCACAGCACAGCCAGCATAGAGACACCCACTGCTGCTATCTCACATCTGTAATACCTCACAGTCCTATGTATACATCTGTAACATCAGCCACAGCTCAGACAGCATAGAGACGCCCACTACTGCTATCTCACATCTGTAATACCACAGTCCTGTGTATACATCTGTAACATCAGCCACAGCTCAGCCAGCATAGAGACACCCACTACTGCTATCTCACATCTGTAATACCTCACAGTCCTGTGTATACATCTGTAACATCAGCCAGAGCACAGCCAGCATAGACACCCACTACTGCTATCTCACATCTGTAATACCTCACAGTCCTGTGTATACATCTGTAACATCAGCCAGAGCACAGCCAGCATAGACACCCATTACTTCTATCTCACATCTGTAATACCTCACAGTCCTGTGTATACATCTGTAACATCAGCCACAGCACAGCCAGCATAGAGATGCCCACTACTGCTATCTCACATCTGTAATACCTCACAGTCCTGTGTATACATCTGTACCATCAGCCATCACACAGCCAGCATAGAGACACCCACTACTGCTATCTCACATCTGTAATACCTCACAGTCCTGTGTATACATCTGTAACATCAGCCACTGCTCAGCCAGCATAGAGACACCCACTACTGCTATCTCACATTTGTAATACCTCACAGTCCTGTGTATACATCTGTAACATCAGCCACAGCACAGCCAGCATAGAGACCCCACTACTGCTATCTCACATCTGTAATACCTCACAGTCCTGTGTATACATCTGTAACATCAGCCACAGCTCAGCCAGCATAGAGACACCCACTGCTGCTATCTCACATCTGTAATACCTCACAGTCCTGTGTATACATCTGTAACATCAGCCACAGCACAGCCAGCATAGAGACCCCACTACTGCTATCTCACATCTGTAATACCTCACAGTCCTGTGTATACATCTGTAACATCAGCCACAGCACAGCCAACATAGAGACCCCACTACTGCTATCTCACATCTGTAATACCTCACAGTCCTGTGTATACATCTGTAACATCAGCCACAGCACAGCCAACATAGAGACCCCACTACTGCTATCTCACATCTGTAATACCTCACAGTCCTGTGTACACATCTGTAACATCAGCCACAGCACAGCCAGCATAGAGACACCCACTACTGCTTTCTCACATCTGTAATACCTCACAGTCCTGTGTATACATCTGTAACATCATCCACAGCTCAGCCAGCATAGACACCCACTACTGCTATCTCACATCTGTAATACCTCATAGTCCTGTGTATACATCTGTAACATCATTCACAGCACAGCCAGCATAGAGACACCCACTACTGCTATCTCACATCTGTAATACCTCACAGTCCTGTGTATACATCTGTAACATCAGCCACAGCTCAGCCAGCATAGAGACACCCACTAATGCTATCTCACATCTGTAATACCTCACAGTCCTGTGTATACATCTGTAACATCAGCCACAGCACAGCCAGCATAGAGACACCCACTGCTGCTATCTCACATCTGTAATACCTCACAGTCCTGTATATACATCTGTAACATCAGCCACAGCACAGCCAGCATAGAGACACCCACTGCTGCTATCTCACATCTGTAATACCTCACAGTCCTATGTATACATCTGTAACATCAGCCACAGCTCAGACAGCATAGAGACGCCCACTACTGCTATCTCACATCTGTAATACCACAGTCCTGTGTATACATCTGTAACATCAGCCACAGCTCAGACAGCATAGAGACGCCCACTACTGCTATCTCACATCTGTAATACCACAGTCCTGTGTACACATCTGTAACATCAGCCACAGCTCAGCCAGCATAGAGACACCCACTACTGCTATCTCACATCTGTATTACCTCACAGTCCTGTGTATACATCTGTAACATCAGCCACAGCACAGCCAGCATAGAGACACCCACTACTGCTATCTCACATCTGTAATACCTCACAGTCCTGTGTATACATCTATAACATCAGCCACAGCTCAGCCAGCTTAGAGACACCCATTACTGCTATATCACATCTGTAATACCTCACAGTCCTGTGTATGCATCTGTAACATCAGCCACAGCACAGCCAGCATAGAGACACCCATTACTGCTATCTCACATCTGTAATACCTCACAGTCCTGTGTATACATCTGTAACATCAGCCACAGCACAGCCAGCATAGAGACCCCACTACTGCTATCTCACATCTGTAATACCTCACAGTCCTGTGTATACATCTGTAACATCATCCACAGCACAGCCAGCATAGAGACACCCACTACTGCTATCTCACATCTGTAATACCTCACAGTCCTGTGTATACATCTGTAACATCAGCCACAGCTTAGCCAGCATAGAGACACCCACTACTGCTATCTCACATCTGTAATACCTCACAGTCCTGTGTATACATCTGTAACATCAGCCACAGCACTGCCAGCATAGAGACACCCACTGCTGCTATCTCACATCTGTAATACCTCACAGTCCTGTGTATACATCTGTAACATCAGCCACAGCTCAGCCGGCATAGAGACACCCACTGCTGCTATCTCACAGCTGTAATACCTCACAGTCCTATGTATACATCTGTAACATCAGCCACAGCTCAGACAGCATAGATACGCCCACTACTGCTATCTCACATCTGTAATACCACAGTCCTGTGTATACATCTGGAACATCAGCCACAGCTCAGACAGCATAGAGACGCCCACTACTGCTATCTCACATCTGTAATACCACAGTCCTGTGTACACATCTGTAACATCAGCCACAGCACAGCCAGCATAGAGACACCCACTACTGCTATCTCACATCTGTAATACCTCATAGTCCTGTGTATACATCTGTAACATCATCCACAGCACAGCCAGCATAGAGACACCCACTACTGCTATCTCACATCTGTAATACCTCACAGTCCTGTGTATACATCTGTAACATCAGCCACAGCTCAGCCAGCATAGAGACACCCACTACTGCTATCTCACATCTGTAATACCTCACAGTCCTGTGTATACATCTGTAACATCAGCCACAGCACAGCCAGCATAGAGACACCCACTGCTGCTATCTCACATCTGTAATACCTCACAGTCCTGTGTATACATCTGTAACATCAGCCACAGCACAGCCAGCATAGAGACACCCACTGCTGCTATCTCACATCTGTAATACCTCACAGTCCTATGAATACATCTGTAACATCAGCCACAGCTCAGACAGCATAGAGACGCCCACTATTGCTATCTCACATCTGTAATACCACAGTCCTGTGTATACATCTGTAACATCAGCCACAGCTCAGCCAGCATAGAGACACCCACTGCTGCTATCTCACATCTGTAATACCTCACAGTCCTGTGTATACATCTGTAACATCAGCCAGAGCACAGCCAGCATAGACACCCACTACTGCTATCTCACATCTGTAATACCTCACAGTCCTGTGTATACATCTGTAACATCAGCCAGAGCACAGCCAGCATAGACACCCATTACTTCTATCTCACATCTGTAATACCTCACAGTCCTGTGTATACATCTGTAACATCAGCCACAGCACAGCCAGCATAGAGATGCCCACTACTGCTATCTCACATCTGTAATACCTCACAGTCCTGTGTATACATCTGTACCATCAGCCATCACACAGCCAGCATAGAGACACCCACTACTGCTATCTCACATCTGTAATACCTCACAGTCCTGTGTATACATCTGTAACATCAGCCACTGCTCAGCCAGCATAGAGACACCCACTACTGCTATCTCACATTTGTAATACCTCACAGTCCTGTGTATACATCTGTAACATCAGCCACAGCACAGCCAGCATAGAGACCCCACTACTGCTATCTCACATCTGTAATACCTCACAGTCCTGTGTATACATCTGTAACATCAGCCACAGCTCAGCCAGCATAGAGACACCCACTGCTGCTATCTCACATCTGTAATACCTCACAGTCCTGTGTATACATCTGTAACATCAGCCACAGCACAGCCAGCATAGAGACCCCACTACTGCTATCTCACATCTGTAATACCTCACAGTCCTGTGTATACATCTGTAACATCAGCCACAGCACAGCCAACATAGAGACCCCACTACTGCTATCTCACATCTGTAATACCTCACAGTCCTGTGTATACATCTGTAACATCAGCCACAGCACAGCCAACATAGAGACCCCACTACTGCTATCTCACATCTGTAATACCTCACAGTCCTGTGTACACATCTGTAACATCAGCCACAGCACAGCCAGCATAGAGACACCCACTACTGCTTTCTCACATCTGTAATACCTCACAGTCCTGTGTATACATCTGTAACATCATCCACAGCTCAGCCAGCATAGACACCCACTACTGCTATCTCACATCTGTAATACCTCATAGTCCTGTGTATACATCTGTAACATCATTCACAGCACAGCCAGCATAGAGACACCCACTACTGCTATCTCACATCTGTAATACCTCACAGTCCTGTGTATACATCTGTAACATCAGCCACAGCTCAGCCAGCATAGAGACACCCACTAATGCTATCTCACATCTGTAATACCTCACAGTCCTGTGTATACATCTGTAACATCAGCCACAGCACAGCCAGCATAGAGACACCCACTGCTGCTATCTCACATCTGTAATACCTCACAGTCCTGTATATACATCTGTAACATCAGCCACAGCACAGCCAGCATAGAGACACCCACTGCTGCTATCTCACATCTGTAATACCTCACAGTCCTATGTATACATCTGTAACATCAGCCACAGCTCAGACAGCATAGAGACGCCCACTACTGCTATCTCACATCTGTAATACCACAGTCCTGTGTATACATCTGTAACATCAGCCACAGCTCAGACAGCATAGAGACGCCCACTACTGCTATCTCACATCTGTAATACCACAGTCCTGTGTACACATCTGTAACATCAGCCACAGCTCAGCCAGCATAGAGACACCCACTACTGCTATCTCACATCTGTATTACCTCACAGTCCTGTGTATACATCTGTAACATCAGCCACAGCACAGCCCGCATAGAGACACCCACTACTGCTATCTCACATCTGTAATACCTCACAGTCCTGTGTATACATCTATAACATCAGCCACAGCTCAGCCAGCTTAGAGACACCCATTACTGCTATATCACATCTGTAATACCTCACAGTCCTGTGTATGCATCTGTAACATCAGCCACAGCACAGCCAGCATAGAGACACCCATTACTGCTATCTCACATCTGTAATACCTCACAGTCCTGTGTATACATCTGTAACATCAGCCACAGCACAGCCAGCATAGAGACCCCACTACTGCTATCTCACATCTGTAATACCTCACAGTCCTGTGTATACATCTGTAACATCATCCACAGCACAGCCAGCATAGAGACACCCACTACTGCTATCTCACATCTGTAATACCTCACAGTCCTGTGTATACATCTGTAACATCAGCCACAGCTTAGCCAGCATAGAGACACCCACTACTGCTATCTCACATCTGTAATACCTCACAGTCCTGTGTATACATCTGTAACATCAGCCACAGCACTGCCAGCATAGAGACACCCACTGCTGCTATCTCACATCTGTAATACCTCACAGTCCTGTGTATACATCTGTAACATCAGCCACAGCTCAGCCGGCATAGAGACACCCACTGCTGCTATCTCACAGCTGTAATACCTCACAGTCCTATGTATACATCTGTAACATCAGCCACAGCTCAGACAGCATAGATACGCCCACTACTGCTATCTCACATCTGTAATACCACAGTCCTGTGTATACATCTGGAACATCAGCCACAGCTCAGACAGCATAGAGACGCCCACTACTGCTATCTCACATCTGTAATACCACAGTCCTGTGTACACATCTGTAACATCAGCCACAGCACAGCCAGCATAGAGACACCCACTACTGCTATCTCACATCTGTAATACCTCATAGTCCTGTGTATACATCTGTAACATCATCCACAGCACAGCCAGCATAGAGACACCCACTACTGCTATCTCACATCTGTAATACCTCACAGTCCTGTGTATACATCTGTAACATCAGCCACAGCTCAGCCAGCATAGAGACACCCACTACTGCTATCTCACATCTGTAATACCTCACAGTCCTGTGTATACATCTGTAACATCAGCCACAGCACAGCCAGCATAGAGACACCCACTGCTGCTATCTCACATCTGTAATACCTCACAGTCCTGTGTATACATCTGTAACATCAGCCACAGCACAGCCAGCATAGAGACACCCACTGCTGCTATCTCACATCTGTAATACCTCACAGTCCTATGAATACATCTGTAACATCAGCCACAGCTCAGACAGCATAGAGACGCCCACTACTGCTATCTCACATCTGTAATACCACAGTCCTGTGTATACATCTGTAACATCAGCCACAGCTCAGCCAGCATAGAGACACCCACTGCTGCTATCTCACATCTGTAATACCTCACAGTCCTGTGTATACATCTGTAACATCAGCCACAGCACAGCCAGCATAGAGACACCCACTACTGCTCTCTCACATCTGTAATACCTCACAGTCCTGTGTATACATCTATAACATCAGCCACAGCTCAGCCAGCATAGAGACACCCACTACTGCTATCTCACATCTGTAGTACCTCACAGTCCTGTGTATACATCTGTAACATCAGCCACAGCTCAGCCAGCATAGAGACACCTACTACTGCTATCTCACATCTGTAATACCTCACAGTCCTGTGTATACATCTGTAACATCAGCCACAGCACAGCCAGCATAGAGACACCCACTGCTGCTATCTCACATCTGTAATACCTCACAGTCCTGTATATACATCTGTAACATCAGCCACAGCACAGCCAGCATAGAGACACCCACTGCTGCTATCTCACATCTGTAATACCTCACAGTCCTATGTATACATCTGTAACATCAGCCACAGCTCAGACAGCATAGAGACGCCCACTACTGCTATCTCACATCTGTAATACCACAGTCCTGTGTATACATCTGTAACATCAGCCACAGCTCAGACAGCATAGAGACGCCCACTACTGCTATCTCACATCTGTAATACCACAGTCCTGTGTACACATCTGTAACATCAGCCACAGCTCAGCCAGCATAGAGACACCCACTACTGCTATCTCACATCAGTATTACCTCACAGTCCTGTGTATACATCTGTAACATCAGCCACAGCACAGCCAGCATAGAGACACCCACTACTGCTATCTCACATCTGTAATACCTCACAGTCCTGTGTATACATCTATAACATCAGCCACAGCTCAGCCAGCATAGAGACACCCATTACTGCTATATCACATCTGTAATACCTCACAGTCCTGTGTATGCATCTGTAACATCAGCCACAGCACAGCCAGCATAGAGACACCCATTACTGCTATCTCACATCTGTAATACCTCACAGTCCTGTGTATACATCTGTAACATCAGCCACAGCACAGCCAGCATAGAGACCCCACTACTGCTATCTCACATCTGTAATACCTCACAGTCCTGTGTATACATCTGTAACATCAGCCACAGCACAGCCAGCATAGAGACACCCACTACTGCTTTCTCACACCTGTAATACCTCACAGTCCTGTGTATACATCTGTAACATCAGCCACAGCTCAGCCAGCATAGACACCCACTACTGCTATCTCACATCTGTAATACCTCACAGTCCTGTGTATACATCTGTAACATCATCCACAGCACAGCCATCATAGAGACACCCACTACTGCTATCTCACATCTGTAATACCTCACAGTCCTGTGTATACATCTGTAACATCAGCCACAGCTCAGCCAGCATAGAGACACCCACTACTGCTATCTCACATCTGTAATACCTCACAGTCCTGTGTATACATCTGTAACATCAGCCACAGCACTGCCAGCATAGAGACACCCACTGCTGCTATCTCACATCTGTAATACCTCACAGTCCTGTGTATACATCTGTAACATCAGCCACAGCTCAGCCGGCATAGAGACACCCACTGCTGCTATCTCACAGCTGTAATACCTCACAGTCCTATGTATACATCTGTAACATCAGCCACAGCTCAGACAGCATAGATACGCCCACTACTGCTATCTCACATCTGTAATACCACAGTCCTGTGTATACATCTGTAACATCAGCCACAGCTCAGACAGCATAGAGACGCCCACTACTGCTATCTCACATCTGTAATACCACAGTCCTGTGTACACATCTGTAACATCAGCCACAGCACAGCCAGCATAGAGACACCCACTACTGCTATCTCACATCTGTAATACCTCACAGTCCTGTGTATACATCTGTAACATCAGCCACAGCTCAGCCAGCATAGAGACGCCCACTACTGCTATCTCACATCTGTAATACCACAGTCCTGTGTACACATCTGTAACATCAGCCACAGCACAGCCAGCATAGAGACACCCACTACTGCTATCTCACATCTGTAATACCTCACAGTCCTGTGTATACATCTGTAACATCAGCCACAGCTCAGCCAGCATAGAGACACCCACTACTGCTATCTCACATCTGTAATACCTCACAGTCCTGTGTATACATCTGTAACATCAGCCACAGCACAGCCAGCATAGAGACACCCACTGCTGCTATCTCACATCTGTAATACCTCACAGTCCTGTGTATACATCTGTAACATCAGCCACAGCACAGCCAGCATAGAGACACCCACTGCTGCTATCTCACATCTGTAATACCTCACAGTCCTATGAATACATCTGTAACATCAGCCACAGCTCAGACAGCATAGAGACGCCCACTACTGCTATCTCACATCTGTAATACCACAGTCCTGTGTATACATCTGTAACATCAGCCACAGCTCAGCCAGCATAGAGACACCCACTACTGCTATCTCACATCTGTAATACCTCACAGTCCTGTGAATACATCTGTAACATCAGCCACAGCACAGCCAGCATAGAGACACCCACTACTGCTATCTCACATCTGTAATACCTCACAGTCCTGTGTAAACATCTATAACATCAGCCACAGCTCAGCCAGCATAGAAACACCCACTACTGCTATCTCACATCTGTAGTACCTCACAGTCCTGTGTATACATCTGTAACATCAGCCACAGCTCAGCCAGCATAGAGACACCTACTACTGCTATCTCACATCTGTAATACCTCACAGTCCTGTGTATACATCTGTAACATCAGCCACAGCACAGCCAGCATAGAGACGCCCACTACTACTATCTCACATCTGTAATACCTCACAGTCCTGTGTATACATCTGTAACATCAGCCACAGCTCAGCCAGCATAGAGACACCCACTACTGCTATCTCACATCTGTAATACCTCACAGTCCTATGTATACATCTGTAACATCAGCCACAGCACAGCCAGCATAGAGACACCCACTTCTGCTATCTCACATCTGTAATACCTCACAGTCCTGTGTATACATCTGTAACATCAGCCACAGCTCAGCCAGCATAGAGACACCCACTACTGCTATCTCACATCTGTAATACCTCACAGTCCTGTGTATACATCTGTAACATCAGCCACAGCTCACCCAGCATAGAGACACCTACTACTGCTATCTCACATCTGTAATACCTCACAGTCCTGTGTATACATCTGTAACATCAGCCACAGCACAGCCAGCATAGAGACACCCCCTACTGCTATCTCACATCTGTAATACCTCACAGTCCTGTGTATACATCTGTAACATCAGCCACAGCTCAGCCAGCATAGAGACACCCACTACTGCTATCTCACATATGTAATAACTCACAGTCCTGTATATACATCTGTAACATCAGCCACAGCTCAGCCAGCATAAAGACGCCCACTACTGCTTTCTCACATCCGTAATACCTCACAGTCCTGTGTATACATCTGTAACATCAGCCACAGCTCAGCCAGCATAGACACCCTCTACTGCTATCTCACATCTGTAATACCACATAGTCCTGTGTATACATCTGTAGCATCATCCACAGCACAGCCAGCATAGAGACACCCACTACTGCTATCTCACATCTGTAATACCTCACAGTCCTGTGTATACATCTGTAACATCAGCCACAGCTCAGCCAGCATATAGACACCCACTACTGCTATCTCACATCTGTAATACCTCACAGTCCTGTGTATACATCTGTAACATCAGCCACAGCACAGCCAGCATAGAGACACCCACTGCTGCTATCTCACATCTGTAATACCTCACAGTCCTGTGTATACATCTGTAACATCAGCCACAGCACAGCCAGCATAGAGACACCCACTGCTGCTATCTCACATCTGTAATACCTCACAGTCCTATGTATACATCTGTAACATCAGCCACAGCTCAGACAGCATAGAGACGCCCACTACTGCTATCTCACATCTGTAATACCACAGTCCTGTGTATACATCTGTAACATCAGCCACAGCTCAGCCAGCATAGAGACACCCACTACTGCTATCTCACATCTGTAATACCTCACAGTCCTGTGTATACATCTGTAACATCAGCCAGAGCACAGCCAGCATAGACACCCACTACTGCTATCTCACATCTGTAATACCTCACAGTCCTGTGTATACATCTGTAACATCAGCCAGAGCACAGCCAGCATAGACACCCATTACTTCTATCTCACATCTGTAATACCTCACAGTCCTGTGTATACATCTGTAACATCAGCCACAGCACAGCCAGCATAGAGACGCCCACTACTGCTATCTCACATCTGTAATACCTCACAGTCCTGTGTATACGTCTGTACCATCAGCCATCACACAGCCAGCATAGAGACACCCACTACTGCTATCTCACATCTGTAATACCTCACAGTCCTGTGTATACATCTGTAACATCAGCCACTGCTCAGCCAGCATAGAGACACCCACTACTGCTATCTCACATTTGTAATACCTCACAGTCCTGTGTATACATCTGTAACATCAGCCACAGCAAAGCCAGCATAGAGACCCCACTACTGCTATCTCACATCTGTAATACCTCACAGTCCTGTGTATACATCTGTAACATCAGCCACAGCACAGCCAGCATAGAGACCCCACTACTGCTATCTCACATCTGTAATACCTCACAGTCCTGTGTATACATCTGTAACATCAGCCACAGCACAGCCAACATAGAGACCCCACTACTGCTATCTCACATCTGTAATACCTCACAGTCCTGTGTACACATCTGTAACATCAGCCACAGCACAGCCAGCATAGAGACACCCACTACTGCTTTCTCACATCTGTAATACCTCACAGTCCTGTGTATACATCTGTAACATCATCCACAGCTCAGCCAGCATAGACACCCACTACTGCTATCTCACATCTGTAATACCTCATAGTCCTGTGTATACATCTGTAACATCATTCACAGCACAGCCAGCATAGAGACACCCACTACTGCTATCTCACATCTGTAATACCTCACAGTCCTGTGTATACATCTGTAACATCAGCCACAGCTCAGCCAGCATAGAGACACCCACTACTGCTATCTCACATCTGTAATACCTCACAGTCCTGTGTATACATCTATAACATCAGCCACAGCTCAGCCAGCATAGAGACACCCATTACTGCTATATCACATCTGTAATACCTCACAGTCCTGTGTATGCATCTGTAACATCAGCCACAGCACAGCCAGCATAGAGACACCCATTACTGCTATCTCACATCTGTAATACCTCACAGTCCTGTGTATACATCTGTAACATCAGCCACAGCACAGCCAGCATAGAGACCCCACTACTGCTATCTCACATCTGTAATACCTCACAGTCCTGTGTATACATCTGTAACATCAGCCACAGCACAGCCAGCATAGAGACACCCACTACTGCTTTCTCACACCTGTAATACCTCACAGTCCTGTGTATACATATGTAACATCAGCCACAGCTCAGCCAGCATAGACACCCACTACTGCTATCTCACATCTGTAATACCTCACAGTCCTGTGTATACATCTGTAACATCATCCACAGCACAGCCAGCATAGAGACACCCACTACTGCTATCTCACATCTGTAATACCTCACAGTCCTGTGTATACATCTGTAACATCAGCCACAGCTCAGCCAGCATAGAGACACCCACTACTGCTATCTCACATCTGTAATACCTCACAGTCCTGTGTATACATCTGTAACATCAGCCACAGCACTGCCAGCATAGAGACACCCACTGCTGCTATCTCACATCTGTAATACCTCACAGTCCTGTGTATACATCTGTAACATCAGCCACAGCTCAGCCGGCATAGAGACACCCACTGCTGCTATCTCACAGCTGTAATACCTCACAGTCCTATGTATACATCTGTAACATCAGCCACAGCTCAGCCAGCATAAAGACGCCCACTACTGCTTTCTCACATCCGTAATACCTCACAGTCCTGTGTATACATCTGTAACATCAGCCACAGCTCAGCCAGCATAGACACCCTCTACTGCTATCTCACATCTGTAATACCACATAGTCCTGTGTATACATCTGTAGCATCATCCACAGCACAGCCAGCATAGAGACACCCACTACTGCTATCTCACATCTGTAATACCTCACAGTCCTGTGTATACATCTGTAACATCAGCCACAGCTCAGCCAGCATATAGACACCCACTACTGCTATCTCACATCTGTAATACCTCACAGTCCTGTGTATACATCTGTAACATCAGCCACAGCACAGCCAGCATAGAGACACCCACTGCTGCTATCTCACATCTGTAATACCTCACAGTCCTGTGTATACATCTGTAACATCAGCCACAGCACAGCCAGCATAGAGACACCCACTGCTGCTATCTCACATCTGTAATACCTCACAGTCCTATGTATACATCTGTAACATCAGCCACAGCTCAGACAGCATAGAGACGCCCACTACTGCTATCTCACATCTGTAATACCACAGTCCTGTGTATACATCTGTAACATCAGCCACAGCTCAGCCAGCATAGAGACACCCACTACTGCTATCTCACATCTGTAATACCTCACAGTCCTGTGTATACATCTGTAACATCAGCCAGAGCACAGCCAGCATAGACACCCACTACTGCTATCTCACATCTGTAATACCTCACAGTCCTGTGTATACATCTGTAACATCAGCCAGAGCACAGCCAGCATAGACACCCATTACTTCTATCTCACATCTGTAATACCTCACAGTCCTGTGTATACATCTGTAACATCAGCCACAGCACAGCCAGCATAGAGACGCCCACTACTGCTATCTCACATCTGTAATACCTCACAGTCCTGTGTATACGTCTGTACCATCAGCCATCACACAGCCAGCATAGAGACACCCACTACTGCTATCTCACATCTGTAATACCTCACAGTCCTGTGTATACATCTGTAACATCAGCCACTGCTCAGCCAGCATAGAGACACCCACTACTGCTATCTCACATTTGTAATACCTCACAGTCCTGTGTATACATCTGTAACATCAGCCACAGCACAGCCAGCATAGAGACCCCACTACTGCTATCTCACATCTGTAATACCTCACAGTCCTGTGTATACATCTGTAACATCAGCCACAGCACAGCCAGCATAGAGACCCCACTACTGCTATCTCACATCTGTAATACCTCACAGTCCTGTGTATACATCTGTAACATCAGCCACAGCACAGCCAACATAGAGACCCCACTACTGCTATCTCACATCTGTAATACCTCACAGTCCTGTGTACACATCTGTAACATCAGCCACAGCACAGCCAGCATAGAGACACCCACTACTGCTTTCTCACATCTGTAATACCTCACAGTCCTGTGTATACATCTGTAACATCATCCACAGCTCAGCCAGCATAGACACCCACTACTGCTATCTCACATCTGTAATACCTCATAGTCCTGTGTATACATCTGTAACATCATTCACAGCACAGCCAGCATAGAGACACCCACTACTGCTATCTCACATCTGTAATACCTCACAGTCCTGTGTATACATCTGTAACATCAGCCACAGCTCAGCCAGCATAGAGACACCCACTACTGCTATCTCACATCTGTAATACCTCACAGTCCTGTGTATACATCTGTAACATCAGCCACAGCACAGCCAGCATAGAGACACCCACTGCTGCTATCTCACATCTGTAATACCTCACAGTCCTGTATATACATCTGTAACATCAGCCACAGCACAGCCAGCATAGAGACACCCACTGCTGCTATCTCACATCTGTAATACCTCACAGTCCTATGTATACATCTGTAACATCAGCCACAGCTCAGACAGCATAGAGACGCCCACTACTGCTATCTCACATCTGTAATACCACAGTCCTGTGTATACATCTGTAACATCAGCCACAGCTCAGACAGCATAGAGACGCCCACTACTGCTATCTCACATCTGTAATACCACAGTCCTGTGTACACATCTGTAACATCAGCCACAGCTCAGCCAGCATAGAGACACCCACTACTGCTATCTCACATCTGTATTACCTCACAGTCCTGTGTATACATCTGTAACATCAGCCACAGCACAGCCAGCATAGAGACACCCACTACTGCTATCTCACATCTGTAATACCTCACAGTCCTGTGTATACATCTATAACATCAGCCACAGCTCAGCCAGCATAGAGACACCCATTACTGCTATATCACATCTGTAATACCTCACAGTCCTGTGTATGCATCTGTAACATCAGCCACAGCACAGCCAGCATAGAGACACCCATTACTGCTATCTCACATCTGTAATACCTCACAGTCCTGTGTATACATCTGTAACATCAGCCACAGCACAGCCAGCATAGAGACCCCACTACTGCTATCTCACATCTGTAATACCTCACAGTCCTGTGTATACATCTGTAACATCAGCCACAGCACAGCCAGCATAGAGACACCCACTACTGCTTTCTCACACCTGTAATACCTCACAGTCCTGTGTATACATATGTAACATCAGCCACAGCTCAGCCAGCATAGACACCCACTACTGCTATCTCACATCTGTAATACCTCACAGTCCTGTGTATACATCTGTAACATCATCCACAGCACAGCCAGCATAGAGACACCCACTACTGCTATCTCACATCTGTAATACCTCACAGTCCTGTGTATACATCTGTAACATCAGCCACAGCTCAGCCAGCATAGAGACACCCACTACTGCTATCTCACATCTGTAATACCTCACAGTCCTGTGTATACATCTGTAACATCAGCCACAGCACTGCCAGCATAGAGACACCCACTGCTGCTATCTCACATCTGTAATACCTCACAGTCCTGTGTATACATCTGTAACATCAGCCACAGCTCAGCCGGCATAGAGACACCCACTGCTGCTATCTCACAGCTGTAATACCTCACAGTCCTATGTATACATCTGTAACATCAGCCACAGCTCAGACAGCATAGATACGCCCACTACTGCTATCTCACATCTGTAATACCACAGTCCTGTGTATACATCTGGAACATCAGCCACAGCTCAGACAGCATAGAGACGCCCACTACTGCTATCTCACATCTGTAATACCACAGTCCTGTGTACACATCTGTAACATCAGCCACAGCACAGCCAGCATAGAGACACCCACTACTGCTATCTCACATCTGTAATACCTCATAGTCCTGTGTATACATCTGTAACATCATCCACAGCACAGCCAGCATAGAGACACCCACTACTGCTATCTCACATCTGTAATACCTCACAGTCCTGTGTATACATCTGTAACATCAGCCACAGCTCAGCCAGCATAGAGACACCCACTACTGCTATCTCACATCTGTAATACCTCACAGTCCTGTGTATACATCTGTAACATCAGCCACAGCACAGCCAGCATAGAGACACCCACTGCTGCTATCTCACATCTGTAATACCTCACAGTCCTGTGTATACATCTGTAACATCAGCCACAGCACAGCCAGCATAGAGACACCCACTGCTGCTATCTCACATCTGTAATACCTCACAGTCCTATGAATACATCTGTAACATCAGCCACAGCTCAGACAGCATAGAGACGCCCACTACTGCTATCTCACATCTGTAATACCACAGTCCTGTGTATACATCTGTAACATCAGCCACAGCTCAGCCAGCATAGAGACACCCACTACTGCTATCTCACATCTGTAATACCTCACAGTCCTGTGTATACATCTGTAACATCAGCCACAGCACAGCCAGCATAGAGACACCCACTACTGCTATCTCACATCTGTAATACCTCACAGTCCTGTGTATACATCTATAACATCAGCCACAGCTCAGCCAGCATAGAGACACCCACTACTGCTATCTCACATCTGTAGTACCTCACAGTCCTGTGTATACATCTGTAACATCAGCCACAGCTCAGCCAGCATAGAGACACCCACTACTGCTATCTCACATCTGTAATACCTCACAGTCCTGTGTATACATCTGTAACATCAGCCACAGCACAGCCAGCATAGAGACACCCACTGCTGCTATCTCACATCTGTAATACCTCACAGTCCTGTATATACATCTGTAACATCAGCCACAGCACAGCCAGCATAGAGACACCCACTGCTGCTATCTCACATCTGTAATACCTCACAGTCCTATGTATACATCTGTAACATCAGCCACAGCTCAGACAGCATAGAGACGCCCACTACTGCTATCTCACATCTGTAATACCACAGTCCTGTGTATACATCTGTAACATCAGCCACAGCTCAGACAGCATAGAGACGCCCACTACTGCTATCTCACATCTGTAATACCACAGTCCTGTGTACACATCTGTAACATCAGCCACAGCTCAGCCAGCATAGAGACACCCACTACTGCTATCTCACATCTGTATTACCTCACAGTCCTGTGTATACATCTGTAACATCAGCCACAGCACAGCCAGCATAGAGACACCCACTACTGCTATCTCACATCTGTAATACCTCACAGTCCTGTGTATACATCTATAACATCAGCCACAGCTCAGCCAGCATAGAGACACCCATTACTGCTATATCACATCTGTAATACCTCACAGTCCTCTGTATGCATCTGTAACATCAGCCACAGCACAGCCAGCATAGAGACACCCATTACTGCTATCTCACATCTGTAATACCTCACAGTCCTGTGTATACATCTGTAACATCAGCCACAGCACAGCCAGCATAGAGACCCCACTACTGCTATCTCACATCTGTAATACCTCACAGTCCTGTGTATACATCTGTAACATCAGCCACAGCACAGCCAGCATAGAGACACCCACTACTGCTTTCTCACACCTGTAATACCTCACAGTCCTGTGTATACATCTGTAACATCAGCCACAGCTCAGCCAGCATAGACACCCACTACTGCTATCTCACATCTGTAATACCTCACAGTCCTGTGTATACATCTGTAACATCATCCACAGCACAGCCAGCATAGAGACACCCACTACTGCTATCTCACATCTGTAATACCTCACAGTCCTGTGTATACATCTGTAACATCAGCCACAGCTCACCCAGCATAGAGACACCTACTACTGCTATCTCACATCTGTAATACCTCACAGTCCTGTGTATACATCTGTAACATCAGCCACAGCACAGCCAGCGTAGAGACACCCCCTACTACTATCTCACATCTGTAATACCTCACAGTCCTGTGTATACATCTGTAACATCAGCCACAGCTCAGCCAGCATAGAGACACCCACTACTGCTATCTCACATCTGTAATACCTCACAGTCCTGTGTATACATCTGTAACTTCAGCCACAGCTCAGCCAGCATAGAGACACTCACTACTGCTATCTCACATCTGTAATACCTCACAGTCCGGTGTATACATCTGTAATACCTCACAGTCCTGTGTATACATCAGTAACATCAGCCACAGCACAGCCAGCATAGAGACCCCACTACTGCTATCTCACATCTGTAATACCTCACAGTCCTGTGTATGCATCTGTAACATCAGCCACAGCTCAGCCAGAATAGAGACACCCACTGCTGCTATCTCACATCTGTAATACCTCACAGTCCTGTGTATACATCTGTAACATGAGCCACAGCTCAGCCAGCATAGAGACACCCACTACTGCTCTCTCACATCTGTAATACCTCACAGTCCTGTATATACATCTGTAACATCAGCCACAGCTCAGCCAGCATAAAGACGCCCACTACTGCTTTCTCACATCCGTAATACCTCACAGTCCTGTGTATACATCTGTAACATCAGCCACATCTCAGACAGCATAGAGACGCCCACTACTGCTATCACACATCTGTAATACCACAGTCCTGTGTATACATCTGTAACATCAGCAACAGCTCAGCCAGCATAGAGACACCCACTACTGCTATCTCACATCTGTAATACCTCACAGTCCTGTGTATACATCTGTAACATCAGCCACAGCACAGCCAGCATAGAGACACCCACTACTGCTATCTCACATCTGTAATACCTCACAGTCCTGTGTATACATCTATAACATCAGCCACAGCTCAGCCAGCATAGAGACACCCACTACTGCTATCTCACATCTGTAATACCTCACAGTCCTGTGTATACATCTGTAACATCAGCCACAGCTCAGCCAGCATAGAGCCACCTACTACTGCTATCTCACATCTGTAATACCTCACAGTCCTGTGTATACATCTGTAACATCAGCCACAGCACAGCCAGCATAGAGATGCCCACTACTGCTATCTCACATCTGTAATACCTCACAGTCCTGTGTATACATCTGTAACATCAGCCACAGCTCAGCCTGCATAGAGACACCCACTACTGCTATCTCACATCTGTAATACCTCACAGTCCTGTGTATACATCTGTAACATCAGCCACAGCACAGCCAGCATAGAGACACCCACTACTGCTATCTCACATCTGTAATACCTCACAGTCCTGTGTATACATCTGTAACATCAGCCACAGCTCAGCCAGCATAGAGACACCCACTACTGCTATCTCACATCTGTAATACCCCACAGTCCTGTGTATACATCTGTAACATCAGCCACAGCTCACCCAGCATAGAGACACCTACTACTGCTATCTCACATCTGTAATACCTCACAGTCCTGTGTATACATCTGTAACATCAGCCACAGCACAGCCAGCATAGAGACACCCACTACTGCTATCTCACATCTGTAATACCTCACAGTCCTGTGTATACATCTGTAACATCAGCCACAGCTCAGCCAGCATAGAGACACCCACTACTGCTATCTCACATCTGTAATACCTCACAGTCCTGTGTATACATCTGTAACTTCAGCCACAGCTCAGCCAGCATAGAGACACTCACTACTGCTATCTCACATCTGTAATACCTCACAGTCCTGTGTATACATCTGTAATACCTCACAGTCCTGTGTATACATCAGTAACATCAGCCACAGCACAGCCAGCATAGAGACCCCACTACTGCTATCTCACATCTGTAATACCTCACAGTCCTGTGTATACATCTGTAACATCAGCCACAGCTCAGCCAGAATAGAGACACCCACTGCTGCTATCTCACATCTGTAATACCTCACAGTCCTGTGTATACATCTGTTACATCAGCCACAGCTCAGCCAGCATAGAGACACCCACTACTGCTATCTCACATCTGTAATACCTCACAGTCCTGTGTATACATCTGTAACATCAGCCATAGCACAGCCAGCATAGAGACACCCACTGCTGCTATCTCACATCTGTAATACCTCACAGTCCTGTGTATACATATGTAACATCAGCCACAGCTCAGACAGCATAGAGACGCCCACTACTGCTCTCTCACATCTGTAATACCACAGTCCAGTGTATACATCTGTAACATCAGCCACAGCTCAGCCAGCATAGAGACACCCACTACTGCTCTCTCACATCTGTAATACCTCACATTCCTGTGTATACATCTGTAACATCAACCACAGCACAGCCAGCATAGAGACACCCATTACTGCTATCTCACATCTGTAATACCTCACAGTCCTGTGTATACATCTATAACATCAGCCACAGCTCAGCCAGCATAGAGACACCCACTACTGCTATCTCACATCTGTAATACCTCACAGTCCTGTGTATGCATCTGTAACATCAGCCACAGCACAGCCAGCATCGAGACACCCACTACTGCTATCTCACATCTGTAATACCTCACAGTCCTGTGTATGCATCTGTAACATCAGCCACAGCACAGCCAGCATCGAGACACCCACTACTGCTATCTCACATATGTAATACCTCACAGTCCTGTGTATACATCTGCAACATCAGCCACAGCACAGCCAGCATAGAGACACCCACTACTGCTATCTCATATCTGTAATACCTCACAGTCCTGTATATACATCTGTAACATCAGCCACAGCTCAGCCAGCATAGAGACACCCACTACTGCTATCTCACATCTGTAATACCCCACAGTCCTGTGTATACATCTGTAACATCAGCCACAGCTCAGCCAGCATAGAGACACCTACTACTGCTATCTCACATCTGTAATACCTCACAGTCCTGTGTATACATCTGTAACATCAGCCACAGCACAGCCAGCATAGAGACACCCACTACTGCTATCTCACATCTGTAATGCCTCACAGTCCTGTGTATACATCTTGAATACCTCACAGTCCTGTGTATACATCAGTAACATCAGCCACAGCTCAGCCAGCATAGAGACGCCCACTACTGCTATCTCACATCTGTAATACCTCACAGTCCTGTGTATACATCTGTAACATCAGCCACTGCTCAGCCAGCATAGAGACACCCACTACTGCTATCTCACATCTGTAATACCTCACAGTCCTGTGTATACATCTGTAACATCAGCCACAGCACAGCCAGCATAGAGACACCCACTACTGCTATCTCACATCTGTAATACGTCACAGTCCTGTGTATACATCTGTAACATCAGCCACAGCTCAGCCAGCATAGAGACACCCACTACTGCTATCTCACATCTGTAATACCTCACAGTCCTGTGTATACATCTGTAATACCTCACAGTCCTGTGTATACATCAGTAACATCAGCCACAGCTCAGCCAGCATAGAGACGCCCACTACTGCTATCTCACATCTGTAATACCTCACAGTCCTGTGTATACATCTGTAACATCAGCCACAGCTCAGCCAGCATAGACACCCACTACTGCTATCTCACATCTGTAATACCTCATAGTCCTGTGTATACATCTGTAACATCATCCACAGCACAGCCAGCATAGAGACACCCACTACTGCTATCTCACATCTGTAATACCTCACAGTCCTGTGTATACATCTGTAACATCAGCCATAGCTCAGCCAGCATAGAGTCACCCACTACTGCTATCTCACATCTGTAATACCTCACAGTCCTGTGTATACATCTGTAACATCAGCCACAGCACAGCCAGCATAGAGACACCCACTGCTGCTATCTCACATCTGTAATACCTCACAGTCCTGTGTATACATCTGTAACATCAGCCACAGCACAGCCAGCATAGAGACACCCACTGCTGCTATCTCACATCTGTAATACCTCACAGTCCTATGTATACATCTGTAACATCAGCCACAGCTCAGACAGCATAGAGACGCCCACTACTGCTATCTCACATCTGTAATACCACAGTCCTGTGTATACATCTGTAACATCAGCCACAGCTCAGCCAGCATAGAGACACCCACTACTGCTATCTCACATCTGTAATACCTCACAGTCCTGTGTATACATCTGTAACATCAGCCACAGCTCAGCCAGCATAGAGACACCCACTACTGCTATCTCACATCTGTAATACCTCACAGTCCTGTGTATACATCTGTAACATCAGCCACAGCTCAGCCAGCATAGAGACACCTACTACTGCTATCTCACATCTGTAATACCTCACAGTCCTGTGTATACATCTGTAACATCAGCCACAGCACAGCCAGCATAGAGACACCCACTACTGCTATCTCACATCTGTAATATCTCACAGTCCTGTGTATACATCTGTAACATCAGCCACAGCTCAGCCAGCATAGAGACACCGACTACTGCTATCTCACATCTGTAATACCTCACAGTCCTGTGTATACATCTGTAACTTCAGCCACAGCTCAGCCAGCATAGAGACACCCACTACTGCTATCTCACATCTGTAATACCTCACAGTCCTGTGTATACATCTGTAATACCTCACAGTCCTGTGTATACATCAGTAACATCAGCCACAGCACAGCCAGCATAGAGACCCCACTACTGCTATCTCACATCTGTAATACCTCACAGTCCTGTGTATACATCTGTAACATCAGCCACAGCTCAGCCAGCATAGAGACACCCACTGCTGCTATCTCACATCTGTAATACCTCACAGTCCTGTGTATACATCTGTAACATCAGCCACAGCTCAGCCAGCATAGAGACACCCACTACTGCTATCTCACATCTGTAATACCTCACAGTCCTGTGTATACATCTGTAACATCAGCCACAGCACAGCCAGCATAGAGACACCCACTGCTGCTATCTCACATCTGTAATACCTCACAGTCCTGTGTATACATCTGTAACATCAGCCACAGCACAGCCAGCATAGAGACACCCACTACTGCTATCTCACATCTGTAATACCACAGTCCTGTGTATACATCTGTAACATCAGCCACAGCTCAGCCAGCATAGAGACACCCACTACTGCTATCTCACATCTGTAATACCTCACAGTCCTGTGTATACATCTGTAACATCAGCCACAGCACAGCCAGCATAGAGACACCCACTACTGCTATCTCACATCTGTAATACCTCACAGTCCTGTGTATACATCTATAACATCAGCCACAGCTCAGCCAGCATAGAGACACCCACTACTGCTATCTCACATCTGTAATACCTCACAGTCCTGTGTATGCATCTGTAACATCAGCCACAGCACAGCCAGCATAGAGACACCCACTACTGCTATCTCACATCTGTAATACCTCACAGTCCTGTGTATACATCTGCAACATCAGCCACAGCACAGCCAGCATAGAGACACCCACTACTGCTATCTCACATCTGTAATACCTCACAGTCCTGTGTATACATCTGTAACATCAGCCACAGCTCAGCCAGCATAGAGACACCCACTACTGCTATCTCACATCTGTAATACCTCACAGTCCTGTGTATACATCTGTAACATCAGCCACAGCTCAGCCAGCATAGAGACACCCACTACTGCTATCTCACATCTGTGATACCTCACAGTCCTGTGTATACATCTGTAATACCTCACAGTCCTGTGTATTCATTAGTAACATCAGCCACAGCACAGCCAGCATAGAGACGCCCACTACTGCTATCTCACATCTGTAATACCTCACAGTCCTGAATATACATCGGTTACTTCGGAGCACATAGGCCGTCACGCACAATTACAGCAGGTCCGACCTGTCGCAGAAATTGCAAGTCTCGTTGCACGCAGTGAGTGCTCAGGCTGCCTATGCTATCGCAGTGGCTAATTTATGCACGCCCATGAAACGGTGTCCCATTGGACAGGCACACCTGCATTTCTCTGACCACTCCCCCATCACCTCCCCCAAACGGTGACATCTGTCACTCACTTTGCGATGGATTCATATCTGCAGTGCGGCTTATACAGATGCGCATAGGCTAACAATCGCTCGATCTGCGTACGCAGTTGCATTTGTGATCTGGGCTGAATCAGGCCCATAGTATAAATTTTCCTTGGGGCATGTTTAAAACCATTTAAACCCCTTTCTGTTTGTGCTGAATGTGATATGTGACCAATGGAATCACCAATGTATGTGATTAGTCACCAGGTGTGAGACAATAAAGACTTTAGGGGGAGATGTTAAGAGGACAGTTTGAGAAGTAGCAACCAATTAGCTTGTACAGTACCTATAATTTCTCACAGATATAATCTGATTGGTTGCTATGGGCATCTGCTCCAATTGTCCCCTTGTGAAGCACCCTATACATCTCCCCCAGGCAAGTTGTGACACAGTCAGTTTGTGCCTCCGCAGCTCTCGTTTTCTGCCGGTTCCTGATAACGACCCTCGTGCCCTTCCCCATTACACTACGGAGGCTGATAGTCCCCAGCATTCAGCGTTACATAATTGCAATGTATAAATCCCAGTCACCCTTATAAAACCGCCTAATGGTAATAATCGCCACTTGTCTTTTAATTCCCGTCTCTGTGCTTTAATGAACCCGCAGCTCCTGAGGACATTGCTGGGTGTTTATTTTCATTTTCAGGATTTATTATCATTTAGGAGAGAGCTAGCATTTAGGTGACAATAATATGCTCATCTCACTTTATGGTTCATTGGCAGCGCTGCTAATTAGTGTTGTCAGACGCTGTATTCCAGGCGCTTCTTAATGTAGGAAATAGCTCTACAGTTATTACCTTTTTGTTCCTTATACTCCTCTGACTACTTTTTACTTTGTTTTCAAATTTACACTCACAATATACAGTCAGGTGCATAAATATTGGGACATTGACAGAATTTTCAGATTTTGGCCTCTAGTCACCACCACAATGGCTGTGAAATGAAACAGACAAGATGTGCTTTAAGTGCAGACTTTCAGATGTAATTTGAGGGTAATTACATCCAAATCAGGTGATCGGTGTAGGAATTACAACGGTTTCTATATGTGCCTCCCACTTTTTAAGGGGCCAAAAGTAATGGGACAAACTAAACAATCCTAAATCTAACTTTCACTTTTTAATACTTTGTTGCAAATCCTTTGCAGGCAATTACAGCCTGAAGTCTGGAACGCATAGACATCACCAGACGCTGGGTTTCATCCCTGGTGATGCTCTGCCAGGCCTCTACTGCAAATGTCTTCAGTTCCTGCTTGTTCTTTTTGGCATTTTCCCTTCAGTTTTGTCTTCATCAAGTGAAATGCATGCTCAATCGGATTCAGGTCAGGGGATTGACTTGGCCATTGCATAACATTCCACTTTTTAGCCTTAAAAAACTCTTTGGTTGCTTTTGCAGTATGCTTCGGGTCATTGTCCATCTGCACTGTGAAGCGCCTTCCAATGAGTTCTGAAGCATTTGACTGAATATGAGCATTTAATATTGCCCAAAACACTTTAGAATTCATTCTGCTGCTTTTGTCAGCAGTCACATCATCAATAAATACAAGGGAACCAGTTCCATTGGCAGCCATACATGCCCACGCCATGACACTACCACCATGCTTCACTGATGAGGTGGTATGTTTTGGATCATGAGCAGTTCCTTTCCTTCTCTTCCCACCACTCTAGTACAAGTTGATATTTGTCTAATCTGTCCATAGGATGTTGTTCCAGAACTGTAATGGCTTTTTTAGATGTTGTTTGGCAAACTCTAATCTGGTCTTCCTGTTTTTGTGGCTCACCAATGGTTTACATCTTGTGGTGAACCCTCTATATTCACTCTTGTGAACTCTTCTCTTCATTGTTGACTTTGACACATATACATCTACCTCCTGGAGAGTGTTCTTGATTTGGCCAACTGTTGTGACGGGGTTTTTCTTCACCAGAGAAATATTTTATTTTGTCATCCACCACAGTTGTTTTCCATGGTCTTCCGGGTCTTTTGGTGTTGCTGAGCTCTCCGGTGCGTTCTTTCTTTTTAAGAATGTTCCAAACAGTTGATTTGGCCACACCTAATGTTTTTGCTATCTCTCTGATGGGTTGTTTTGATTTTTCAGCCTAATGATGGCTTGCTTCACTGATAGTGACAGCTCTTTGGATCTCATATTGAGAGTCGACAGCAACTGATTCCAAATGCAAATGTCACACCTAGAATCAACTCCAGACCTTTTACCTGCTTAATTGATAATGAAATAACGAGGGAATAGCCCACACCTGTCCATGAAATAGCTTTTGAGTTGATAGTCCCATTACTTTTGGCCCCTTAAAAAGTGGGAGGCACATATAGAAACCATTGTAATTCCTACACCGTTCACCCTATTTGGATGTAATTACCCTCAAATTAAATCTGAAAGTCTGCAGGTAAAGCACATCTTGTTTGCTTCATTTCAAAGCCATTGTGGTGGTGAATAGAGGCCAAAATATGAAAATTCTGTCAATGTCCCAATATTTATGGACCTGACTATATGTAGTAAGTGTTACATAGATACTGTATATAGTTATATACTGTAGCTGCAGTGAGGCGGCGTAGTTGTGGAGTGACATTTGCCCTCATTCAGAGCCGCTCGTAAAAAGCGACCGCTTGCTCTGAATGAGGGCGGCCACTTTTTGTTTTTTAAAGCCAGCCTCCTTCAAAACGAACTTCAAAGCCCCATATGAATAGAACTGCTTCATTCTTTCATTTTCAGCATGAGCAGTTGTTTGACACAGATACATGCATACATCAGTGAGATGCATGCATGTATCTTACTGTAAAATGCTTGTTAAGTGTTAATTTTAGAAAAAAAAATTATGTGGGGTCCCCCCCTAAATACACAACCAGCCCCGGACTTTTCATAGCCAGTCCAGGCTGCTAACCCGGCACCCACCGCTCACATGTGGCGGGGATAGCCAAGGGCTATCATCCTAGGCCTGGGGTACCCTGGAGAGGGGGACCCCTTTATTGAGGTCCCCCCAACTTCCCATGGATCCACAACCTGGGCTGACTAGTGGTCAGGAGTAATGTTTGGGCTGGGCGCCCCGGTGATAGGGTTTCCCTGGCTGTGACATTACCCTCCCGCTAGAAAGGGTCTGGTACTGGTTGTGGAAATTACAGGGGAACCCTATGCATTTTTTCCCCTGTAATTCTAGAACCAGGTACAGGTCTGAGCCTGGTGCTGGCTGTGCTAAATACAGGGGAATCTTACGCAATTTTTTCCCTGTACTTACACAACCAAGACTGGCTATGAAAAGTCCGGGGCTGGTTGTGTATTTAGAGGGGGACCCCTCGTCATTTTTTTTTCTAAAATTAACACTTAGCAAGCATTTTACAGTAAGACACATGCATGCATCTCACTGATGTATGCATGTATCTGTGTCAAAATGAACTGCTCATGCTAAAATGGAAAGCATAAAGCAGGTCTATTCGTTTGGGGATTTGAAGTTCGTTTTGAAGTTCAATTTTCTGTTCGATTTGTATGTTGGTCTATGTAAAAGTACCGATGCTTTTCCGATGTTCGATTTTAAGTGGGATTTGAGTGAAATTTGGTTTTACAGTATCGTCGATTTGACATTCAATTTTGTCTTTAGTAAATCTCCAAATGCAAAATCGAATGAAAATCGAATGTGAAATCACACTAAAATCAAAATCGAACCTTTGTAAATATACCCAAAGGGCTCAATACAGATACCCCTAATAGCTTTATATGAATGTGCTTCACCTATATATACTGATGACTTATTATCATACATTAAGCAGCTCTGTAGTCACATATACAGTCTATATTTTCCTCTTACAGTATATATCCAAGCCTATCTTATCGGCCGCACAACCAGGATGCATATGAAATGTTTGTGCCTAATAATGAATCCTATTAGTCAGGCGTGACACTATGAATTATATTCTAGATGTGTAGCGGTGGTTACGCTTTGAATAGATTTTAAATACGGTTTACCAGATCTGTACAGCAATTTAATTTGAATTAAGTAAATCTGTACATGAAACCTCATCATGTAACATGAGCAGATTTATATGTAAACGTTTTCATGTTACGTTACTGGGGACGTTTCATTGTATGTGATGTGCCCCTTATCTGTCATGTCAGGCTGTTAAATATTCCGTGTTCTCAGCCCTCCCAATAAGCCGCCATATATAACTGTATGAACAATTCCTGTGTGTTTCATGTCAAAGAACTTTTATTACCCTTATAATAAGAGCTGTGCGGGACTATGACTTGTGCCCCCTGCTGCCCCTTTCTGTACTTTGGATATTTATTATTTGCCCTGTTCTACTCTCCTGGCATAATGCCTACCTTGTCCATGGTGTCCTTAAACTGCTGGTGGGCAGTGACGCAGGGGGTGGGACACTCTGTGGTGGTTGTGACTTGTGCATCCAGTTCCCCCTTATTCATGATAACCAAATTCCCTGGATTGGCAGGTAGGCGGAGTTCATTTCTGTTTCTAGCGGAGTCTGTATAATTAACAAGTGCCACTTCCTTTTCCTCCTTGAGTGGAAGGGGGGGGGGCGTTGTTCTATTTCAAAGTTAGGTTGAATTGGCAAGGACATATTTCTGTCTGCTCACTGTATAGAGGGGAATATATTGTAACATCCAGCCCCCCCCCCTGCCATATCAGATAAACAATATAGTAAAACTTAAAATACATTTAACCAATGGAAAAACAAAGGCATATTATAAATATACAGCTTTGTGGTGATTACCTACGTAGCTCTTGCCTCAGAAGTTGCATGGCGTCTATCTAAAAATGAAAACAAAAAAACCTTTTCACCTGAAGATAAATATCGGTGACACATTTGTGACGAACACTTTAAGACGGCCGACGTGCCACCTGCCTGCGGCACACAAATACAGCGCTATTAGGCTTCCTGGGAAATAATGTGGTCAAACAATGAAAACAGAAAAGCAATTTGGCCAATGTTGCTTTCCCTTGTAAAAGTCACAGGTGAAGAGGTTAAACATTCACATTTAAACGTCTACATGGCTTTTAAAATAGCGAAGCCTGAGGCATGAGGCATTTATCAATGTCTACTCCGGAGTCTGTGGCTAGGGGTGTTTAGGAAGGTCACGTAATCTACATGGAAAACACAAAGTGTTGTTTGTCGGATTAATACTGATATTTGCTCAATATGAAAAACAGTAATCTCCCGTATAGAGAATATGTTTATTTTTCATGTATTCAATTATTGCCCAATAGCAGCCACATTCATTGGTTGGGGGCGAGAGGTCTGGAGAGGTGACACCTTATTACAGTATAGACCTCGGTGAAATGTGGGGCCTAAGGGTGTCTGGACGGTGGAGGTTTCTCAGAGTTGATGATGATATCATACATTAGTACAGAAAGCCCTACAGTAGCTTTCCTGTGACATTTGGATATTGAATGTGTTTTACGATTTACAGTGTACTTTACAGTGGGGTATTCAAGGCATTAAAGATGTGTCAAGACCTCCACAATCCACATTTTAAACCCTACTAGATACGTCTGAGTGTGTCCATGTGTTCATTTATATTTTTAGTACCTCTGCTAAATTTTGGATTGCCAGATTAGCTTGCAAATGGTTACTATTGATCCAACTGAAAACAAAATGCGGCAGGTAAGAAAGGTCGTGCGAAATGAATATTATTATATTTTAAACGCAATATTGACATTAAACAAAAACTAAACAAAGAGAAATTGGATTTATGTGCCGTTAATATTGAAAGAAAAAGGTTAATGTCTGGAAATCTATGTTACCCAATTTACGCACCCCGTAATCGCTGTGTTATTATGGGAAATAAAATGCGTAGACCGCCCCCTATCATGGTCATTGTACTAAGTCTGTGTCTTTGGTCCAGAATTGTCCAAAGACACTGACTTGTCTCGATTGATAAGAATGTAAAATAATAAATTAGAGAGTTAATATACAATCGAAAAAGGTCAATGCTAATTAATTATGCTAATTAGGTTTAAAATTTTTTTTTTTTTAAATACTTATCTCTGAAATTGCCCTTCTCCGCAGCGAGAGTCACATTGTACGGACACATTAGAACATTCAAATACAAATTTCCTGGAGATATTAAACATTTGCTAAAATAAAAATACAAATCCTTCCTGCAGACAATGAAGAATTTAATTGTGCAACAGAAACAGATTATTTTTATAACCAATCTTTTTTTTTCCTCTTCTCCTTTCAACAGGATTGCACAGTCTATGACACAGAGAATAAAATTCTTCATGTGGTAAGTAATTTGCTGTATTCTATTAATGTCATATTTCATGCTCTACAGAATTGTCCCAATAGCAGAAATCTTTGATTTATTTTTCTCGCTCACCTGTTGAAAAATAAATCTGAGGAGCTGATGGGTCATGTAGAAAGGTGGAAGGTTTTACAAGGGTTGAGCATGAAATGTAATATTTACTAAAGGTATACGGAAGGGAGAAATTATATGTATGAAGTATGCTTGGCACAGTATGTGATCGGGATGGCAGTGGGCCAATGATGGCACTTGCTTTTATTTACGGCCATCCCAGTACCCCACGTGTACACATTGTGTGGATTATCCCTACTAGGAACTCCACAGTTACTATAATGAAGCTGCATATCCAGGATCTCTGACAGCAGAGAGAGGAGAGAGCTGCCAGCAGAGAGAGGAGAGAGCTGCCAGCAGAGAGAGGAGAGAGCTGCCAGCAGAGAGAGGAGAGAGCTGACAGAAGAGAGAGGAGAGAGCTGACAGCAGAGAGAGGAGAGAGCAGACAGCAGAGAGAGGAGAGAGCAGACAGCAGAGAGAGGAGAGAGCTCACAGCAGAGAGAGGAGAGAGCTGCCAGCAGAGAGAGGAGAGAGCTGCCAGCAGAGAGAGGAGAGAGCTGCCAGCAGAGAGAGGAGAGAGCTGCCAGCAGAGAGAGGAGAGAGCTGACAGCAGAGAGAGGAGAGAGCTGCCAGCAGAGAGAGGAGGGAGCTGCCAGCAGAGAGAGGAGAGAGCTGCCATTAGAGAGAGGAGAGAGCTGCCATTAGAGAGAGGAGAGAGCTGCCATTAGAGAGAGGAGAGAGCTGCCATTAGAGAGAGGAGTGAGCTGCCATTAGAGAGAGGAGTGAGCTGCCAGCAGAGAGAGGAGAGAGCTGACAGCAGAGAGAGGAGAGAGCTGCCAGCAGAGAGAGGAGAGAGCTGCCAGCAGAGAGAGGAGAGAGCTGCCAGCAGAGAGAGGAGAGTGCTGACAGCAGAGAGAGGAGAGAGCTGCCAGCAGAGAGAGGAGAGTGCTGCCAGCAGAGAGAGGAGAGAGCTGCCAGCAGAGAGAGGAGAGAGCTGACAGCAGAGAGAGGAGAGAGAGGAGAGAGCTGACAGCAGAGAGAGGAGAGAGAGGAGAGAGCTGCCTGCAGAGAGAGGAGAGAGAGGAGAGAGCTGCCAGCAGAGAGAGGAGAGAGAGGAGGGAGCTGCCATTAGAGAGAGGAGGGAGCTGCCAGTAGAGAGAGGAGAGAGCTGCCAGCAGAGAGAGGAGAGAGAGGAGGGAGCTGCCATTAGAGAGAGGAGGGAGCTGCCAGTAGAGAGAGGAGAGAGCTGCCAGCAGAGAGAGGAGTGAGCTGCCAGCAGAGAGAGGAGTGAGCTGCCATTAGAGAGAGGAGAGAGCTGCCATTAGAGAGAGGAGAGAGAGGAGAGAGCTGCCAGCAGAGAGAGGAGAGAGAGGAGAGAGCTGCCAGCAGAGAGAGGAGAGAGAGGAGAGAGCTGCCATTAGAGAGAGGAGAGAGCTGCCATTAGAGAGAGGAGTGAGCTGCCATTAGAGAGAGGAGTGAGCTGCCAGCAGAGAGAGGAGAGAGCTGACAGCAGAGAGAGGAGAGAGCTGCCAGCAGAGAGAGGAGAGAGCTGACAGCAGAGAGAGGAGAGTGCTGACAGCAGAGAGAGGAGAGAGCTGCCAGCAGAGAGAGGAGAGTGCTGCCAGCAGAGAGAGGAGAGAGCTGCCAGCAGAGAGAGGGGAGAGCTGACAGCAGAGAGAGGAGAGAGCTGACAGCAGAGAGAGGAGAGAGAGGAGAGAGCTGCCTGCAGAGAGAGGAGAGAGAGGAGAGAGCTGCCAGCAGAGAGAGGAGAGAGAGGAGGGAGCTGCCATTAGAGAGAGGAGGGAGCTGCCAGTAGAGAGAGGAGAGAGCTGCCAGCAGAGAGAGGAGAGAGAGGAGGGAGCTGCCATTAGAGAGAGGAGGGAGCTGCCAGTAGAGAGAGGAGAGAGCTGCCAGCAGAGAGAGGAGTGAGCTGCCAGCAGAGAGAGGAGTGAGCTGCCATTAGAGAGAGGAGAGAGCTGCCATTAGAGAGAGGAGAGAGAGGAGAGAGCTGCCAGCAGAGAGAGGAGAGAGAGGAGAGAGCTGCCATTAGAGAGAGGAGAGAGCTGTCATTAGAGAGAGGAGAGAGCTGCCATTAGAGAGAGGAGAGAGCTGACAGCAGAGAGAGGAGAGAGCTGACAGCAGAGAGAGGAGAGAGCTGCCAGCAGAGAGAGGAGAGAGCTGACAGCAGGGAGAGGAGAGTACTGACAGCAGGGAGATGAGAGTGCTGACAGCAGAGAGAGGAGAGAGCTGCCAGCATTGAGAGGAGAGTGCTGCCAGCAGAGAGAGGAGAGAGTTGCCAGCAGAGAGAGGAGAGAGCTGACAGCAGAGAGAGGAGAGAGAGGAGAGAGCTGACAGCAGAGAGAGGAGAGAGAGGAGAGAGCTGCCAGCAGAGAGAGGAGAGAGAGGAGAGAGCTGCCAGCAGAGAGAGGAGAGAGAGGAGAGAGCTGCCATTAGAGAGAGGAGAGAGCTGCCATTAGAGAGAGGAGAGAGCTGCCATTAGAGAGAGGAAAGAGAGGAGAGAGCTGCCAGCAGAGAGAGGAGAGAGAGGTGAGAGCTGCCAGCAGAGAGAGGAGAGAGCTGCCATTAGAGAGAGGAGAGAGCTGCCAGCAGAGAGAGGAGAGTGGCTGCTAACAGAGAGAGGAGAGGGGCTGCCAGCAGAGAGAGGAGAGAGCTGCCAGCAGAGAGATGAGAGAGCTGCCAGCAGAGAGAGGAGAGAGCTGCCAGCAGAGAGAGGAGAGAGCTGCCAGCAGAGAGAGGAGAGAGAGGAGAGTGGCTGCCAGCAGAGAGAGGAGAGTGGCTGCCAGCAGAGAGAGGAGAGAGCTGCCAGCAGAGAGAGGAGAGAGCTGCCAGCAGAGAGAGGAGAGAGCTGCCAGTTGAGGTAGGGGGAGCTGCCAGTAGAAAGGGAGAGAGCTGCCAGTTGAGGTGGGGGGAGCTGCCAGAAGAAAGGGAGAGAGCTGCCAGTTGAGGTGGGGACAGAGCTGCCATTAGAAAATGGAGAAAGCTGCCAGTTGAGGTGGGGGAGCTTCCAGTAGAAATGGAAAAGAGCTGCCAGTAGGAGGGGGAGCTGTCAATAGAGGGTGGAAGAGAGCTGCCAGTACAGAGTGGGGACTGAGGGATCTCACTGCCAGTAGAAGGGGCGGTGCCAATAGAGAAGGGAGAGAGCTGCCAGTAGAGGGGGGGCTGTTAATAGAGGGTGGAAGAGCTGCCTGTACAGAGTGGGGACAGAGAGCTGACAGTAGAAGGGGGGAGCAGGTGCTGCCAGTAGAAAGTCTAGAGAGCTACCAATTGAAAGACTAGAGAGCTGTCAGTAGAAAGACTAGAGAGCTGCCAGTAGAAAGACTAGAGAGCTGCCAGTAGAAAAACTAGAGAGCTGCCAGTAGAAAGTCTAGAGAGCTGCCAGTAGAAAGACTAGAGAGCTGCCAGTAGAAAGACTAGAGAGCTGCCAGTAGAAAAACTGGAGAGCTGCCAGTAGAAAGTCTAGAGAGCTTCCAGTGGAAAGACTAGATGAACTGCCAGTAGAAAGACTAGAGAGCTGCCAGTAGAAAGACTAGAGAGCTGCCAGTAGAAAGACTAAAGAGCTGCCAGTAGAAAATGTAGAGAGCTACCAGTAGAAAGACTAGAGAGTTGCCAGTAGAAAGACTAGAGAGCTACCAGTAGAAAGACTAGAGAGCTGCTAGTAGAAAGTCTAGAGAGCTGCCAGTAGAAAGACTAGAGAGCTGCCAGTAGAAAGACTAGAGAGCTGCCAGTAGAAAATGTAGAGAGCTACCAGTAGAAAGACTAGAGAGCTGCCAGTAGAAAGACTAGAGAGCTGCCAGTAGAAAATCTAGAGAGCTGCCAGTAGAAAGTCTAGAGAGCTGCCAGTAGAAAGACTAGAGAGCTGCCAGTAGAAAGACTAGAGAGCTGCCAGTAGAAAGACTAGAGAGCTGCCAGTAGAAAAACTTGGAGCTACCAGTAGAAAGTCTAGAGAGCTACCAGTAGAAAGTCTAGAGAGCTGCCAGTAGAAAGACTAGAGAGCTGCCAGTAGAAAGAATAGAGAGCTGTCAGTAGAAAGTCTAGAGAGCTGTCAGTAGAAAGTCCTAGAGAGCTGCCAGTAGAAAGACTAGAGAGCTACCAGTAGAAAGACTAGAGAGCTGCCAGTAGAAAGTCTACAGAGCTGTCAGTAGAAAGTCCTAGAGAGCTGCCAGTAGAAAGACTAGAGAGATACCAGTAGAAAGACTGGAGAGTTGCCAGTAGAAAGACTAGAGAGCTGTCAGTAGAAAGACTGGAGAGCTGTCAGTAGAAAGTCCTAGAGAGCTGCCAGTAGAAAGACTAGAGAGATACCAGTAAAAAGACTAGAGAGCTGCCAGTAGAAAGACTAGAGAGCTGTCAGTAGAAAGACTGGAGAGCTGCCAGTAGAAAGACTAGAGAGATACCAGTAGAAAGACTGGAGAGCTGCTAGTAGAAAGTCTAGAGAGCTGCTAGTAGAAAGTCTAGAGAGCTGCCAGTAGAAAGACTGGAGAGTTCCCAGTAGAAAGACTAGAGAGATACCAGTAGAAAGACTAGAGAGCTGCCAGTAGAAAGACTAGAGAGCTGTCAGTAGAAAGACTAGAGAGCTGCCAGTAGAAAGACTAGAGAGCTGCCAGTAGAAAGACTAGAGAGCTGCCAGTAGAAAGACTAGAGAGCTGCCAGTAGAAAGTCCTAGAGAGCTGCCAGTAGAAAGACTAGAGAGCTGCCAGTAGAAAGACTGGAGAGCTGCCAGTAGAAAGACTGGAGAGCTGCTAGTAGAAAGTCTAGAGAGCTGCTAGTAGAAAGTCTAGAGAGCTGCCAGTAGAAAGACTGGAGAGTTGCCAGTAGAAAGACTAGAGAGCTTTCAGTAGAAAGACTAGAGAGATACCAGTAGAAAGCCTGGAGAGTTGCCAGTAGAAAGACTAGAGAGCTGCCAGTAGAAAGACTGGAGAGCTGCCAGTAGAAAGACTGGAGAGCTGCCAGTAGAAAGACTGGAGAGCTGCCAGTAGAAAGACTGGAGAGCTGCCAGTAGAAAGACTGGAGAGCTGCCAGTAGAAAGACTAGAGACCTGTCAGTAGAAAGACTAGAGAGCTACCAGTAGAAAGACTAGAGAGCTGCCAGTAGAAAGTCTAGAGAGCTGTCAGTAGAAAATGTAGAGAGCTGTCAGTAGAAAGTCTAGAGAGCTGCCAGTAGAAAGTCTAGAGAGCTGCCAGTAGAAAGACTAGAGAGCTGCCAGTAGAAAGACTGGAGAGCTGCTAGTAGAAAGACTGGAGAGCTGCCAGTAGAAAGACTGGAGAGCTGCCAGTAGAAAGACTGGAGAGTTGCCAGTAGAAAGTCCTAGAGAGCTGCCAGTAGAAAGACTAGAGAGCTGCCAGTAGAAAGACTAGAGAGCTGCCAGTAGAAAGACTGGAGAGCTGCTAGTAGAAAGTCTAGAGAGCTGCCAGTAGAAAGTCAAGAGAGCTGCCAGTAGAAAGACTGGAGAGCTGTCAGTAGAAAGTCCTAGAGAGCTGCCAGTAGAAAGACTAGAGAGATACCAGTAGAAAGACTAGAGAGCTGCCAGTAGAAAGACTAGAGAGTTGCCAGTAGAAAGACTAGAGAGATACCAGTAGAAAGACTAGAGAGCTGTCAGTAGAAAGACTAGAGAGCTGCCAGTAGAAAGACTAGAGAGTTGCCAGTAGAAAGTCCTAGAGAGCTGCCATTAGAAAGACTAGAGAGATACCAGTAGAAAGACTAGAGAGATACCAGTAGAAAGACTAGAGAGATACCAGTAGAAAGACTAGAGAGCTGCCAGTAGAAAGACTAGAGAGCTGCCAGTAGAAAGTCCTAGAGAGCTGCCAGTAGAAAGACTGGAGAGCTGCCAGTAGAAAGACTGGAGAGCTGCCAGTAGAAAGTCCTAGAGTGCTGCCAGTAGAAAGACTAGAGAGCTGCCAGTAGAAAGTCTAGAGAGCTGCCAGTAGAAAGACTGGAGAGCTGCCAGTAGAAAGACAGGAGAGCTGCTAGTAGAAAGTCTAGAGAGCTGCTAGTAGAAAGTCTAGAGAGCTGCCAGTAGAAAGACTGGAGAGCTGTCAGTAGAAAGTCCTAGAGAGCTGCCAGTAGAAAGACTAGAGAGATACCAGTAGAAAGACTAGAGAGCTGCCAGTAGAAAGACTAGAGAGTTGCCAGTAGAAAGACTAGAGAAATACCAGTAGAAAGACTAGAGAGCTGCCAGTAGAAAGACTAGAGAGCTGTCAGTAGAAAGACTAGAGAGCTGCCAGTAGAAAGACTAGAGAGCTGCCAGTTGAAAGTCCTAGAGCGCTGCCAGTAGAAAGACTAGAGAGCTGCCAGTAGAAAGATTGGAGAGCTGCCAGTAGAAAGTCCTAGAGAGCTGCCAGTAGAAAGTCCTAGAGAGCTGCCAGTAGAACGTCTAGAGAGCTGCCAGTAGAAAGTCTAGATGAACTGCCAGTAGAAAGACTGGAGAGCTGCCAGTAGAAAGACTGGAGAGCTGCCAGTAGAAAGTCCTAGAGAGCTGCCAGTAGAAAGTCCTAGAGAGCTGCCAGTAGAAAGTTCTAGAGAGCTGCCAGTAGAAAGTCCTAGAGAGCTGACAGTAGAAATTCTAGATGAACTGCCAGTAGAAAGACTAGAGAGCTGCCAGTAGAAAGACTAGAGAGCTGTCAGTAGAAAGACTAGAGAGCTGCCAGTAGAAAGTCTAGATGAACTGCCAGTAGAAAGACTAGAGAGCTGCCAGTAGAAAGACTAGAGAGCTGTCAGTAGAAAGACTAGAGAGCTGCCAGTAGAAAGTCCTAGAGAGCTGTCAGTAGAAAGACTAGAGAGCTGCCAGTAGAGGGGGGGACTGTTGATAGAGGGTGGAAGAGCTGCCAGTACAGAGTGGGGACAGAGAGCTGACAGTAGAAGGGCGAAAGGGGTCGGGGGGGCGAGCTGCCAGTGCAATTGTGTAGTTATTGAATAGACTGCGCTGATGGGTGCATAAAGTACACATGCTCTGATTGTATTTTCCCTTGATCAACTTCACTACTAGTTCTGATAGTTCTCCTCAATGAGTGTGGCCACAATCTGGTAATGGTGAGGGTCTGAGTGGGGGAGGCGCTAAATAGTTACTTTCATGGTGCTAAGAGATAGACATCTTACAATTTCTGGTAAGTTACCAGAAACCACAGATAGCAGACACCCCAGTATTAGCATTGGCTTTGTACTTCGGCGCAGTGCTCATGTCTTGTCCTTTTATTTAAACCATCCCAGTCATAGAAGTCTGAACGGAAAAGAGATCACTACAGTCCCAGCATGTTTATATCCGTCATTGCCGCAATGCACTGGGATCTGCGCAGATGTACCAGACGCTTTAATAGACCATAAATCAGGAGCCGCTGTGGAGCTTATTACAACATACTATGGGGTCTACTTACTAAGCCTCGGATGGAGATAAAGTGAACGGAGATAAAGTCCCAGCCAATCAGCTCCTAACTGTCATTTTTGAAACAGCCTGTGACATGGCTTAGCAGATAGACCCTGATATGTCTAAGAACCATAGGCACATCAGTTAATGAGAAATACTTTTCTAAATAGGTATTTTTTTCCCCCTGTCATTTGTCAAGCGGCGTATTTCCATAAACACATCCAGCGCGCTCATTGTGCATGTAAACAAACATTACTTGTCTAAATGGAAATTCTGCGTTCAAGCTGTGCTTTTCTTCTCCTCCTCTATTAAATCCGCCACTTCATCTCTGCTGCTGAGAAAGTACTTCAGCTCCTGCGTATTACAGGAGATTATATAATACTACCTCTGATATCAGCCTGGCGCTGTACTTCCCTAACACTCTCCAGTGACAGCCCATGTGTCCTGCCTTAACGTGCGATGAAAGCGGCTCGTCAGTGCTCTGTACAGTGACGCGTGTGACCATCCCGCCTTACTGTATAGACCAACCACCACGCTGCCAGCTAGACCCTAATTTCCCCTACTTTCGCTGTGTGTATTACAGGACGCGTCCCCTTTACTCAGCCAGGACGTTTTGCATTACTGTATCTACTTTCTGTCACTGTATAGATTTTGTTGTCACAGAGCGCAATTTTATGTCGGAAGATCAATACTTTCCCTCTTATGGTCATGTAATAGGAGACACCAACCTATTGGATAGTTCTAAACCTCCTGTAGGCATGTTGGCCATTCACGCCAATGCGGCACCGCCATCAGTGGTAGCCCACTCCTGGCCCCCTAATTGCTGTATGCAAGTGACCTCTACAGGACCTAGAAATGGTAAACTGTGTGTTGCAGTGTTATAATATACAGACTTTAACACAGCAATGTCATTTGTGTGCTACCAAAACGGATGCTTGTTAGCAGAAATCTGCCACAGGCAGTTATCATTTATTTACATAGCGTTACCATATTATGTAGGGAATAAACCGCACCGTCGCTCGAACACACGCACGCACACGCACACACAGGGGGAGATGTATGAAGGGACAGGCAACGGGCGCTATTTGTCAGGACATACTTTTTTCAATGCACAACAGCACTAGGCGAAATTGATAGCTGCAGCACAGATACTGTATGGGGAAAACTTACAAACCCCACACAGATAGGAACCAGGTTAGAACTAAACCCATTTTCCCAATACCAACCACCGGGCCACCTGTTCCACATGACCCGTATTTGTCTATTGAGGCAAGAAAAAAGTTATATTTTTTATCACACATTTTGTGTCACCGTTAAGGTTATTTCATGAAGTCCAGATTACACGACTGGAGGCTTTACTGCACCTGGTGGAAGGGAGTAAAATCCCACGACAGGCTTCCGACCCATCTGTCTGCCTGGGGCTTGCAGTGTGAAGGAAATGGGGTGTATGACAGGAAACTGGTAGAATTGGCACCTAAGATCCATTACTAAGTAAGACGGGCATGTCCAGCAGTTTTGGACCAGACACCCCCTGGGGGCATTGCCCGGCCTCTGTGATTAATCAGCATAAAATAAGCCAAACAGTGTAGCACCAGACTGCGCCCAGAGTTGGCTTATTTCATACTGAACCTTTACATCAGTCTGGTAGGCGAGGACAGGGCCGGTTCTAACCATTTACATCAGTCTGGTAGGCGAGGACAGGGCCGGTTCTAACCATTTACATCAGTCTGGTAGGCGAGGACAGGGCCGGTTCTAACCGTTTACATCAGTCTGGTAGGCGAGGACAGGGCCGGTTTTAACCTTTTACATCAGTCTGGTAGGCGAGGACAGGGCCGATTCTAACCATTTACATCAGTCTTGTAGGCGAGGACAGGGCCGATTCTAACCATTTACATCAGTCTGGTAGGCGAGGACAGGGCCGATTCTAACCATTTACATTAGTCTGGTAGGCGAGGACAGGGCCGATTCTAACCATTTACATCAGTCTGGTAGGCGAGGACAGGGCCGGTTCTAACCATTTACATCAGTCTGGTAGGCGAGGACAGGGCCGATTCTAACCATTTACATCAGTCTGGTAGGCGAGGACATGGCCGGTTCTAACCATTTACATCAGTCTGGTAGGCGAGGACAGGGCCGGTTCTAACCATTTACATTAGTCTGGTAGGCGAGGACAGGGTCCGGTCTAACCTTTGCGGAGCTCAGGGTGAAAGACTCCTTTGGCGCCCTGAGCTCAGGGGGTGTGGCCTGATCAGGGGTGCAATAAAAAAAAGACATAAACAAAATACTAATTTGCACCCCGCACACTGAACAGGGGGGAGGGGTCAGGGCCGGTGCTAGACTACTAGACACCCTAGGCAAAACTTCTGCATGCATCGAGGACAACTGGAAGCGATCGCAGTGCTTGTGCTGCCTTACCCTATTGCAAGCACTGCGAGGACTTCAGTGTAAAAAACAGGCATGTGACGTGTACTATGACACTGCCTGTTAATTATGCACGCTTCTAAAACAGCGTTGAAACACCAAGGCACGCCTGCGTTCGCACTTCCACTCCCCCGTTATTAGTGTCCTGCCCCTGTTACCATATCACAAACGGCCTCTCCTGTCACTCATTTCACTGGGCTGTCTTTGCTGGGTGAGTGAGCAGCCTGCGATCGCACAGAGTAGTTTGCGCACGCGCAGAACGAAGCGTGCGCATACGCAAACCACGCTTGGGAATGCACAGCGCTAGCGAGAGACTCTGAATGAGGTCCTAAATGCTCACTTGTAATGGTGCCCCTTATGCAATGCCCACTATAATGGTGCCCCTTACGCAATGCCCCCAGCAGTAATTATGCCCCCTGTAGTAATGCCCCTAAAAGTAATGCCCCCTGTAGTAGTGCCCCCAGTAGTAATGCCCCCTGCAGTGCCCCCCAGTGATAAAGGCCCCTGTAGTGCCCCCAGTTGGAATGCTCTTGTGGTGCCCTCAGTAGTAATGCTCCGTTCAAATGCCCCCAGTAATAAGGCCCCTGTAGTTCCCCCAGTAGTAAGGCTCCTGTAGTGCCCCCAGTAGTAAGGCCCCTGTAGTGCCCCCAGTAGTAAGCCTCTGTAGTGCCCCCAGTAGTAGGCCTCTGTAGTGCCCCCAGTAGTAGGCCTCTGTAGTGCCCCCAGTAGTAAGGCCCCTGTAGTTCCCCCAGTAGTAAGGCCCCTGTAGTGCCCCCATATGATGTCTCCAGTAGTAAGGCCTATGTAGTGCCCCCATATGATGTCTCCAGTAGTAAGGCCCCTGTAGTGCCCCCAGTAGTAAGGCCCCTGTAGTGCCCCCAGTAGTAAAGCCCCTGTAGTGCCCCCAGTAGTAAAGCCCCTGTAGTGCCCCCAGTAGTAAGGCCCCAGTAGTAAGGCCCCTGTAGTGCCCCCAGTAGTAAAGCACCTGTAGTGCCCCCAGTAGTAAAGCACCTGTAGTGCCCCCAGTAGTAAGGCCCCAGTAGTGCTCCCAGTAGTAAAGCCCCTGTAGTGCCCCCAGTAGTAAGGCCTCTGTAGTGCCCCCAGTAGTAAGGCCACTGTAGTGCCCCCAGTAGTAAGGCCCCTGTAGTGCCCCCAGTAGTAAGGCCCCTGTAGTGCCCCCAGTAGTAACGCCTCTGTAGTGCCCCCAGTAGTAAAGCCCCTGTAGTGCCCCCAGTAGTAAGCCCCATCCCCGCATGCACACACATTAAAAAAAACAACACTTACGTTTTTCCCCGCTCCTGTGCCTGCTGCCGTCCATCCCTGGTGCCCGCTCCTCAGAACTATGGGAGTGACGTCATGACATCACTCCCATAGTGCACTGCACCCGGAAGACGGAGCTCAGGAGTGAGCTCAGTCCTCCGCAGTCGCCGGGGGGCCTCGGTTGGTCAGGAGGTGGATGCCACCGGGGAGGGTAGAGAAGGAGCTGGGTGCCCGCTGGTAACACAATCTCAGCGGGCACCCAGCAAATGGGGGGGGGGTGATCGGAGGGCCAGGCGCCCTGTGGCCTGTGCCCCTAGGAGGCTGCCTAAGCTTGCCTAGTGGAAGCGCCGACCCTGGGTGGGGTGTTTGCCAGGGAGAGGGGTGCAGTTTACTTGTGAAGACATGCGGGTCCCTCCTCCTTGTTGCTTCTGCTCCTCTGTCCTCTCTGTCCCACGGCCGCTCCCAGAGAGAGAGGACAGAGGAGACTGGGACTCCCAGTGGGAGGAAACAAATGGCGCCGCGGCGGTTACAGGTTGTAAATATGGAGGTGGGCAAGAATGGACAGGCGTCGTCAGATTACACGGCGCTGGCAGACAATGTGTGGCACATACAGTATTAAAGTTTTAAAACCTTCTACACTATTATTATAATTCTATGTTATTTACGTGTTACCTTGATGGGTTTATTTTCTGTGGATGTCCTCATGTGCGCAATTACTGATATTGTGACCGCTTATGTCACTACATTGATGTATATGGTCCCTATGGGAAGCACTTTTTTCTAAGCTACAGTAAGTTTCTGTATACGCAGAAATATACTATGATATATACTTTCCAACTCTCCCTGATTGCACCTTACCTCCATTATGCAGGGGTGTAGAGAGCCCGGACGGGCCCAGATGAAGTGGGCGTGACCTAAACGCGGGAGATGTGGCCACGCCCCCTTGAGCTAAAGAAAAAAAACACTTGCAGCGCCGCTGCGCGCTGGGGAGGGGGGTGCTGTTAGCCCCTCAGCCCGGCGCAAAGCTGGAGGGGGACGCGATCAGTGTGATCGCTCCCCCCCACAGGCATAGGAGACTGCTGCGGCTGCTATGTGGGTGGGAGGGGGAGAGCGGCGCCGGACCCAGGCCCCTCTAGCAAGCCCGGGCCTGGGCAAATAGTACCTGCTCCCCCCCCCTCTTGGCGCCCCTGCCATTATGAAGCTGTTACATTAAAAAAAAAACAAAGATATATACATTCCAGTGGGTTCAATATTATAATTTCCTTTCATTGGTTATAAGGTACAATGGCCCTCATTCAGAGCCGCACGTTAACAACAGTACGCTCGTTGCGTTCCGATGTTGACTAACCGCGCATGCGTCGGGGTTACACCGCGCATGCGCGTACGGCAAATTGCGAGCTTTTTTTCTCTTGTTCCTAAAATAGCGTACAGGAAGTGACATGTCAAATGTGATTGACAGAACAGGGCGTTTTTGGGTGTTGACGGGGGTGGAGATGACAAAACGCAGGCGTGGCGAAGCGTTTTTGGGGCGTACATACATTAGCAGATGCGAACGTCAAATGTGTTCGGACCGTCTCATACGTCACTGAAACATCCGCTTTCCCTTCAAAATGCTCGCACAGCTTAGGGTCAGGATTACTCGACCACATTGGCGATGGCCTTCTCCTCCGTCCCGGGACTCCACGATGGTGCTGCGATTAATCGTGGCTGGTCAGTAAAGTAATTAGTGTTGGATTGAAATCCGGCTTGGTATGTGTTTGGAAAGCAGTTTATTGGGATAGCACAAAAGCGTACGCAGGTGGAAATCAGAGCTGCTAATGTCATGATTACATAATCAATTAGCGTACATTTTTGGGTTTTTTTTTTGGCTACAATTTGGTGGTTATGGCCTATTGTAAAAATAATGTCATCATCTTTTAATTAGCTCCCCTTTTTTTTGGTTTACTGTGGAATTTGCATCGCTATGTGTTTTTTTAAACGTTCCTTAAAGAGGCCTTTTTTTTAACATAAGAGGGTCAGTTTTTGCGTTTAAGGCCAGGATTAAATGTAACCCATTTGTACAATAATGTCACAATACAATGTCTGTTTTTTTTGTAAAATTTATTGTTTACAGACAAACAAATTGGCATAATATTGTATTGCCTTTTTTTGTGGCCAAGATATTTGATCTAAAAAATAAAAAAACATAACTACTAACATAATCGTAAATACAAAATTTAAAAACATTTCACAAGAAAGGAGAGGGAAGTTTTGACCAGAAAGGAATATGAGCCAAGCACAGAAGGAAAGTGGGAAAAGTCGCCATTGCTGTCACCGTTTTCTCGCCCGTTTGGATGGGTGAGGGTGGGCGCCAGACCGGGTCCGGGATGCCATCGGGCTGGCCTGTCCAGAGGCAGATGTTGTGGCCTCTGGACTAGGCACAGGGCTAGGCACATTTGGAGGATTGCCTGATGTTGTGCCAGAGGTGGAGGATCTGGATGTTCCGGCAGGAAGGGAGGTCGGCTCCACCATGTGCTGGCGAACGAGCTGCTCCAGGGCATCGGCGATGCGGATGTTGGCCCTGGTATTTTCCGCCAGGGCCTGAGCAATGGTCACGTTGGCCGCAGCATTTTGCTCCAGGGCCTCAGCCACCCGTATCAGACTGGCGTCCATCCTCTGCAGAATCTCCGTATGGCAATCCGATTTAAAATTGAGTTCTGTGAGGAGGCCCACTGCCTGCGAGGGGGCACGCCCTGGACTGGCTTCTGCAGGGTCCTCAGCCGGATGTACTGGTTCCTCCCCTGCAGAGTCAGCAGAAATTCTGCGGCCAAGGCTCCCCTCTGGAGCAGACTCATCCGCCTTTGTCTCTGTTAGGAAATTGGAGAAAAGACTCACATTAGAATCTACATATTGGCACAATAGCATTTCTGAGATGGTGACATCACAAGACTTACCTTGGCCAACATGAGGAGCCGCAAAGTCTGGCATGTCCGTATCCATGTTGGACACGCCAAACACCTCCACAGCCTGCACACACCCCTGTGCCATCTCTTCTAAGTCTGTCAACTCCAATGACACAGGGGTGGGACCCCCACCTGTCCCCCTTGCATGCCTAGCCCTGTCGGCAAGTTTTTGCTTTAGACGATATTTGAAGTCTGCCCATCTGTGGAATGAATTTGGAACCATTATCCTTTTTTTAACAATGGGGTTTGTTTATAGGATGGGAAAGTGTTTACTTACCGCCGTTTGACATCCCGGGCTAGACGGACATAATCACCCACCCTATTGACAGCAACGGCGACCTCCTCCCACATTCTCCACTTCTGGCTTTGGCTCATATTCCTGGCTGCCTGGGGCAGGATGTCAACGCACTTCTGGATCAAAACCTCCATCTCCTTGCTTGTGAAATGTGGCTGCCTTTTTTTTTTTGCAGCTTTGGCGGGTTGACTGGGGCCAGCAGTCTCTTCCATGTCATCCTCCTCACCTATTTGGGTAAATATGCAGATTTAGCCACTTCACAACTTGCACAATATTATGTTTTAAAATACTCATTGACACAAAATGCATGAAGGCCTTACCGCCGCAATTTTGACCATTGTTTCCCTGGTTTGAAGCCATGTCTCTGCTTCCAGCATGAAATCATCCAGAAATTCTATGTGATTTCGTGACGTATTTATACATGCGTCGTTAGATTGCGGCCGCATCATTGATTGTGCGTCCCTATGATTCATCCTTAATTTGTGCGGGAAAATAAACACTATTTATGGCTTGGTGTGTGTGGATTCGAGGTGGGGTTGTTGGAGTGTTGTCGGTTAAGTGGTTTGGATTTGGTTGGTTGGTTGCGTTTGGAGGATTTTGGAGAGTTGTTTTTTTGTTTGTTTTTGCTACATTTCTTTGGTTTTTCCGTTCGCATTTTTTTCATTTTTTCTACATCCTTTCCTGATTTGGTAAGTTTTGTGCATTCAAATTTGTGGCCAATTGTTGTATTCTTCTGTTTTGTGGTTAGTTAATTTGTTTAACACTCATTTCATATTTTTTAGTTTTTTTTGGTTTTCGGACCCAAAGAAGTTTTTTGAGGACATCTTATATATTCGAGTTGGGTAAGTCCATTTTTTGTCTTGCATTTGCGAATGAATTACCGCATTTTGGACTGTTGGTGTAGTGACTTGCATTTGCGAATAATTTACCGCATTTTGGACTGTTGGTGTAGTGACTTGCATTTGCGAATAATTTACCGCATTTTGGACTGTTGGTGTAGTGACTTGCATTTGCGAATAATTTACCGCATTTTGGACTGTTGGTGTAGTGACTTGCATTTGCGAATAATTTACCGCATTTTGGACTGTTGGTGTAGTGACTTGCATTTGCGAATAATTTACCGCATTTTGGACGGCTTATTCATCATATAATCCAGTTTTGCTTTTCCCTTTTCCATTTTTTGGGTCCATTTGAACCCTATTTGACGTACGGTGTGCAATGTAGTTTTCAGCGATGGCCAAATGTGTTTTTCCGTTATTTTCTGTGTTGGCTTGCAGCAATTTTTTACCTAAAAAAAAACCCTTTAAATTTTTGACGTCTCATTGTTGCCTTTTTTACAGTTTATACATATCATGACAATACCCCGGCATGTAAGCAGCTATGGATGGTATCAGAAAGCTAAGTTTTTTTTTCTTACTTTTGGGGTGGGTCAAAAGCCTTACATTGTAAACTTTGAATTTCAGATAGATCTGGGGCGAATTGTTCTGGCCCTGCTCCCGGAAGACGACCAACCTCAAACTCGTCCCAGGCGTAGGCATCGTAGGCATGCAAGGCCCCAGATATTTCGAACACGTGTCACCCTTTTTGGAATGCCCGATGATGAGGTTTTAAGACGCTACCGTCTACCTCCCAAAATCATCATAGACACTCTCTCATTAATAGAAAGTGATCTTGAGCGGCAAATTGACAGTCCAACAGCAATACCACCACTGACGCAATTTATGGCGGTGTTACATTTCTGTGCCTCAGGATCGTTTCAAACAACGGTCGGAATAGTGGCGGGCATCTCCCAATCCTCCTTTTCCCGGATCCTGAGGGCAGTGATGGAGGCACTTTTCAAGCACCTCCATCATTTTATTCAAATGCCTTTGGATATGGGTGCCCTTAGTGTGGCCAAGGCCAATTTTTACCAAATAGCTGGCTTCCCACACATCATAGGGGTTGTGGATGGTACTCACATACCACTTCAGCCTCCAGCACGGCTGGAGGCCATATTTAGAAACAGGAAACACTATCACTCCCTGAATGTAATGGTGGTATGTGATGCCTCCCTCCAGATCCTGTCCCTGAATGCTAAATTACCCGGAAGTGCTCATGACTCCTTCGTCATCCGGCAATCAGGGATATGGCAGAAATTAACCAACCTACAAGCTGGTGATGCGTGGCTTCTGGGTAAGTGGAGACCTTTAGTACATAACAATGTTAAGCTTGATACACAGTGTTCCTGATGTGGTCTATTTTTGTTCACAGGAGACAGTGGATACCCTTGCATGTCCTGGCTGCTCACTCCTTATTTGGCTCCCACACCAGGGCCACAAAGTGCGTATAATTCCGCACTTACAGCCACCAGGCAAGTGGTGGAGCGCTGTATCGGCCTTTTAAAAGGCCGATTCAGATGCCTCCACCGCTCTGGTGGCGAGCTCATGTATGTGCCGGATATGGTGTCTAAAATTGTGGTCCTGTGTGGGATATTTCACAACATTGCCATAAGGAGTGGTGTCCCAATGCAGCCAGAGGATGCCTTACCTGAGGATGGCCCCCCCGAGGTTGGTCGAAGGTCAGTATGTGGGGGGGCCATACGCGATGATGTGGTGGCCAGATTTTTTAGGTAAGTTTGTTCAAAACTCCAGTGTTTATACCTAATGTGTTTTTTTTTTTTGGCAAACATCTAATTTATTTTTATTTTTCTCACCATCTTCTGTTTGTTCACATAATCTTTGGCACTCCAACGCTCACTACTTCCTGCTACCCTTGCCAAACCTGGATCTGGTCCTTTTGGGCATATATTCTGGAACCCATATCGCAACGCCATGTTTGTGGAATCATGTTGGCATGGTCCTTCGTCAACCAGTTCTTGATTTTGTGTTTTTATTTATTTTTTTCTTGGTATGTGTTGTATTTGAATTTATCACTGTGTATTTTTTTTGGGAGTGACCACTTTGTTTTCTCTGTTATGTGGTGAATAAATGTTTGAAGAGTGAAATGGTCTTCCTTTTTTGGGACGTTAACAGCAAGTGTAACCAGGTTAACACAAGTTACATTTGACTAAGGGGTAAACCAGTACTGACGCCAGTTGAGCAAAACTGAAATATGTTTTCAGCTTTCCAATCCACACCAAAAGGAAGCCTGGCCCAACCTTGGGATTTGTAAGATTGGCCTAAGCAGCTTGCGCACCAAGTAGGAACCTGGAAAATGTAGAAATCTGAAATTGACACTACACCCAAAAAGGGAAATTACATTGTTACTGTTATGTGTTTCTGGTGTCTGTTTGACATACAAAGACAAAACACAATCTAACTTTTACAAAAGGGAAATCCTTGCAGGAACTTATGTCAGGCTAAACTATCTTGGTTTTGGTTTTTAAAAATGAGCCACAACGTATATTTGTCTTTAAAATTTTATTGGGAAAATACAACAAAAAAAAAAAAACTACTGCCGAAGGAGGCCAGACAGCCGGTCGAGGGCCACCAGAAGGCCGATTACATGGTGGCGCATCTGCCCCACAACATCCGCCACCTCTTGCCGACGCCTCTGTTCCTCTGTGGGTGAGAAAAGTGTGTGGGTTAATACAACAATAGGGACTCCACAGAAAAACATTAATTAAAAAACAAATCACTCCTAAACCCAAAAACATAAATAAAAAGGGTGGGCTGGCAAAAATACAAGGCCTAGGTACAAATTCCCACAGGTATGATATGTGTATGCTTAAATCACCAGGAAGAGGTAAAGGCAAACCTTCACAATCAACAAAAGTCAAGCCACAAAAACACGAAGAAAGGCACGACACATGATTACATACAAACAGTTTGTGCTTTAAAAAAAAATAATACAAAACATACCGGGAGACAAATCGGGAGCTCCGGCCAAACCTCCATGATCCTCCTCGGAGGATCCGTCATTCCCCAAAGAATGGGGCGGAGTTATGCTGGACTCCGGGGAGGGGGTAATTGGAAGAGGGGTGGGTGGAGGAGAGGGGGAAGTGGGATGGAGGGGAAGGAGTCCCGACATTTCCGGGAGAGGGTCTGGGAAGGATGGGGAGGAGTGGGGAATAGGGGAAAGATTTGGGGTGGAGTGTTGGCTGGGGGTTGGGGAGAGTGGGCGGGAACGCCGACGTTGACGGCGGAGTCTTGGCTGTCCCCCTAAAATATGTCAAATAAATTGCGTTTAGTTTATGGACAAATCCGGCCAAACAAACAAAAAAAAAAAAAAAATAGCAGTAGAATTAAAAATTCATAAAAAGAGGGAAAACATGCAGACGCAGATATGAGTACAAATAATAAATAGAACAGACAGGAAAACATGCAGACGCAGATATGAGGACAAATAATAAATAGAACAGACAGGAAAACATGCAGACGCAGATATGAGTACAAATAATAAATAGAACAAACATGAAAACATGCAGACGCAGATATGAGTACAAATAATAAATAGAACAGACAGGAAAACATGCAGACGCAGATATGAGTACAAATAATAAATAGAACAAACATGAAAACATGCACACGCAGTTTGCCCCACAAACACAAACATTAAAACCACAATACATAACACTTACTTGCCAGGATCTGCATGCGAAAGCATGCCAGCAAGCGGGGCGTTCGCCGTTGCAGGTCGGACCACCTGCGCTCCAGCTGCCCGATGTTGCGGCGTGATCCAAAGGACCGCAGGCGGGACCGTACCTCCGCATACGCGGAGCGCTTCTGCCGGTTGGTCATGGGTTCTGGCTGGCTGGTGATCCGGCGATCCATGACCTCCGTAAGCACCAGCAGCTCACGCCTGGTGAATGCGGAGGCTCTCATGATGGCAATGGTGTTTTTCTTAAAAATCATTTTTGATAAAGTGTGTAAAAATTTTCTGATTGGCTAATGTATTTTGGAAATTAACAGGAGCAATTTTATTGGTTAGTGTATGAGTCATGTGTTCGACAGGGCCAGAAATCTCTGGAGAGTTAGGATAGGCTTGATGCAGTGACATGCGTAAGCAAATTTAAATAAAGAAATGAACCCAGGGAAATATGCGGGGATACACAGCAATAGTACAATTGTTTAATTGTGGTTCACATGTTTTTTAAACAATACAAGCGAATGTTTCATCCGTACGTATTCTGCGGGTAAACACAAACACAGACAAGAGTAAAGTTTCTTTCATTGTGTTGAAAAAAAACAAACAATTAAGCTAATTGATACATTGATTGGCATGATACGATTGATGGAGGTAGGCAGAATAAAGGAGCAGGTAATCGACATCTGACAAGGCCACTTCCTGTTTATACTTGTGCGTGCGTTCCTTTCAAGCCATTTCGGGGATGTACGCTCGCTATTTCGTACGCTCGTTAGTTAGAGGAGGGGTCGTCACAGTTTTGGGAGGAATTTTAGATGCGAACGAAAATACGAGCGAGCCATTGAATTTAAATATTTTTGTACGTACGCCTAACGTACGTGCGCCCGCTTGCGAGTGGGTCTGAATGAGGGCCAATGATCCCTATGGCTACATACATTGGGTATAAGGCACAATGATCCCTATGGTTACATGCATTGGGTATAAGGCACTATGATCCCTATGGCTACATGCATTGGGTATAAGGCACTATGATCCCTATGGCTGCATGCATTGGGTATAAGGCACAATGATCCCTATGGTTACATGCATTGGGTATAAGGCACTATGATCCCTATGGCTGCATGCATTGGGTATAAGGCACAATGATCCCTATGGTTACATGCATTGGGTATAAGGCACAATGATCCCTATGGTTACATGCATTGAGTATAAGGCACAATGATCCCTGTGGTTACATGCATTGGGTATAAGGCACAATGATCCCTATGGCTACATGCATTGAGTATAAGGCACAATGATCCCTATGGTTACATGCACTGGGTATAAGACACAATGATCCCTATGGTTACATGCATTGGGTATAAGGCACAATGATCCCTATGGCTATATGCATTGGGTATAAGACACAATGATCACTATGGTTACATGCATTGGGTATAAGGCACAATGATCCCTATGGCTACATACATTGGGTATAAGGCACAATGGCCCTCATTCAGAGCCGCTCGTTAGCGGCAGTACGCTCGTTCCGAGCGATGTTTGCACATCTGCGCATGCGTACGGTTTTTAGTACGCATGCGCGAACCAGTCAGTGCGGCGGAAAATCGTTGGTACGCAATATAGCGAGGGCCTGCTATTTTGAGTGACAGAATGAGGCGTATGTGGGTGGTAACAGGGGAAGGAGCTTGAAAATGGGGAGTGGAGATCCGAACGCAGGCGTGCTTAAAGGTCAAAACGGGCGTTTTATGGGTGTGTATATTTAAAACAGCAGCGTCATTGACCACGTCACTGGGTTATTTTATAGCCAGAACTGCTCGCAAATTTGTGGTAGCAAACACCAACCACAAGAATAGCGAGCAGTTCATACGCTGGTCGATGTACTCGATTAATCTAATAAATAGCGGACATGACGTATGGTGCGAGCGGCCAGGGGGCGTTTTTAACAAATAAACGAGCGTATGTTTTGCTCGCTCGTTCAGACTTAGAGGTGTGAACAGACTGCAATGTGCGTACGGATCATTTGAATAGCCACCCCTTGTTTTTAAACGAACGACCACAAATAGCGAACGGCTCTGAATCAGGCCCAATGATCCCTATGGTTACATGCATTGGGTATAAGACACAATGATCCCTATGGCTACATACATTGGGTATAAGGCACATTGATCCCTATGGCTACATGCATTGGGTATATGGTACAATGATCCCTATGGCTACATACATTGGGTATAAGGCACAATGATCCCTATGGTTACATGCATTGGGTATAAGACACAATGATGTCTATGGTTACATGCATTGGGTATAAGGGACAATGATCTCTATGGTTACTGTATTGGGTATAAGGCACAATGATCCCTATGGTTACATGTATTTTCTGAAAAGTATCAGTGTGTTTTCATCACCCAGTAGATTTTACTGACTGCTTTGGGGCTCATTTACATTTGGATATAAGTCAGTATTATGACACGCCCCTCAGATGTAGCAGTACTGTCCACTTTACCGCCGCGCTCATAGGTGCTGCTTTCACAATCTCCCTGAAATGCTTTTTCAATAGTAGGCAAGTATGCTATGATATGTTATTCTTTTCTTTCCTACTGCATGGTGGGTTATATTCTGACGTGATTGGAGAAACGACACCGGCGGATGTGATTGGACATTGCTGGGATAAGAATTGGAACAAGTTGTACTGCGACTACATATACCTATTTCTAGACATTTTGTTACTCTGCTGAGAATTTTCCAGTTCTCTGTTGTATAAGAGCAGCTGCAGAATAAACTCCATATGGGCTGATATCAGCGTACACATTTCCCCACAGGTGACATACATGTACTTATCTAAAATAAAGACTCGGAGACCGCTATTGGTGGGGAAAGAAAGGGAAAGCTTTTTATTTCATTTTAAATTATTTTAATATGAAGTTATAACTAATTGAAAAGGGGAGGAGTATGGTGGCAAAGAAAGAACGGCCCTACTGACAGAGTAACCATCTGCAAACTTCCACTACCAGGCCTAGATGGGGGTCTACTGCCAGCCCATCATACTCCACTCAAGGTATCCAGCTCCCCTCCCAATGACACCAATCCATCCATGCCGCTGACCCCAGTAGGGTGGAATCAGCCTAAACCAGTGTATTGATGAGGAGCGCAACTCAAGATCTAAAATCAGAAAGTCACTGCAGCCGCTCTTTCCCACAAAAGCCAAAAGCCGAAAACAACTAGGGAGGGAGGGAGGGATGTCCGACAACAACTAGGGAGGGAGGGATGTCCGACAACAACTAGGGAGGGAGGGAGGGATGTCCGACAACAACAATAGGGAGGGAGGGAGGGATGTCCGACAACAACTAGGGAGGGAGGGAGGGATGTCTGACAACAACTAGGGAGGGAGGGAGGGATGTCCGACAACAACTAGGGAGGGAGGGATGTCCGACAACATCTGGGGAGGGAGGGAGGGATGTCCGACAAGAACAAGGGAGGGAGGGAGGGATGACCGACAACAACTAGGGAGGGAGGGAGGTATGTCCGACAACAACTAGGATGGGAGGGAGGGATGTCCGACAACAACTAGGGAGGGAGGGATGTCTGACAACAACTAGGGAGGGAGGGATGTCTGACAACAACTAGGGAGGGAGGGAGGGATGTCCGACAACAACTTGGGAGGGAGGGAGGGATGTTCGACAACAACTAGGGAGAGAGGGAGGGATGTCCGACAACAACTAGGGAGGGAGGGAGGGATGTCCGACAACAACTAGGGAGGGAGGGATGGATGTCTGACAACAACACGGGAGGGAGGGAGGGAGGGATGTCGACAACAACTAGGAAGGGAGGGAGGGATGTCTCACAACAACTAGGGAGGGAGGGAGGGATGTCCGACAACAACGAGGGAGGGAGGGATGTCCGACAACAAGGGAGGGAGGGAGGGATGTCTGACAACAACTAGGGAGGGAGGGATGTCCAACAACAACTAGGGAGGGAGGGAGGGATGTCCGACAACAACAAGGGAGGGAGGGATGTCCGACAACAACTAGGTAGGGAGGGAGGGATGTCCGACAACAACAAGGGAGGGAGGGAGGGAGGGATGTCCGACAACAACTAGGGAGGGAGGGATGTCCGACAACAACTAGGGAGAGAGGGAGGGATGTCCGACAACAACTAGGGAGGGAGGGAGGGATGTCAGACAACAACTAGGGAGGGAGGGATGTCCGACAACAACTAGGGAGGGAGGGAGGGATGTCCGACAACAACTAGGGAGGGAGGGGAGGGAGGGATGTCCGACAGCAACAAGGGAGGGAGGGATGTCCGACAACAAGGGAGGGAGCGAGGGATGTCTGACAACAACTAGGGAGGGAGGGAGGGAGGGATGTCCGACAACAACTAGGGAGGGAAGGAGGGAAGGATGTCCGACAACCACTATGGAGGGAGGGAGGGATGTCCGGCAACAATGGAGGGAGGGAGGAATGTCCGACAACAACTAGGGAGGGAGGGAGGGATGTCCGACAACAACTAGGGAGGGAGGGAGGGATGTCCGACAACAACTAGGGAGCGAGGGAGGGATGTCCGACAACAACAAGGGAGGGAGGGAGGGATGTCCGACAACAACTAGGGAGGGAGGGATGTCCGACAACAACTAGGGAGGGAGGGAGGGATGTCCGACAACAACTAGGGAGGGAGGGAGGGATGTCCGACAACAACTAGGGAGGGAGGGAGAGAGGGATGTCTGACAACAACTAGGGATGGAGGGATGTCCGACAACAACTAGGGAGGGAGGGAGGGATGTCTGACAACAACTAGGGAGGGAGGGAGGGATGTCCGACAACAAGGGAGGGAGGGAGGGATGTCTGACAACAACTAAGGAGGGAGGGAGGGATGTCTGACAACAACGAGGGAGGGAGGGAGGGATGTCCGACAACAACTAGGGAGGGAGGGATGTCCGACAACAACAAGGGAGAGAGGGATGTCCGACAACAACTAGGGAGGGAGGGATGTCCGACAACAACAAGGGAGGGAGGGAGGGAGGGATGTCCGACAACAACTAGGGAGGGAGGGAGGGATGTCCGACAACAACAAGGGAGGGAGGGAGGGATGTCCGACAACAACTAGGGAGGGAGGGAGGGATGTCCGACAACAACAAGGGAGGGAGGGATGTCCGACAACAACTAGGAAGGGAGGGAGGGATGTCCGACAACAACTAAGGAGGGAGGGAGGGATGTCCGACAACAACTAGGGAGGGAGGGAGGGATGTCCGAAAACAACAGTGGAGGGAGGGAGGGATGTCCGACAACAACAAGGGAGGGAGGGATGTCCGACAACAACAAGGGAGGGAGGGAGGGATGTCCGACAACAACAAGGGAGGGAGGGAGGGATGTCCGACAACAACTAGGGAGGGAGGGAGGGAGGGAGGGATGTCCGACAACAACTAGGGAGGGAGGGAGAGATGTCCGACAACAGCAAGGGAGCGAGGGAGGGATTTCCGAAAACAACAGTGGAGGGAGGGAGGGATGTCCGACAACAACTAGGGAGGGAGGGATGTCCGACAACAACAAGGGAGGGAGGGAGGGATGTCCGAAAACAACAGTGGAGGGAGGGAGGGATGTCCGAAAACAACAAGGGAGGGAGGGATGTCTGACAACAACAAGGGAGGGAGGGAGGCATGTCTGACAACAACCAATGTCTGACAACATTTAGGGAGGGAGGGAGGGATGTCTGACAACAACTAGGGAGGGAGGGAGGGATGTCTGACAACAACTAGGGAGGGAGGGAGGGGATGTCCGACAACAACAAGGGAGGGAGGGAGGAATGTCTGACAACAACAATGGAGGGATGGAGGGATGTCCGACAACAACTAGGGAGGTAGAGAGGGATGTCTGACAACAACTAGGGAGGGAGGGAAGGAGGGATGTCCGATAACAACAAGGGAGGGAGGGATGTCCGACAACAAGGGAGGGAGCGAGGGATGTCTGACAACAACTAGGGAGGGAGGGAAGGATGTCCGACAACAACTAGGGAGGGAAGAAGGGAGGGATGTCCGACAACCACTAGGGAGGGAGGGAGGGATGTCTGACAACAATGGAGGGAGGGATGTCCGACAACAACTAGGGAGGGAGGGAGGGATGTCCGACATCAACTAGGGAGGGAGGGATGTCTGACAACAACAAGGGAGTGAGGGAGGCATGTCTGACAACAACCAATGTCTGACAACATTTAGGGAGGCAAGGAGGGATGTCCGACAACAACTAGGGAGGGAAGAAGGGAGGGATGTCCGACAACCACTAGGGAGGGAGGGAGGGATGTCCGACAACAGTGGAGGGAGGGATGTCCGACAACAACTAGGGAGGGACGGAGGGAGGGATGTCTGACAACAACTATGGAGGGAGGGAGGGATGTCCGACAACAACTAGGGAGGGAGGGAGGGATGTCCGACAACAACTAGGGAGGGAGGGATGTCCGACAACAACTAGGGAGGGAGGGAGGGATGTCTGACAACAACTAGGGAGGGAGGGATGTCCGACAACAACAAGGGAGGGAGGGAGGGATGTCCGACAACAACTAGGGAGCGAGGGATGTCCAACAACAACAAGGGAGGGAGGGAGGGATGTCCGACAACAACTAGGGAGGGAGGGAGAGAGGGATGTCCGACAACAACTAGGGAGGGAGGGATGTCCGACAACAACTAGGGAGGGAGGGAGGGATGTCTGACAACAACTAGGGAGGGAGGGAGGGATGTCTGACAACAACTAGGGAGGGAGGGAGGGATGTCCGACAACAGCAAGGGAGGGAGGGATGTCCGACAACAACTAGGGAGGGAGGGATGTCCGACAACAACAAGGGAGGGAGGGATGTCCGACAACAACAAGGGAGGGAGGGAGGGATGTCCGACAACATCAAGGGAGCGAGGGAGTGATTTCCGAAAACAACAGTGGAGGGAGGGAGGGATGTCCGACAACAACTAGGGAGGGAGGGATGTCCGACAACAACAAAGGAGGGAGGGAGGGATGTCCGACAACAACAAGGGAGGGAGGGAGGGATGTCCGAAAACAACAGTGGAGGGGAGGAGGGAGGGATGTCCGAAAACAACAAGGGAGGGAGGGATGTCTGACAACAACAAGGGAGGGAGGGAGGCATGTCTGACAACAACTAGGGTATAAGGTACAATGATCCCTATGGCTACATACATTGGGTATAAGGCACAATGATCCCTATGGTTACATGCATTGGGTATAAGACACAATGATCTCTATGGTTACATGCATTGGGTATAAGGGACAATGATCTCTATGGTTACTGTATTGGGTATAAGGCACAATGATCCCTATGGTTACATGTATTTTCTGAAAAGTATCAGTGTGTTTTCATCACCCAGTAGATTTTACTGACTGCTTTGGGGCTCATTTACATTTGAATATAAGTCAGTATTATGACACGCCCCTCAGATGTAGCAGTACTGTCCACTTTACCGCCGCGCTCATAGGTGCTGCTTTCACAATCTCCCTGAAATGCTTTTTCAATAGTAGGCAAGTATGCTATGATATGTTATTCTTTTCTTTCCTACTGCATGGTGGGTTATATTCTGACGTGATTGGAGAAACGACACCGGCGGATGTGATTGGACATTGCTGGGATAAGAATTGGAACAAGTTGTACTGCGACTACATATACCTATTTCTAGACATTTTGTTACTCTGCTGAGAATTTTCCAGTTCTCTGTTGTATAAGAGCAGCTGCAGAATAAACTCCATATGGGCTGATATCAGCGTACACATTTCCCCACAGGTGACATACATGTACTTATCTAAAATAAAGACTCGGAGACCGCTATTGGTGGGGAAAGAAAGGGAAAGCTTTTTATTTCATTTTAAATTATTTTAATATGAAGTTATAACTAATTGAAAAGGGGAGGAGTATGGTGGCAAAGAAAGAACGGCCCTACTGACAGAGTAACCATCTGCAAACTTCCACTACCAGGCCTAGATGGGGGTCTACTGCCAGCCCATCATACTCCACTCAAGGTATCCAGCTCCCCTCCCAATGACACCAATCCATCCATGCCGCTGACCCCAGTAGGGTGGAATCAGCCTAAACCAGTGTATTGATGAGGAGCGCAACTCAAGATCTAAAATCAGAAAGTCACTGCAGCCGCTCTTTCCCACAAAAGCCAAAAGCCGAAAACAACTAGGGAGGGAGGGAGGGATGTCCGACAACAACTAGGGAGGGAGGGAGGGATGTCCGACAACAACTAGGGAGGGAGGGATGTCTGACAACAACTAGGGAGGGAGGGATGTCTGAAAACAACTAGGGAGGGAGGGAGGGATGTCCGACAACAACAATTTATGTCCGACAACAACTAGGGAGGGAGGGATGTCTGACAAAAACTAGTGAGGGAGGGATGTCCGACAACAACAATAGGGAGGGAGGGATGTCCGACAACAACTAGGGAGGGAGGGAGGGATGTCCAACAACAACTAGGGAGGGAGGGAGGGATGTCCGACAACAACTAGGGAGGGAGGGAGGGATGTCCGACAACAACTAGGGAGGGAGGGAGGGATGTCTGACAACATTTAGGGAGGGAGGGAGGGAGGGATGTCTGACAACAACTAGGGAGGGAGGGATGTCTGACAACAACTTGGGAGGGAGGGAGGGAGGGATGTCTGACAACAACAATGGAGGGAGGGAGGGATGTCTGACAACAACAATGGAGGGAGGGAGGGATGTCCGACAACAACTAGGGAGGGAGGGAGGGATGTCTGACAACAACTAGGGAGGGAGGGATGTCTGACAACAACAATGGAGGGAGGGAGGGATGTCCGACAACAAGGGAGGGAGGGATGTCCGACAACAACGAGGGAGGGAGGGAGGGATGTCTGACAACAACGAGGGAGGGAGGGATGTCCGACAACAACAAGGGACGGAGGGAGGGAGGGAGGGATTTCCGACAACAAGGGAGGGAGGGAGGGATGTCCGACAGCAACGAGGGAGGGAGGGATGTCTGACAACAACAAGGGAGGGAGGGATGTCTGACAACAACAAGGGACGGAGGGAGGGAGGGATGGCCGACATGCAAGAGGACCTAGAAGGTTCCATAGGGAATAAGGTGTCCATTCATTTATTGTGACAAACATAATAACCTCTTATACTAAGCTTAACTTCTAAAATAACGACACAGACAACAACTGCTGGGTTCGAATCAGAATTGATATATTTATTAATTGCAAATTTATTTTTAATGAAGGAGGGTGGCAAAAGAAGGCGCTACCACAACCCAGCTCCTGCCAAAATCCCTCTTACCACAAAAATGGGGGACGACTAAAACACCCCCCTTTCAAAATGCGTAACCTGCATTGTGCAACTCTCACCGCCCCTTACTTTGCGTCACAGTCCGGACGGTTCTGCAAAGAAAACGCCCAATCGTCCAACCCGCATAGGTAGGACAAACTCGCCGTCCTTCAGAGAGGCAAGTGCCCCACAACGACCGCTTACGCCACATGTGGCCGCTGGTTAGTAGCGCCTTCCCGCCACAGTGTTTTAAGATTCTTTAGTAAAGATGAACAACACAAAGACAAACACACGGTTTTGGGTAGGGAGGGAGGGGCTTCCAACTGAAAAAGAGGCAGAACCTTATTGAAACTCGGCCTTAAATAGTAAAAACCTGATTAACCCACCCCTATAACCCCTAATTGGCTGACTGAAAACTAATAAAAGGCCTCACAACATAGAAAACTGCCTAGCAACAGATTCCCTAAACTACACATCGCAAAAAACTGAGGACTCTTATATAGTCTCATGCTTATACAGCCGTCGTCTAGTCTAAACATACCCTCAAAAACACCCATAACCACTAAGTCAATAAGACATCAGATATGCTAATTAACATTACAACAATTAACCCTGTCTAGTCCGTGTCCGCTGACCCAAGCCTCATGTGTTAAACCCCCGCCAGGCATATGACATGGGGGTTACTCTTCCTTTGCACCTTCAAAACCTGTCCATATTTCTTTTGTTACAAAGAAGAATTAGCCCCTATTAAACACGGAAACTCCTGTTATCATTTCTTCCCACTTTATAGATTTGTGTTGTTACTTTTTGAAGTGGGGAGGGGGCCAAAAGGGCTTTAAAAAAATGTTCTCAATATTTTCTAAGTCCTAACGGTAGAAAGCTATCAGCCTGACTCACCTGAGTCCTGATCGCAGACGTTGTTGGTGTGTTCCCTGGATCTGTCCCCCGCTATGTGTAAAAGTTATTCCTCATATCACCTTACACCTCCAGGGTCATATCCTGCCCCCCTGCTATAGACATTCCATTTTTAAGGTCAGTGGAATCCCATCCACATCTTGCTACATTGTATCTTCCGTACAACCAGAGCCGGCCCTAGCCAAATTAGTGCCCTAGGCAAGAATTTGGGTGGTGCCCCCTCCCCATAGGATCCTGAAAAGGGGTGTGGCCTCACAAAAGGGGCCCTCACCCAGCATAGCACCTCCCTATCCCAGCACGGTATCAGCACCCACCACCCATATTCCAGTAGAGCACCCCTCTCCCAGCAGTGAGCACCACAGCACCCCGGCCCTCTCCCAGTTTCAAACTTGCTTTACTTGAAGGAAGCCTGCAGAGCTGTCCCACTCAAGGTACAGCAAGCCGCGGGCGGCGTACCCGCTGTTCCTGTCTCAGGCTGGTAGGCAGCAGCTGTGTGTGCTGATTGCTGGAGACGGAGCCCAGGGCTGTGAGGTGTGACATGGTGCAGCAGCCCTCCCATGACCATTGCTTAAAGTCCTGACTGAGCCTCTACCCATGTGCAGAAGCTCACTCTGATTGTGTGACGCCTCCGAGCCGGCCCAGCGCCAACCACTAGCTGCCGTCCAGGTGCTCTGCCCCCGCAAACTGCCACCGGCTGTTCCATCGCTGCCCGCTCACTGTCTGCTGCTGCCAGGCCCGAACAGAGCGGGTAACTGAGCTCCGATCGTAGCAGCTGCCAGAGTCTCTGCCCAGCCAGCAGCAGGTGCCCCGGCCGTGCCTGCACCCAACCTCCACCGGCCTTAGGCGGGCTTTGATGCCCCTAGGCATTTGCTTAGTTTGTCTATGCCTAGGGTCGGCTCTGCCTGAAACCCTAATATCCGTCATTATCATCCCACTGAGAAACCGCAAACATAAAACCACAGGAAAGCTGAGCGTTTCACTGAACCAATCACAGAGAGGTTATTTATATGGTTAATAAAATGTATTTCCTGCTCGGTTAGTGGAATTTGTGATGAAATACAGAATATATGTGTAATTACATTTCTGTGAGTTTGTTATAGTTCTAGTGATTAAAAATGAAAGTAACAATCTCCTACTGCAAACGTTAGAATCTGCACATTTCTTCCATTTATTTTAATTATACATAGCGATTCTGCGTTATATCATTATTTACACTATTTTGTTAGAATATGTAGATACACTATTGGAATATATTGTTTTTTTTCCCATTTCTAGTTTAAAATGGAAATACAATGAAAAACAATTTAATGCAAAAAGTGATGGAAACAATTTACCAACCAAAAACATATGGATGTTCCCCTATTCTGTGCACCTATATATGTGTATACCTGTCCCTGCACCAGTATTCTGTGCACCTATATATGTGTATACCTGTCCCTGCACCAGTATTCTGTGCACCTGTAATTGTCTATACCAGTCCCTGTGCCAGTTTTCTGTGCACCTGTATATGTGTATACCAGTCCCTGTGCCAGTTTTCTGTGCACCTGTAATTGTCTATACCAGTCCCTGTGCCAGTTTTCTGTGCACCTGTAATTGTCTATACCAGTCCCTGTGCCAGTTTTCTGTGCACCTGTATATGTGTATACCAGTCCCTGTGCCAGTTTTCTGTGCACCTGTATATGTGTATACCTGTCCCCTCACCAGTTTTCTGTGCACCTGTATATGTGTATACCTGTCCCTGTGCCAGTTTTCTGTGCACCTGTAATTGTCTATACCAGTCCCTGTGCCAGTTTTCTGTGCACCTGTATATGTGTATACCAGTCCCTGTGCCAGTTTTCTGTGCACCTGTAATTGTCTATACCAGTCCCTGTGCCAGTTTTCTGTGCACCTGTAATTGTCTATACCAGTCCCTGTGCCAGTTTTCTGTGCACCTGTATATGTGTATACCAGTCCCTGTGCCAGTTTTCTGTGCACCTGTATATGTGTATACCTGTCCCCTCACCAGTTTTCTGTGCACCTGTATATGTGTATACCAGTCCCTAGGCCAGTTTTCTGTGCACCTGTATATGTGTATACCTGTCCCTGTGCCAGTTTTCTGTGCACCTGTAATTGTCTATACCAGTCCCTGTGCCAGTTTTCTGTGCACCTGTAATTGTCTATACCAGTCCCTGTGCCAGTTTTCTGTGCACCTGTATATGTGTATACCAGTCCCTGTGCCAGTTTTCTGTGCACCTGTAATTGTCTATACCAGTCCCTGTGCCAGTTTTCTGTGCACCTGTAATTGTCTATACCAGTCCCTGTGCCAGTTTTCTGTGCACCTGTATATGTGTATACCAGTCCCTGTGCCAGTTTTCTGTGCACCTGTATATGTGTATACCTGTCCCCTCACCAGTTTTCTGTGCACCTGTATATGTGTATACCAGTCCCTAGGCCAGTTTTCTGTGCACCTGTATATGTGTATACCTGTCCCTGTGCCAGTTTTCTGTGCACCTGTATATGTGTATACCTGTCCCTCTGCCAGTTTTCTGTGCACCTGTATATGTGTATACCTGTCCCTGTGCCAGTTTTCTGTGCACCTGTATATGTGTATACCTGTCCCTGTGCCAGTTTTCTGTGCACCTGTATATGTGTATATCTGTCCCTGTGCCAGTTTTCTGTGCACCTGTATATGTGTATACCTGTCCCCTTTTCTGTGCACCTGTATATGTGTATACCTGTCCCCTCACCAGTTTTCTGTGCACCTGTATATGTGTATACCTGTCACTGTGTCAGGTTTCTGTGCACCTGTATATGTGTATACCTGTCCCTGTGCCAGTTTTCTGTGCACCTGTATATGTGTATACCTGTCCCTGTGCCAGTTTTCTGTGCACCTGTATATGTGTATACCTGTCCCTGTGCCAGTTTTCTGTGCACCTGTATATGTGTATACCTGTCCCTGTGTCAGTTTTCTGTGCACCTGTATATGTTTATACCTGTCCCTGTGCCAGTTTTCTGTGCACATGTATGTGTATACCTGTCCCTGTGCCAGTTTTCTGTGCACCTGTATATGTGTATACCTGTCCCTGTGTCAGGTTTCTGTGCACCTGTATATGTGTATACTTGTCCCCTCACCAGTTTTCTGTGCCCCTGTATATGTGTATACCTGTCCCTGTGCCAGTTTTCTGTGCACATGTATATGTGTATACCTGTCCCTGCGCCAGTTTTCTGTGCACCTGTATATGTGTATACCTGTCCCTATGCCAGTTTTCTGTGCACCTGTATATGTGTATACCTGTCCCTGTGCCAGTTTTCTGTGCACCTGTATACGTGTATACCTGTCCCTGTGCCAGTTTTCTGTGCACCTGTATACGTGTATACCTGTCCCTGTGTCAGTTTTCTGTGCACCTGTATACGTGTATACCTGTCCCTGTGTCAGTTTTCTGTGCACCTGTATATGTGTATACCTGTCCCTGTGCCAGTTTTCTGTGCACCTGTATATGTGTATACCTGTCCCTGTGCCAGTTTTCTGTGCACCTGTATATGTGTATACCTGTCCCTGCGCCAGTTTTCTGTGCACCTGTATATGTGTATACCTCTCCCCTCACCAGTTTTCTGTGCACCTGTATATGTGTATACCTGTCCCTGCCCCCTTTTCTGTGCACCTGTATGTGTATACCTGTCCCTGCGCCAGTTTTCTGTGCAACTGTATATGTGTATACCTCTCCCCTCACCAGTTTTCTGTGCACCTGTATATGTGTATACCTGTCCCTGTGCCAGTTTTGTGTGCACCTGTATATGTGTATACCTGTCCCCTCACCAGTTTTCTGTGCACCTGTATATGTGTATACCTGTCCCTGTGCCAGTTTTCTGTGCACCTGTATATTTGTACATCTCCCTGTGCCAGTTTTCTGTGCACATGTATATGTGTATACCTGTCCCTGTGCCAGTTTTCTGTGCACCTGTATATGTGTATACCTGTCCCTGTGCCAGTTTTCTGTGCACCTGTATGTGTATACCTGTCCCCTTTTCTGTGCACCTGTATATGTGTATACCTGTCCCTGCGCCAGTTTTCTGTGCACCTGTATATGTGTATACCTGTCCCCTCACCAGTTTTCTGTGCACCTGTATATGTGTACACCTGTCCCCTCACCAGTTTTCTGTGCACCTGTATATGTGTATACCTGTCCCTGCACCAGTTTTCTGTGCACCTGTATATGTGTATACCTGTCCCTGCACCAGTTTTCTGTGCACCTGTATATGTGTATACCTGTCCCCTCACCAGTTTTCTGTGCACCTGTATATGTGTATACCTGTCCCTGTGCCAGTTTTCTGTGCACCTGTATATGTGTATACCTGTCCCCTCACCAGTTTTCTGTGCACCTGTATATGTGTATACCTGTCCCCTCACCAGTTTTCTGTGCACCTCTATATGTGTATACCTGTCCCTGTGCCAGTTTTCTGTGCACCTGTATATGTGTATACCTGTCCCCTCACCAGTTTTCTGTGCACCTGTATATGTGTACACCTGTCCCCTCACCAGTTTTCTGTGCACCTGTATATGTGTATACCTGTCCCTGTGCCAGTTTTCTGTGCACCTGTATATGTGTATACCTGTCCCTGTGCCAGTTTTCTGTGCACCTGTATATGTGTATACCTGTCCCTGTGCCAGTTTTCTGTGCACCTGTATATGTGTATACCTGTCCCCTCACCAGTTTTCTGTGCACCTGTATATGTTTATACCTGTCCCTGTGCCAGTTTTCTGTGCACCTGTATATGTGTATACCTGTCCCCTCACCAGTTTTCTGTGCACCTGTTTATGTTTATACCTGTCCCTGTGCCAGTTTTCTGTGCACCTGTATATGTGTATACCTGTCCCCTCACCAGTTTTCTGTGCACCTGTATATGTGTATACCTGTCCCCTTTTTTAGCCTCGCTATAGAGGAAGCCAGACCCTGTGCTGCTGCTTTTGTCATCCGATGTCATTTCAGTTGGAAAAATCCTTATATAAAGAAAATATGTCTGAAGCGACAATATGTGCACCACCGTTCTGTGTTCGGCTGGGAGTTGTAGTTGTTTTCCATCGATCTTTCACCATTAGCGATGGCTCAATTTTTGTGGGGAGTTTTCGAGGGTGTTTACTTTGTGTTTGAGTAGCTTTATTTAGTCTGTGTTACAATAAGTCACTACCATCAGATATGGGTGTAGAGGATACACAGGGCTGGTATGCGCTGTGATCAGTTATATTACTTATAGGGGCATTCAATATGGGTGCGATATCATCGTTTTTTGCGTTAATATCGCACTTTTTAATATCACTTGGTTTAGTTTTACACCGTATTCAATTTCAAAGACTTATCGCAGTTTTGAAAAGTCTTTGATAAAAACGGGGATAACTTTTCACCATTGAATAGGTGTCAAAAAAAAGTGCAGAATTGCGGTTTAGGGGTGCAGGCTTAAAAAAAAAAACCTGCACCCCTGAGATTGACATGTAAAAAAGAACTGTGTCAAAAAAAGTTTAAAAAACAAAATAGGGACACCCCAAAAAATGAATAAAAAAATTGGGGTGCAAAAAAAAAAATGGGAAAAAATTGTTAAACAATAGGGAAATAGGTTCAGGGCTATTCTGCAAGTATGCGGCAGGTGTATTCTAGAAGAGATTATTAGCGGCAGGTGTCTTCTAGAATAGAATTATAGCGGCAGGTGTATTCTAGAATAGAATTATAGCGGCAGGTGCACAAATGCAGAATTTTTAAAAACTGACTTTAGAGACTTAAAAATATGCTAGTACCCATTTTCATGTACCCCAAATTTGATGGGACCACTTAAAAAAACAAAAAAAATAACCTAAGTGCTCTTCTGCATCACTTCTTCAATGTCGGGAAAAAAACACCTGGTGCGGCTATTTAAAGCCCCGACTTTCAATTAAAGGCTAAAACGGGGGTATCCATAGTGTTCCCCCATGTTTTTACAACTTTAGGGGGGTCTTACAATTATTTTAAGGAAAAATTCGTAACTTTACGCAAATCCAACTTCGGAGTTTCCCGTTTTCGTTAATTTTATTTTGAATACGGGGATAAGCGGGAGCGCGCACCATACCTTTACGCAGAAAAAAACTCCGATATGAAACGTTAACTTCGCCAGCGAAGTTAACCTTTCATATTGAATACCCCTCATAGAGTTACCCTTATTGCAGTATATTAAAGGTGATACAATTGTTAGTTTTTCCATTAGATGATGTAATGTTATCTGCAGGCTTTAAGCCATAGTTACTGGCATTAATAATCAGCCTCTAGCAGGTGAAGTGCTGAACAGGCCTGTCATGTACTAAGGGGGGATACGTATTAACCTTCTAAAAGGGGAAGGGCTGGAGGTGTTTCCCATATCAACCAATTAGCTTCCAGCTGTCATTGTGTAAAATGTTGGAGATATGTGATAGGTAGAATCTGATTGGCTAATATTGGCAACATCTACTCTTGTCCACTTTATGTTTGGTAATTCCCCCCTGAACGCCATTTCTCTCTCATTGGAGGGATTCCCTTCCGTGCTAACGATTTTATGCTGTTTCTGTGTCACAGTTTTTAAATATGCCCCTTAATCATACTGGCCAACTCTCCCTGTTTGTCAGGGAGACTTCCTGAAATAGTAGCAATCTCCCTGTCTCCCTGAGGAGTCTAGTAATCTCCCTGATTGCACCTTACCCCCATTATGTAGCTGTTATATTAAAAAAGCATAAATTCAAATGGGATGATTACATACCTCCCAACATTTAGGGAGCCTGGGGAGGGACAATTCGTGTTCCTAAGGCGCGCGCCCCAGAAAAGGGGGTGGGGCTTCTGAAAAAGGGGTGGAGTTTATTGAAAATGGGACAGTCTCGCAGCTTTCCCCGTTTACGTCACTATGGGGGCGTGGCCAGCACTCTCTGAGATGCTGGGCAGCCCCCAGGCTCTCCGTACACAAGTGAACAGATGACGTATCCACTGCTCTCCAGCGGTCTGTGCTCTCCCAAACTTCCCCTACACCGCGGGACACTGCGGCTCGTGGGTGGGTCAGCGGGACAGTCCCAGAAAACTGGGCATTTGCGAGGTATGTGATTAGTATAATTTCCCTGCATTGGGTATAAGGCACAATGATCCCTATGGTTACATGCATTGGGTACAAGGCACAATGATCCCTATGGTTACATGCATTGGGTATAAGGCACAATGATCCCTATGGTTACATGCATTGGGTATAAGGCACAATGATCCCTATGGTTACATGCATTGAGTATAAGGCACAATGATCCCTATGGTTACATGCATTGGGTATAAGGCACAATGATCCCTATGGTTACATGCATTGGGTATAAGGCACAATGATCCCTATGGTTACATGCATTGGGTATAAGGCACAATGATCCCTATGGTTACATGCATTGGGTATAAGGCACAATGATCCCTATGGTTACATGCATTGGGTATAAGGCACAATGATCCCTATGGTTACATGTATTGGGTGTAAGGCACAATGATCCCTATGGTTACATGCATTTTCTGAAAAGTATAAGTGTTCTCATCAACAAGTGGATCTTACTAACTGCTTTGGGGCTCATTTACATGTGGATGTAAGTCAGTATTATGACACGTCTCTCAGATGCGCTCATAGGTGTTGCTGTCACACTCTCCCTGACATGCTTTTTTACAAGTAGGCTAGTGTGTCCTTAAGCTGTCTCTGCACTTTTCCTGATGTCATCCTTCAGCAGGGCTTCATTATAAGCTGATTAGCTCTGCTTCATTTACACATTATGGGTACCAGGGCCGTAACTAGGGTGTTGCGACATATGCCCTGGCACAGGGTACTGCAGGGCAGGGGGCACTTGCCAGACCTGTCAATTTATTTTTATAATCATTCTCACTTGTAGCTGATGCAGATTGGAAATGCAGATAGTTGGTGACTGCAGACAGACACTAATGCAGATTGGAAATGCAGATAGTTAGTGACTGCAGACAGACACTAATGCAGATTGGAAATGCAGATAGTTAGTGACTGCAGACAGACACTAATGCAGATTGGAAATGCAGATAGTTGGTGACTGCAGACAGACACTAATGCAGATTGGAAATGCAGATAGTTAGTGACTGCAGACAGACACTAATGCAGATTGGAAATGCAGATAGTCGGTGACTGCAGACAGACACTAATGCAGATTGGAAATGCAGATAGTTGGTGACTGCAGACAGACACTGATGCAGATTGGAAATGCAGATAGTTGGTGGCTGCAGACAGACGCTGATGCAGATTGGAAATGCAGATAGTTGGTGGCTGCAGACAGACGCTGATGCAGATTGGAAATGCAGATAGTTGGTGACTGCAGACAGACGCTGATGCACTTTGGAAATGCAGATAGTTGGTGACTGCAGACACTGATGCACTTTGGAAATGCAGATAGTTGGTGACTGCAGACACTGATGCAGATTGGAAATGCAGATAGTTGGTGACTGCAGACAGACACTGATGCACTTTGGAAATGCAGATAGTTGGTGACTGCAGACAGATGCTGTTGCAGATTGGAAATGCAGATAGTTGGTGACTGCAGACAGACACTGTTGCAGATTGGAAATGCAGATAGTTGGTGACTGCAGACAGACGCTGATGCAGATTGGAAATGCAGATACTTGCTGACTGCAGACAGACACTGATGCACTTTGGAAATGCAGATAGTTGGTGACTGCAGACAGACACTGATGCAGATTGGAAATGCAGATAGTTGGTGACTGCAGACACTGATGCAGATTGGAAATGCAGATAGTCGGTGACTGCAGACAGACGCTGATGCAGATTGGAAATGCAGATAGTTGGTGACTGCAGACAGACGCTGTTGCAGATTGGAAATGCAGATAGTTGGTGACTGCAGACAGACACTAATGCAGATTGGAAATGCAGATAGTTAGTGACTGCAGACAGACACTAATGCAGATTGGAAATGCAGATAGTTAGTGACTGCAGACAGACACTAATGCAGATTGGAAATGCAGATAGTTGGTGACTGCAGACAGACACTGATGCACTTTGGAAATGCAGATAGTTGGTGACTGCAGACACTGTTGCAGATTGGAAATGCAGATAGTTGGTGACTGCAGACACTGATGCACTTAGGAAATGCAGATAGTTGGTGACTGCAGACAGACACTGATGCAGACTGAAAATGCAGATAGTTGGTGACTGCAGACAGACGCTGATGCACTTTGGAAATGCCGATAGTTGGTGACTGCAGACAGACACTGATGCACTTTGGAAATGCAGATAGTTGCTGACTGCAGACACTGATGCACTTTGGAAATGCAGATAGTTGGGGGCTGCAGACAGACACTGATGCAGATTGGAAATGCAGATAGTTGGTGACTGCAGACAGACACTGATGCACTTTGGAAATGCAGATAGTTGGTGACTGCAGACACTGATGCAGATTGGAAATGCAGATAGTTGGTGACTGCAGACAGACACTGATGCAGATTGGAAATGCAGATAGTTGGTGACTGCAGACAGACACTGATGCAGATTGGAAATGCAGATAGTTGGTGACTGCAGACAGACACTGATGCAGATTGGAAATGCAGATAGTTGGTGACTGCAGACAGACGCTGATGCAGATTGGAAATGCAGATAGTTGGTGACTGCAGACAGACGCTGATGCAGATTGGAAATGCAGATAGTTGGTGACTGCAAACAGACGCTGATGCAGATTGGAAATGCAGATACTTGCTGACTGCAGACAGACACTGATGCACTTTGGAAATGCAGATAGTTGGTGACTGCAGACAGACACTGATGCAGATTGGAAATGCAGATAGTTGGTGACTGCAGACACTGATGCAGATTGGAAATGCAGATAGTCGGTGACTGCAGACAGACGCTGATGCAGATTGGAAATGCAGATAGTTGGTGACTGCAGACAGACGCTGTTGCAGATTGGAAATGCAGATAGTTGGTGACTGCAGACAGACACTAATGCAGATTGGAAATGCAGATAGTTAGTGACTGCAGACAGACACTAATGCAGATTGGAAATGCAGATAGTTAGTGACTGCAGACAGACACTAATGCAGATTGGAAATGCAGATAGTTGGTGACTGCAGACAGACACTGATGCACTTTGGAAATGCAGATAGTTGGTGACTGCAGACACTGTTGCAGATTGGAAATGCAGATAGTTGGTGACTGCAGACACTGATGCAGATTGGAAATGCAGATAGTTGGTGACTGCAGACACTGATGCACTTAGGAAATGCAGATAGTTGGTGACTGCAGACAGACACTGATGCAGACTGAAAATGCAGATAGTTGGTGACTGCAGACAGACGCTGATGCACTTTGGAAATGCCGATAGTTGGTGACTGCAGACAGACACTGATGCACTTTGGAAATGCAGATAGTTGCTGACTGCAGACACTGATGCACTTTGGAAATGCAGATAGTTGGGGGCTGCAGACAGACACTGATGCAGATTGGAAATGCAGATAGTTGGTGACTGCAGACAGACACTGATGCACTTTGGAAATGCAGATAGTTGGTGACTGCAGACACTGATGCAGATTGGAAATGCAGATAGTTGGTGACTGCAGACAGACACTGATGCAGATTGGAAATGCAGATAGTTGGTGACTGCAGACAGACACTGATGCAGATTGGAAATGCAGATAGTTGGTGACTGCAGACAGACACTGATGCAGATTGGAAATGCAGATAGTTGGTGACTGCAGACAGACGCTGATGCAGATTGGAAATGCAGATAGTTGGTGACTGCAGACAGACGCTGATGCAGATTGGAAATGCAGATAGTTGGTGACTGCAAACAGACACTGATGCAGATTGGAAATGCAGATAGTTGGTGACTGCAGACACTGATGCTGATTGGAAATGCAGATAGTTGGTGACTGCAGACAGACACTGATGCACTTTGGAAATGCAGATAGTTGGTGACTGCAGACACTGATGCAGATTGGAAATGCAGATAGTTGGTGACTGCAGACAGACACTGATGCAGATTGGAAATGCAGATAGTTGGTGACTGCAGACAGACGCTGATGCAGATTGGAAATGCAGATAGTTGGTGACTGCAGACAGACACTGATGCAGATTGGAAATGCAGATAGTTGGTGACTGCAGACAGACACTGATGCTGATTGGAAATGCAGATAGTTGGTGACTGCAGACACTGATGTTGATTGGAAATGCAGATAGTTGGTGACTGCAGACAGACACTGATGCAGATTGGAAATGCAGATAGTTGGTGACTGCAGACAAACACGGTTGCAGATTGGAAATGCAGATAGTTGGTGACTGCAGACAGACACTGATGCACTTTGGAAATGCAGATAGTTGGTGACTGCAGACACTGATGCAGATTGGAAATGCAGATAGTTGGTGACTGCAGACAGACACTGATGCACTTTGGAAATGCAGATAGTTGGTGACTGCAGACACTGATGCAGATTGGAAATGCAGATAGTTGGTGACTGCAGACACTGATGCAGATTGGAAATGCAGACAGTTGGTGACTGCAGACACTGATGCAGATTGGAAATGCAGATAGTTGGTGACTGCAGACACTGATGCACTTTGGAAATGCAGATAGAAGTTGGAGTGTTGTTCTGTCAATGAGCTGGACACTAGAAAGGGGAAATTAGTACCTATTTGCTAAACAGGTCACATGAGCTTGACTGCTGGGAACCCATTGGCTGATGCAGTAATGTGAAGAATAGTAAGGTGGTGGGGCCATTGCTCCACCGCGGGAACTGCCAAGAGCGAAACGCCATGCCCATATGCAGAAGTGCCTTCATGGGTTTCAAGGATGCCAGAAGTGGCCAGGTAGGGCACAGATGCCAGTGAAGTGAATACAGACCCGGTAACTGGTTCCAAGACCCTTATGTGTCACCATCTCATTTATGGGGAAGACTATAGGCCTGATTCAGACCCGCTCGCAATCGCTATGCGC